>OZ035830.1:30875120-31310916 GCA_964034765.1 Knipowitschia caucasica
ATTCCACATACAATGGAAGGTTGTGTGGGCAGTTCAGGTCTGTCAGAAGTATTAGGATGAAAAAAGGCTTGTAAGATATCGTCAGTTGGTTTGGTCCTGCTTTAGTCCTAAATCCCAATTGTTATGTGCTGATTGTTCACATATGGATTCTCCCAAAAAAAAAAAAAAAACACGTTGCATGTAGTTTTAAAGAAAGGTAGTTATGGCTAGGCACTTTTGTTGGTCGTGTTATAATCTATTGAGATCTGTGATAGCTGTGATAGCTGTTTTAACATGCCTGTATTAGGCATTTCAGCAAAGATTTGAGAGTAGTGCGACAAGACTAGTTCTAAGGTCAATTTAGCAATGATATGTTAGGCAAGGCAAGTGTATTTGTATTGCACAGTTGTATGCGACTCATGTAATGTGCCATTTCTTCACAATTCATCTTTCCTTGTTATTGGTTTGCAAGAGTATGACAACATTGCAACAAAAATAATACAAATATACTTCTCTTTACAACTAAAAGCTTCATGGGGGAAAAAAATCTGTTGGTATTGTTGATGTCATTGGGGGTTTTTGAAGTGTAGGCACAGGTCCTCAGAAGTGCAGCCTGGGGTGCAGTAGTCAGCTGTGAGGTAATGCCATAAACAGTGGAGGATGGTGTGGATCCAGTGGTCAACAAGGATTCTTCTCTTGTCTGAAGAGGAGGGGGGGAGGGTTCAGAGAAATGTGTCTTCTATTGACTCCGATATCAGCCTGGTTTCTGTTCATGGACCAATGTTAAAACAGCAGAGGTGGTTACGTTCAATGGATTAGGGGGACATTCTTTGTTTGGTTTTGGATAGAACTTTGCTTTGCTTTTACATGTAGTATGGGAGAATAAATAATCAGATTTTGACTTTGCATAACAACTGGTTCTTTGGCAATGTTGGTCATAAAGATGGAACATTGAAGTCTGGACTACCATATTAAAGAAAACATTAGTAACTTCTTAATATGACGAGTTCATTTATTTGTGGATCTATACATATTTTTGAATAGAAACAGCAGTTGCCTCAGAGGACTGTACACAGTTGTTGATTTGCCAACAACAGATCATAGAATCAGACAGTTTGAACACAAGAAATGTAAAAAATAACAAACACATAGAAGCCATTGATCCATAGGGTGCGGGATGAAAAAAAGTTAGTATCCCCCTCCTGTACCTGCCATATCATGTTCTCTACATAAATACTTTTTTCCGAAACCTTTTTGTCTGAATCTAATGTTGGCTTAGTTGAAAATTTTTTTACCACTGGACAATAAAGTTTAAATATTCCAAACGTTTCTTTAGAGAACACACAGTCACTTGAGATTATAATTAAAGAGTGTTTCTTTAATGGCCACATCAAAGTCTTCAAGTCACAATGTATTCTTGTTATGTAAATCTTCTATACACTTAGATATTTTGGTTGAGCACAAAATAATTGCTATTGGTTTGTTAAATTCACAACAAACTTCTACAATGAAACTAAGAGCTACTAAATATCATTAACTTGGTCTTTCAGAGCGTGCCATGCTTTTTTTAACCTTTCCATTGTATCGTGCAGGTATCGAGCCATGTCTAGAAAAATACAGACTCTTGCTTTTGTTAAATCTTATACAAAACAAAGTGGAGACCTTCAAAACAGTCTCACTCAATAAATCAGAACATAAATGAACATTTCAGTTGATCACTATTTGAAGCCTAATTCAATCAATTGTTTACCCTTGAGGAGTTTTTTCAGAAATTTCAGAAACAGACAAAATATGGCACCCTCAGGTTTTAGTAGCGTGTGAGGACTATAAATGTATGTTTGTATGGATGGATGTGTTTCTGCTACTGGATACCTGCATTTCAATCAATAAATGATCTATCTAAAACCCATAACAGATATACATGTAAACACAGTAAATACATGTCATAAAAATGCAGGGAAAAGTCTGTTTGACGCCAGCTCTGTGTGATTCAGAATCTCATGTTTCATCTCTATGTTTATCTGCTCTAGTTTGTGGCCTTCTGCTAACCCACTCTTCTTTGCAATTACAGCCATGGCTGACCACATGATGATGCCCATGTCCCACGGCTTCCGCATGGGCATGAGTGGTCCCCCCCAGCACAGCGCACAGCCCGGCATGCGCAACCTCCCCAACGGCCAGATGATGCACTACCGGGGTCCCCAGAACACCATGGAGGCGGCTATGCGTCAGAGACAGGGCATGATGGCACCCGGAGGTATGGGCGGCCCCATGGCGAACCACCACCCCCACCACCAGATGATGTCGGGGAATATGATGTACAGCAACCAAGGACCACCCCAGCACCCTCATCACATGCACCCACAAGTCCAACAACAGCAGCAACAGCAGCAGCAGCAGCAGGGAGGACCCCAACAGCAGTACCACCAAGGGAATCTTACCTCCCAACAGCTTATGGCGAGCATGCACCTTCAGAAACTTAACACCCAATACCACGGACACCCACTCAACCCGGTTAATGGACACCACCACCCCAATGGCGCTCAATACCGCATGGGGCACAACCAGCTTCCCGGGATCCAACACATTGGCGGGAATATGGGGTTCAATGGCACAGACATGGACTTGATCGACGAAGAGGTGTTGACGTCTTTGGTTCTCGAACTGGGTTTGGATCGCGTCCAGGAGTTACCGGAGCTTTTCCTCGGACAGAACGAATTCGACTTCTTTTCGGACTTTGTTTGCAAGCAGCAGCCCAGCACGGTTAGCTGTTGAAGCGGCGTTTTGATGGGACGTTTTGGACGGCTGGTTGTGACCTTCCAAAGATGGACTGTAGTAGCACAGCGAGATGAGACAATCCCCTTGTGATGTTTTGGGTGTTTTGTGTCTCCATATATGACTGTCTTTTGGGTACAAGGAAAAGCGGGTGCACAAAGATTCCACCGAGCTGACCTTGTGCCATGCTTTTACTTGCCAAACCGTGAAAGCAGACGACCAGGGGGCTTTAGCGGCATGCCTCATTTGCCAAAGCTTAGGGCAAGCTCGAAAGGACAAACGGGAAAATCAACCCAAATGACTTACTTGATTTCGAGGTGTATCGAAATGTATTTTAGTCACCAAGTAGCAGAATTTATATGGATTGATTTATAACAAAAAAGGTAGCCCACAGAATCTGTTTCTACAAAGAGGTGTGTTTTTTTTCTGAAATGTGTGTATTGGAGGCTGGTTCTTCAACAAAAAAACTGATGAAATTCTTAAAAAGGGAGAGACTTCCTTGGAGAGAGGTGTGCAGCATTCCTGGGTGACAGGGTTTCTCGTCAGGGGGTGAGGTGTTGATGATTTAGCGTTCAATGTCATTTACCTGCCTTCATCTACTGTACCACATCTGCTCCCTACTAATTAACTGGAACAGCGCAGTGTGGGATTTAGCAAAGCGTTCAAGTACAGCGGCGACTTGCAGAATGCCTTTTTTCAGCGGGTTTGGAGCTATAAAGAAATATAAGCCAACGTCCACACTAATGCTTTCTGTTTTCACCAGTAATGTTGTTGCCTTATTCAGTCTCTGATTTTACTGCCTTTATTATCAGGGGCACTTGAACTTAGAAAGTGCACAATGTTTAAAACCATAGAACATCTTTGTAGAAGGAGTGCATTTTGTGCTTACAGCCTTAAATGAATATCAGCATGGACTAGCTGTTTGGAAAACACAACAGAGGGGATAAAATGGCCCTTGTACTGTATGGGTACATGTGATGACTTATCCCATGCTGATCATCTGCTGTTTGTTATTTATTGAATGAATAAAAGTGATTGTAGTATGAAAAGCATCATTCCAGTCTCATTCTGACTTGTAAAACAAAAGCTGACATTGTCAACTTTGGTGTAGACATTCCTGTAACTATTTATGAAAGGTCTTATGCTAAAAACACAAGTGCTAAAATTACAGAATTAGAAATGAAGCAACATAATACAAAGCATTGGTGAGGACGCAGCTTTAGCTGAGGCTTAACAAGGGAAACAAGAACATTGTCGTTGAGCCTGTGTTTCCTCCTACACAGTTCGCCGGTGTACTGAGGAGATAGTTCAGAATAGGGAGTTTAGCCAGTCCACATTGTGGATGCAGCGCTTTCCCATTAGTTTAATCATTGTTTAAAGCCGCCACCTGTGGCATTGATTCCATTAGGCCTGAGCACTGGGCGAGAAGCACAAAGCGTGCAAAGTTGTTGTTTTGCCATAGATTAGCTTACACTGCTGCTTTTCTACTGATTAGATTTAAATTACATGTTCTCACACGCTTGTCTTAATTGAGGTCGGCTTGCACATTCTCCAACGACTCAATAATTATAAACCAGACAGGCGCGTTGCAGTGCTTTTTGACTGCATTTGGTAATGAGGTTTTTGCGGAGGTTGCTGCAGGAGGACTTGTTCTGCAGTTTTGTGCTGCAGTTGGAGGGTCAGAGGCGCTCCACTGCACTGTGCTAATCTGCCCCTGTCTCGCTGGAGATCTGCCATCGTCAGGCTCTCCAAACAACGGCCAAATGACTAGTGATCGCTGGAGAGGGAAAGTGCCAGTGAGCTGCCGCCAGCTTCTCCACCACCGGCCTTATAACTGTGGCCTCTCATTACTGCTATATCAATAAGCCTTCTTGTGTATTGTATCTTTGTAC
Source organism: Knipowitschia caucasica (assembly GCA_964034765.1). Lineage (NCBI taxonomy): Eukaryota > Metazoa > Chordata > Actinopteri > Gobiiformes > Gobiidae > Knipowitschia > Knipowitschia caucasica. The sequence continues at coordinate 30,879,767 of OZ035830.1, forward strand.
TGTAGACTAGAAGTGACGTTGATCTAGACACATTTAAGATACTCTGTCAGGTGTACATGTACCAGTGGCTGATTTTGACGTGTTGACAGAGAATATATCTTTTGTTTCTGCCGTGAACATGAGTATGAGTGAAGCTCTAAGTCCTGCTGTCCTTATGTCCAGTGAGAGAAGGCTGTCCCACTGTCCCACAGCCCAGAATGTCCATTACACTGATGGTACTGTCTAAAAAGGTGGCTGCACATGTCCGATTGTACTCTTGGTCCCTATCTTGACCATGTTCACACTTGTTTAGACCTGGCCTGGACTTGCTCTGGTCACGTTCTATAACCCAGTTCACATCCTGCTTTCGTTCTTGAGTAAAATCCAGGTTTAGTCTTTTTTTTAGCCGGGCAATATGGCACTAGCAATCCAATCACCATCTGATTTGTTATCAGATGAAATGGTCATGTGGTTTTTGGCAACACTTTTTAAAATGTCTCATCCTACTGCTCTCAAGTCTTAACTTTCTGAAAAAACAGAAGACTATTTACTACTTTTTATCAAGATATACTGAGTTGACATTAACATAATAAAAATGCTCTTGCCTTTGTCCAGAGACTACAAAGGAAAATTAACTATTAGCTATGTCCTGTCAAATAAATAAACACAAAATGATCTGTGATATGAGGAAATTAAATCTTGAATAAAGTGGTTTGAGTACATTCTGACTGTCTTAAAACAATATGTGCCAATGGGAAAAAGCCAATTGGACTTATTTCAAGAACTGTCGCTTTATTTTTCATCTGAAACATTTCTTGCATCTTTTTAAAACAAGATGATTTAGCTTTTCCCATTGGCAAATCTTGTTTTAATGTGTGCTCAAATTTGATCAAATTGGAGCAATTCATGTCTTTTTTTCTTTCTTCACTTTTTGCAGTGAAAGTGGTATAGAATGTCTGCCATATTGCCCGGCCTGTTTATGGTACATGCAAGTGTGAACCTGGCCCCTGACACTGTTCATTTAGAAACCTGTCTGTCCCCCCATCCCCCCATCCCCAAAGCTTTTGTAATGTTATTGATTCTATTTTAAGAAAATGTATTTATTTTCAAATAAAATATTTATTTAAAGAACTTGATTTTGTGAGTTTGATTGTTTGTCATAGAGTAACACATACAATACAGTTAAAAAGTGGGAGTCATTAATTACCTTTCAATTCTGGGTGTAACAAACATTTGAGTTTTAGTGGTTTCTTTCTATCCATGTGTGCATATATCAGTTTGCTGTTACATTAAAGCTGGGGCACTTAGTTTAGTTTTTTTCTCAACATAATCTATATTGTTTGTCCGAACAGAAAGAGTTTGCGGTCTATACCTTTTTCGAAAACGTGTTATCTTTTGCACACTGCAGCCCTGTGAATCTATTTTGGGCTGAGAGCTGATTGGCCAAGAAAGGGCGGTCCTCTCTTTTCCACGTTTGTCTAAAAAAGCTCAATTAAATAGTGACAGAGTCCAAAACTAGATGCATGTAAAAGTTAGAGATAGAAACAAACTTTTTTGTGTTAGTAATTTCAACTCGATACGGTAAAATTTCTAAAATAAGCAGTATAAAATCTCTATAATAAGTACAATAAGGAAAGACGTCTAAAATATCCAACTTTAGCACAGTGAAGAAGCAAGACTTAAGTACAAAAAAACCCTGACTTTAGCATAATAAGGAGCATGTGTATTAGGAATGTACATGTCTAATGTATCATCCCATTAACATTTAAATGTGTTGATTGTTATTTGTGTTTATTGACCGAAGCTACACTATATGGACCAGCTCGGCTAGCTATTTATCAGTGTTGTGCCAGTTCACAGCTTTTTTTCAACTAGTTCAAGTTCAGTTCATACATGCTCAAAGTGAACCGTTCACGTTCAAAGTTCACAATTTTAATTCTGAACTAGTTCAAAGTTCAGTTCATTTTACCTTTTTCATTAGAAATTCAAATAAATAGTTTTTTTCACACTACGAGCTAGAAATCACTATACATGATTTTTTATATATACAGTGCCTTGCGAAAGTATTCGGTCCCCTTGAACCTTTCAACATTTTGCCACATTTCAGGCTTCAAACATAAAGATATAAAATGTTAATTTTTTGTCATGAATCAACAAGTGGGACACAATTGTGAAGTGGAATCAAATTTGTTGGATAATTTAAACTTTTTTAACAAATAAAAAACTGAAAAGTGGGGCGTGCAATATTATTCGGCCCCTTTACTTTCAGTGCAGCAAACTCAGTCCAGAAGTTTAGTGAGGATCTTTGAATGATCCAATGTTGTCCTAAATGACTGATGATGATAAATAGAATGCACCTGTGTGTAATCAAGTCTCCGTATAAATGCACCTGCTCTTTGATAGTCTCAGGGTTCTGTTTAAAGCGCAGAGAGAACCATGAAGACAAAGGAACACACCAGGCAGATTTCCCAAGCTTTAAACATTTCAAGGAGCACTGTGCAAGCAATTATATTGAAATGGAAGGAGTATCAGACCACTGCAAATCTACCAAGACCTGGCCGTCCCTCCAAACTTTCATCTCAAACAAGGAGAAGACTGATCAAAGATGCAGCCAAGAGGCCCATGATCGCTCTGGATGAACTGCAGATAACTACAGCTGAGGTGGGGATGGTGTGTTCATGGTGATGAGCTGTGTTGCTTTTACGCCAAACATATCGTTTTGCATTGTGGCCAAAAAGTTTGATTTTGGTTTCATCTGACCAGAGCACCTTCTTCCACATGTTTGGTGTGTCTCCCAGGTGGCTTGTGGCAAACTTTAAGAGACTTTTTATGGATATCTTTGAGAAATGGCCACTCTTCCATAAAGGCCAGATTTGTGCAGTGCACGACTGATTGTTGTCCTATGGACAGACTCTCCCACCTCAGCTGTAGTTATCTGCAGTTCATCCAGAGCGATCATGGGCCTCTTGGCTGCATCTCTGATCAGTCTTCTCTTTGTTTGAAATGAAAGTTTGGAGGGACGGCCGGGTCTTGGTAGATTTGCAGTGGTCTGATACTCCTTCCATTTCAATATATTTGCTTGCACAGTGCTCCTTGAGAGGTTTAAAGCTTGGGAAATCTTTTTGTATCCAAACCCGGCTTTAAACTTCTCCACAACAGTATCTCGGACCTGCCTGGTGTGTTCCTTTGTCTTCATGGTTCTCTCTGCGCTTTAAACAGAACCCAGAGACTATCAAAGAGCAGGTGCATTTATACGGAGACTTGATTACACACAGGTGCATTCTATTTATCATCATCAGTCATTTAGGACAACATTGGATCATTCAAAGATCCTCACTGAACTTCTGGAGTGAGTTTGCTGCACTGAAAGTAAAGGGGCCGAATAATATTGCACGCCCCACTTTTCAGTTTTTTATTTGTTAAAAAAGTTTAAATTATCCAATAAATTTCGTTCCACTTCACGATTGTGTCCCACTTGTTGTTGATTCATGACAAAAAATTTAAATTTTATATCTTTATGTTTGAAGCTTGAAATGTGGCAAAATGTTGAAAGGTTCAAGGGGGCCGAATACTTTCGCAAGGCACTGTATATATATAATTTCTTTTTTCTTTTCTTTTGACTCCAAAACGGACAAGATTTACATGGTTTTCATTGGGAGCAAAACTGAGTTGTCCCATCTCTGCTCATAAGTACTACAAACAGTAATGTGCTGCAGTACTGGTGTCTATACTTTATTTCAAATGTAAACGGTTGGCCTTGTGTCGCCAACTCACTCTTTGTTTTCATCACGACTCGGGCACATGTGAGTCCAACAATCAAAGAAAAGCACTAGCATACAGCGCCGCACCGCAACACAGAGTCGGGGTGCGTTCACAGACGGTGGAAACCATGGGAATTTTTAATTTTCGGTGGAAAAAGTGTGGGGAATGCAGGAAGGAGGAACTTTCTCTCGTTGCGTTTCAAAAGAGAAAACAGATGTCACTTAGTTTTCAATGGAAAACAGATTCCAACGTTCATTTAAAGTGATGTCTGCCGTTCATGACACATAATGTGAACTAATTCACGTTCAAGTTCTTTATTAAAAAATATGTTGCGTTAAGTTCAACGTTCACGAAAAAATTAGTGTGTTCAATGAAAGCGTTCTTTTGAACTCGTTCACGCACAACACTGCTATTTATGGATTTCAAACTGGACTTTCCCGTTGAAGGTGAAGTTGGAGATGAGGAATGGTGGTGTATCTCTGGGTAAGTTGCATTTTGGATTCTCTGGAACGAATCCAACCAGCTTTGCAGACAGAAGTGAAAGAAAGAGGAAAGATGATTGTGGCACAAGTTTCGTTGCCATGGGCAGTGGTCCTTTTTGGTTTTCAGAGGTCCGTTATCAAGAAATAATGACTGGTAGAACTTTTTGAAATTGTATTCAAATCTATGGAGCGTTCTTCTTCTACTGTGAATAGCTGATATTCTGATAATATTATTGCACAGCTGCAAAACCAACACGTTTTCCAATCCCTGTGTGATCTCTGGCCTCACACTCCAGTGAAACAGGTGGGTCCCGTGTGCCTCCAGCGCACATGGGGCTGTTATCTCTCCTCCTGCTTCAAAGTCTCTCTTACTCTGCCTTTGAAACTTGTCTCTGCTCTCCATCCGACTCTCCTTAAACCAATTGCTATTCTCACCGCTCAAAGCTGCACAAAGCTGGACAGAACAGACCATGTACTTTCGCCACCAGCGCTGTGTGACCAGACATTCGGTCGCCACAGTTTGTTTACTCTCTGAGCCACGTAATAAAACTGCACATTGTTCCTCTACTCTCTGAATTATCTCTGCGACACGTCTCTTTGCTGCAGAAATGGCACAGGCCTTTCACACGCGAATTTCTCATTGGATTGGTATGTTGATTGCAAATTCCACATGTTATACAGTAGTTCATAAATAGCCACGTTGTAATGCATGTATTGAGTTATGTGCATTTCACAGTGTTTCCATGGGAACGAGTGAACGCTCTTTTTATAGTATTAAACGATCACAACAATATTGCATGTTTTATTTGAGAAAGTTCTCTAAAAAGATCTGTGCCGGAATGGTTGTAACACTTGAGACAGGGCTTTTCTTTTTATATTTTTATTTCAGACAACACAGTCACCAGACATACACCCACAATATGTACATACAAAACAAACAATACATAACATAACATAACACAATGACACAAACCCACTTAGCTGGCAATAGTAAAACAAAATACACAAGCTTGCTTTCTGAGTTGAGCTAGCAAGTTCTCTCCGTGTCTGTGTAGGTTTTCTCCAGGTGCTCCAGTTTACCCTACCACTCAAAACATGTACAATAGCTCCCCTCTCTCTGGGTCTGCAGGACTCCCAAGAAACAGAGATTCTGAAATCTCCGTGGGACCTTCATGGTTAAATAAAGATCAATCTATAAATAATCAATGTGCATGCAACATGTAAAAAAAAATTGTAATAATCAGATCAAAATACATATAAGTGGACACATATAGTAGGGATTAGTGAAAATATGAGGCGTTTTTCTGTGTCATGATAAACGGACGTGCCATGTAGTATGTGTCCCCCAATCTGTTGGAATGAGGCGCCCTCAGGTTTTTGGACGGGATTCCTGTGTTTTTGCTCAGTGGGAATGATGCTCTGGATTGTCAAGAGACATGGTATATGCTGAGCACTCAAATATATATGAATCATTTGTCTGACTTAATACTACACCTCTCAGAGCAGTCAATTTGACGGCTTTTTGTTTTGACAGTGTGATTACTCAGCGTAACTTTGTGACATTTGTGTATATGTATCTTTATGTAGTTTATTTCTGTCATGATTTTTTCGAAATATTTTATTTTTTAAATCTAAGTAGTTCTACCTTTACCACCTCCATTCGAATTAAATTAAAATGCAACCAACAATCTAGGACAGATAAAGCCACTTACTGTATAATTTAGCCTTTCAACAAACTTTTTGGCAGTTTTTCATTATATATTAACCATTTTCTGCATGTATTCAAGTTTAAAATTGCATACATTGCTAATTCTAATGAAAGAACAACAAAAACTGTTAATTGGAAATCCCAGTGCCAAAACAGGACTCTCATTGAAACATCAAAGTAAAAACATCCTCAAAGTCAACCCTTGAGAATTTTCAGGACATTTCCCTCCACAATAAACGATGAGCGGACAGAAAAACGCAGCCTCTGTCCGATACCATGACTCAGCGCTCCATCAGCACAAATCCAGCCGTTTGGAGATCTTTATGTTCTCCTAATTCAGTAAACATGCGCGCTGCTGTGGCCTAATCCTATTGCCGAGCCTCTGCCTGCGTTTATTGGCTCGCCATGCAGGAAGTCACATGCTATTTAAGGACGTTCGCAGAGACATCCTGCCGCTGAGAAGCAGGATATCAATCACTCTAAATGACACCACTCCTCCCTTATATGTTCTTATACTGGCCATTTCAGAGCGCCGCGTTGTCAAGGAGATGGGCCGATAGGAGAGAGCGGTCACGGTTAAAGCCTCCACATGGGCAGTCACTTTGATCTCATATTGATAATATTGTTTTTGACCGTGTAATATTTTTTTGGGTCATTAGTTGTCCATATTTCAAAGATTCTTAACAGAACCCGGATGTATTTCTCTCCTATTCATCGTTAGTGGTTGTGCAAAGCCATAAAAAAGATGCTAAAGCTAGGTACTAGCACCACGAGTGCACCACGTCATGAGCTTTTATTAAACCTACACAGACATGGAAAGCGACACTGCAATAACCACAAACCCTATAAACGACATTAGTCGCCTCACATTGGAGTTTCGTGAGAGGGACCGTGCCACTATTGCAGACCTCCGTAAAGAAGTCCTTCGCCTCACTGCAGAGCTACAGGAAAAACAATCACTCGTGTCCAAACTTTTTGATGTCGCTGGCGGGCAGCACTCACGACTTATGTCACTGAGCGCTCCATACTGTGACACTGTCGTGTGGGAGAGGTCTGTCAGCTCTGGACCCTCCTGTTCTACACCTAAGCGCCCGGTTCCGAATGAGGAACCCGCGAACTGCGAGGAGCCATCCAGCGCCGTGGCCCATGTCCTAAGCCTGTCAAACCGCTATGCAGCCCTCTCCGCTGACATCCCAGCCCCCTCAGCAGAACCTCTGGACTCTGCAGCGTACTCTGCCGTTCGTGGATCTAAGTCCACTGCGAGAAAAACGCTCCTAAAGGAAGCCGTCCTCAGACGAAAGAGTGGTCATTCCCCTTCTCTGACCCCAGTGCATCACCACCGCTTACCTCCACCGGGTCAACAGCAGCGACCCGAGCCTGCTCCTCACGCCGCTCCAGCGTCCCCGAGCACACAGCGTGGGTTGCCCGGAGCTGAGAATCAACACCCCCGCTCCTCTCCATGTGTTCAGCAGCGCCCTGGTTCGGACTCATCCCTGGATGAGCCCGCTGGTTCCGGCCATGGACACCGAGCGCCCTCTCCGCGGCTACGTCCACTCTTCGCCCCGACTACTTTGATTGTTGGAGATTCCATCGTGAGACACGTGTAGCGGTAGACTACATTACCCACAATGCACCGCTCTACGCGGGAGGTAGGGACTTCCGGTTATGGTGAATAAACGTGACTGAACGTGAGTCCATGGTGTCCGTCAATATCTTTATACATGGTGTCAGAAGCGGCGAACTGCAAGTCTCCGCGATATTTTTGGATGCAGTAAGTGTAGTTAACTTGCGGAAGAAGTTTTACGTGCACTTTTAAGGCCGAAAAAGACCGTCACACAGGCGAAGGCAGTCACCGGTGCAAGGTGCTAGCTGCGAGAGTGTTGCTAGGTTACGACCGCACGTGGTATGTCGGCGGAGGGAGACGTACATGAGAGCGCATCCGAGAGTTCTGATTCTGAACGCGAAGAAGCCAGGAATCTACCAACAGAGATGGCGACCACAGTACAAATAACTCCCCCAGAGACATTTGACTTTTCACATCCTTCAGAATGGCCGAAGTGGATCAGAAGATTTGAAAGGTTTCGTATTGCAACAGCTCTTGACGGTAAATCAGAAGAATACCAAGTGAATTCACTCCTGTATGCAATGGGTGATGCAGCAGATGACGTTTTGGCTGTTTTACCACTGAATGAAGACGACAAGAAGAAGTATGAAGCAGTCAAAACAGCGTTTGAACAGCATTATGTGGGAAAACATAATGTAATTTTTGAAAGAGCGCAGTTCAACTCCAGACGTCAACAGGATGGTGAGAGTGCAGAGACATTCATCACATCTGTACACAAATTAGCAGATAATTGTGGATTTGGAGTGCTAAAAGAAGAACTTATAAGGGACAGAATTGTAGTTGGCATAAGAGACAAAAGACTGTCAGAGCAACTACAAATGGACCCAGAATTGACTCTTGCTAAAGCCATACATAAAGTCAGACAGAGTGAAACTGTAAAGAAGCAACAAGCTATTCTCCACAGCAGCTCTGCAGAGGAACGATCTCTGAATATGGATTTGATAAGAACAAATAAAAACAGAGGAAAAATGCAGTCATGGCAAAAGAAAGAACAAAAGCCAGTAATGCAAAATGGAAAAGAGTGTGGTCGCTGTGGACGAAAGGACAAACACTCATGGAAAGACTGTCCAGCTAAAGAGGCTCAGTGCAGAAAATGTCAGAAGAAAGGACATTTTGCTGCGGTATGTCGCACTAGTGAGGCTGCAGGGTTACGTGAAGTGACAGAAAACCAACCTTATACAAACGGTGAGGACTGTGTGTTTCTGGGTGAAATAGGAACAGGGAGGTCGGCGCCCTGGGTGCAAAATATTGAATTAAATGGGGAAAATGTTGAATTCAAACTTGATACTGGGGCAGACGTTACTTCTATTCCAGAGAAACTGTATAGACCAGACAGAGATGGCAAGCTGCAGGTGCCTAGAAAGAAACTATTAGGCCCAGGCAGTTACCCACTAAAAGTAAAGGGCTGCTTTGAGGCAAAGTTAGTAGTTAAAGGGCGCAGTATGTCACAGGATGTTTACCTTGTGTCAGGTCTAGTACAGCCACTGTTGAGCAGACCAGCATGTGAGGCTTTAGGACTAGTGTGCAGAGTTGACACAGTCACTGAAACTGATACAGATTTCAGAGCAGCATACCCAGATGTGTTTAAAGGTTTAGGAAAGTTGAAAGAGCCTTACAACATAGATCTGGAGCAGGGAGCAGTACCTGTAGCCCTGTCTGCTCCACGACGTGTACCTCTTCCCCTAAGAGAGGCAGTGAGAATAGAGCTGCAAAGAATGGAAGAAATGGGGGTCATTTCCAAAGTTACAAAGCCAACAGAATGGTGTTCAGGCATTGTAGTGATCCCCAGACCAGCAAATAAGCCCCCAAGAATATGTGTGGACCTTACGTCCCTGAACACAGCAGTGAAAAGAGAGCGACATATTCTCCCAGCTGTTGACCAAACATTAGCAATGATGAAAGATGCCAAAGTATTCACAAAGCTCGATGCTCGTTGTGGATTTTGGCAAATCCCTCTCACGCCGCAGTCAAGGCCTTTTACAACGTTCATTACGCCTTTTGGAAGGTTTCAGTTTAACAGACTTCCATTTGGAATAGCATCTGCGCCCGAACATTTCCAGAGGAGAATGTCGCAGATGCTGGAGGACTTTGAAGGTGTTATCTGTCATGCTGATGATGTCCTTGTATATGGCAGAGACAGAGAGGAGCACGACAAGAGATTACACGGAGTTCTCCAAAGGTTCCAAAAGGAGGGACTCACTCTTAATGAGAAGTGTGAGTTTGCCAAAAGAGACATCCTTTTTGTGGGACACAAAGTTTCGTCAAAAGGCATCGAGGCTGACCCAAATAAGGTGAAGGCAATACAGCAGCTGCCGCAACCGCAGAGTGTGGAAGATGTACGCCGCCTCATGGGCATGGCTAACTATTTAGCTAAGTTTATGCCACAGTTAGCAACGATCACAACACCGTTAAAGGAGCTGCAGAGAGAGAGAAACGAGTGGATTTGGGCAGAGCCACAGGAAACAGCTTTTCAAAGACTGAAGCAGATATTAAGCTCTCCTGAAGTGCTTGCTCAGTACTCCAACTCTGCAGACACAAGAGTTGCCGCGGATGCCTCGCCATATGGCATTGGAGCCGTACTCACACAGAGGCAGTCTGACGGCTTGTGGCGACCTATAACATACATTTCCAGAGGACTGACTGACACTGAAAAGCGCTACGCGCACATAGAAAAGGAGGCGCTTGCAGTCACATGGGCGTGTGAAAGACTTTATTCGTATTTGATGGGACTACAGTTCATACTTATCACTGATCACAAGCCCCTGGTCCCTCTTCTGAGTACAAGGGGCCTGGACGACCTTCCTCCGCGCATTCTGAGATTCCGCCTCAGGCTGCTGCGGTTCTCTTTCAATATCGTCCACGTTCCAGGGAAGAACCTCGTCACCGCTGATGCTCTGTCGCGGGCTCCACTGGAAGGACCGCCCTCGGACGGAGATCTTCAGTTCGAAAAAGAAGTTGAGGTTTTTGTGGACTCTGTAGTGACCCATCTCCCAGCCTCAAATAAAAGGCTAGAGGAGATAAAGTTAGCTCAGCGTAAAGACGAACTGAGTATAAAAGTGATTAAACAATGTGAGTCAGGCTGGCCAGAAAAGTGTAGGCTAGACCCAGACATAACAGCGTATTGGCAACACAGAATGGACTTACATGTAGCACAGGGCTTTCTTATGAAAGGGGAGAGACTTGTGATACCATCTCCGCTGAGAGCAGATATTTTACAATGTCTGCATGAGGGCCACCAAGGCATTTCAAAGTGCAGGGCCCGGGCAAAAGAGTCGGTATGGTGGCCAGGCATCTCAGCACAGATAGGTCAGATGGTAGAACAGTGTGAGATATGTCAGAAACATAGAATTCAGAACCGAGAACCACTGTTGCCTACCCCTGTTCCAGACCGTCCCTGGCAGAAGGTCGGGATAGATCTGTTTGAGTGGTCAAAGAAACAGTACCTTCTTATTATTGACTTCTTCTCTAGATACATTGAGCTGAACTCAAACAAACATCAGCAGAGGTCACTATTAAGGCAGTCAAAGAGGTATTCGCACGACATGGAACTGCAGAGACTGTGGTATCCGATAACGGGCCACAGTTTTCTTCTGAACAGTTCAGGCAGTTTTCAAGAGAACATAAGTTCATACATGTTACGAGCAGCCCCAGATACCCCCAAGCCAATGGAGAGGCGGAGCGCGCGGTTCGGACCATTAAGGACTTGTGGAAAAAGGACAGTGACTACTCTAGAGCGTTATTGGCATACAGAGCCACCCCTCTAGAACATGGGTTCTCGCCAGCGCAGCTGCTCATGGGGAGAAACCTCCGGACCTCTCTTCCCCAAACCGATGCCAAACTGAGTCCTAAATGGCCCAATTTGGTTATTTTTCGAAAAAGGGATGAGGAGGGGAGATGTCAACAGGCAAAGCATTACAATCAGAGACATCGTGCTAGACAACTCCCACAACTATTGACGGGACAGAAAGTGTGGATTACAACTGAAGGAACCACCGGGGCAGTAGTTAGACCAGCTAATGCTCCGAGATCGTACGTAGTAGAGACTGACAGAGGGTTCTTAAGGAGAAATAGAAGACACCTAAGACCTACTGGGACTATTACTAGGTCTGGTCGGGTGGTGAGACCTCCGGAGAGAATGGACCTGTAAATATGGCCAGTATCTGCATAAATACATAAATGTCTATGGTATGCATGATGTTGTAAAAAGTGTTAAAAGATGCTTGCAAGTTATATAAGGTTAAAGACAGTTTTTATATTTGAAATGTTCAAGCTAAGTATGCGTATATTTTGTTTGGCTGTTCAAAGCACTTTATAAAGAAGCATGACTTTAGCTAAAAGGAGGAGGTGTAGCGGTAGACTACATTACCCACAATGCACCGCTCTACGCGGGAGGTAGGGACTTCCGGTTATGGTGAATAAACGTGACTGAACGTGAGTCCATGGTGTCCGTCAATATCTTTATACAACACGTCCGCTTTTTTAACGCGGTCACTCAGTGTTTTCCCGGAGCCACTGTTCCAGACCTGCTCATCCGTCTCCCTCCTCTGCTTCAGTCCCTGCCTGATACCATTTCAAAGGTAATCGTGCATGTGGGGATCAACGACATGAAGCTGCAGCAGTCCGAGGTCACAAAGAAGCATTTTATGGATCTATTCCGCCTCCTCCAGTCCTCCGGGTTGTGTGTTTTTATCTCTGGTCCAGTCCCGACTGTAAACCGGGGAGACTGCTTGTACAGTCGCGTTGTGGCGCTGAATATGTGGCTCCAGTCTGCATGCAGCACTTTTAACTTTGTTTTTGTGAACAACTTTGGCCTGTTCTGGAAGCGTCACGTGGCCTATCGTCCAGACGGTCTGCACCCGAACAGATACGGTACCAGTTTATTGATGGACTTTTTACGCCATGTTGTTCAGTGCTCCCCGAGGGGGGCGTGACTGTTTACATCCGAGGCCTCTCGGCCCCCACTACCACCTTCCTCCTCCACTCCAGCACAGGGTGAGTACTGTGGTGCAAACACTGACCCCTGTCCGTCTGGCAGTGTAATACCAGTCCTGCCACTGAACGGTACTTACTCAGTTATGCATCTGGAACTTAACAAAGTAAAACAGAGTTCACTTTTTAAACCAATAGAGACTGTGTGTGTTCCTCGCACCGGCTCAGAAATGTGTTTTAATTTGAATAAACACAAATATAACAGAAGGACAGCAGTTAGACGGTCCAACTCAGGAAATCTAATTCCAATTCTTTGTAGTCAATCAACTAAACCCACTGACACTGATATTATTTTTAACCTTGCTCTGCTTAATGTCAGATCACTATGCAATAAATCCTTTTTAATTAATAATTTTATCTGTTCTTATGATCTTGACTTTATGTTTATGATTGAAACTTGGCTTGACCATAATACAGAAAATGCAGTCTTAATAGAAACAACACCACCAAATTTCAAATTTGAATCAAAAATTCGAGAAAATAAAAGAGGAGGAGGCATAGCAGCAGTTTTTAAAGATTGTATTGTCTCCCATAGAGCAGTGGTTCCCAAAGTGGGGGTCCCGACCCCCCGGGGGGTCGCGGGAACCCCTGGGGGGGTCGCAAGATGATTTCCAAACAACAACAAAAAAAAAGAAAAAAAAAAAAAAAAAAAATTGAGCAAATTAATAGCCCTTAAATATTTATTTTGCATTTGATTTGATTCAAAAGGGTTACTTGTTAAATTGTGTTAGGAGAAAATAATATATTTTAATTACGTTAATTACGTTGTCCCAGTCATTGACAGCGTCAATCAAAATTAAGTTACGCAGCTCACATCATGCAGCGACAAAGCGTGTCCTGCTGCTGTTTGCTAAAACTAAAGGTGTTTGGAGGCTACAAACACATAATACCTGCTTTAAAATGAAACGTGGTTAATATCCACAACAGAAAAACCTGGAGGGGGAGAACAGTCAAGGGTCAGGCTGATGGTGCGAAGAGAGGGAGAGAGGGCAGCGGAGGGAGAGAGGGCAGTGGAGGGAGAGATGGCAGGGGTAGAACAGCGCGGTAAAGAGGCCCGGCTTTTCGGAGTCAGTGGTAAAGAGGTCCGCACATTAAAAGCGGGTGGCCGGTTTATGCTGTTACTTACAGTAACTTTGGAAAAAGAAGCCGCGGGGATGAAGCGCATAAAGTAACAGCAGAAAGCGGCCGCCCGCTTTTAATGTGCGGACCTCTTTACCGCTGGGTTAGGGTTAGGGCCACTTTACCGCGATACAAGAACAGAGAGGGCGAGCCGCAAGAAATGCGCTCCACCTCTGCTAAGAAGGGAGCCCACCAAGCCCATCACTGTGTCACTACAAGAGTAAAAATACGCAAGCCTCCTTTTTTGGGCTGGACAGTGCAGCTCAGTAGTGGCGCGAGTCTCTGCGTTGCTCCGTATCAAGGAAGTACATGCTCATTGACGGGAAGGACTGTTGAGGTGGGGGGTCGCGGGGGAGCAGCGCATTTATGATGGGGGTCGCGGGCTAAAAACTTTGGGAACCCCTGCCATAGAGTACCTCTTGGGAAATGTTCCTCATTTGAGTATGTCTCTTTTAAAATAGAACAAAAACAATCTTCTATTCTTATTATTGTTGTGTACAAGCCGCCACAGTCATGTCATAGTTTCACTGATCATTTCACCGAGTTGCTTTCAGTTGTGTGCACAGACTTTGATAGTTTAGTCGTCATAGGTGATTTTAATATACATGTAGATAACTTTAATGATAGATACGCGAAAGAGCTGAGCTCTGTGCTGGAAACCTTTGGTCTCACTCAGCATGTGAGTGGCCCCACCCATAGCAGAGGACACACTCTCGATCTGCTAATTACTAAAGGGGTTAATATCTCAAATGTAAATGTGGCCAATGTTGCTCTGTCAGATCATTTCTGTGTATTTTTTGATATGTGTCTCAATAGTAAAGCACGAGCTGAATCCTCAATTGTTAGAAGAAGAATACAATACAATACAATACAATACAATTTATTCTTGTATAGCCCTAGGTCACAACAGAAGTCATCTCAGAGGACTTAACAAAACCATTGAAATCACCAACACAGGTCAGAGAATCAACAGTTAAAACACATGAAGAATATAAAGCACACACAGAAGAAAATGTCCATACATGTTGTAGAATGCTAAAGTGTCCTGATCATCACCAATCCTTTCTGTTGGACACTAACTGTCCAACAAGACCCTCCTGCATCGACAAGGAAAAACTCTTAAAAAACCCAGTGGGAAAACGTGAGAAACCTTGGGGAGCACTAGGGAAACCCACAGGGAGGGAGACCCATATGAGAAAGGGATCCGCTCCTCCGGACGGACAGGCTAATGATCTAGGACCTAAGCTAGCTACAGAACGTGGACCAGTGGCCGCTGAACGTGGACAGGTCCGGTGCAGGACCAAAGCACTCCCAGGCGGGTCGGGCGGGGCAGTCCGCAGGTGCAGATGGAGGAGGCCAGGCTCAGAGATCCCGTCATCGTACCATGAAACAGACAATGGGACAACGGGTGAATAGCAATGAACAAACTACAGTCAGAATCCTAAAAATGCTAAACAGATAAAGTAGGAAGGAGGAGAGGATAGTGCTCAAGTTACCATACTTCTCCCAGCAAACTGACTCCCTATGCAGCTTGACTGACAGTCTGAGGAGTTTAACCTTCTCCGAGTCTTACCTTCCTAGCCATATGAAAGATTGTGTGATTGAAGTTTCTTTGTTATTTTCTTCTTGTTATGAGTAATGATTAAACTAACACCTAGCTTTCATAGATTTGGAATTCACTGAACACATCATGGAACAAGACAAAATTTATGATATTGATATAAATATAGAGCAACATGTATTTAACATAAAAAATACTTGTGAATACTACAATGAGGACGTGGTTAATCAGAAAATAACAGACAAAACTTTGTCCATTATTCATGTAAACAGTCGCAGCATGTACAATAAACTTTCTAAAATCAAGGACTATTTAAGTGAGTTTAAAAATGAATTTAGTATTATTGCTGTAACCGAAACTTGGTTTAAAGAGGGAATTATGGCTGAGGTTCTGATGGAAGGGTATGAACTTTTTTCAATAAATAGGAAATTAAAGAGAGGGGGAGGAGTTGCATTGTTTGTAAAATCAAATTTGAAATGTAAGACTGTTAATGAAATGACTTTAATAGAAGATGAAATTGAAATGATTACATTAGAAATTATACCCAAGTCAGGAAAAAATGTAATAATTAGTTGCATTTATAGACCACCAGAGAGCAGTGTCGAAGTTTTTACTGACAAAATAATTGAAAAAATAGAAATAGCTAAAAACAAGAGACAAATTATATGTGGAGATTTTAATATCAATTTAGGAAACCCAAGTGAACAAATAGCAAATGACTTCTTGAACTCAATGAATACCATGTGCCTCTTTCCTTTAATATCAAAACCTACAAGGATAACATCTCAAAGTGCCACAGTAATAGATCATATTTTTACCAATATGAATGAAGATCATATTATGAGTGGAATTTTGACAACAGATATTAGCGATCACCTACCAATATTTGCAATATTTAAACACAATCAGAACACAAAACCAACCAGTTTTGAAAAGACTGCAAGAAGAAACAGGTCGGAAAAAGCCCTAGAGGCACTAAACAGAGATCTTAGACATCAGAAGTGGGATGCGGTCTATGTAAATGATGTCAATATAGCATATAACGCCTTCATAGAAACAATAAGTACATTGTATGATAAAAATTGCAAAATCATATATTTAAAAAACAAAAGGGAAGATCAACCATGGATGACGAAAGGGTTAAAGAATGCTTGTAAAAAGAAAAACTTTCTATACAAATGTTTTATTAAAACTCCATCGAAAGAGACAGAAAACAGGTATAAGAAGTATAAAAACAAATTAATCTGGATCATCAGAAACCGAAAGAAACAATATTACAGTGATAAACTAAATGAGAACAAGAGTAACACACAAGCTACTTGGAGAATATTAAATAATGTAATGAAAAACAACAAAATTAAACATGTGTACCCAAATTATTTTGTAAAGGACAGTCTTGAAATATCCAACGAAATAAACATATCAAATGAATTTTGTAAATACTTTACTAGTATAGGAGACTCGATAGCAAAACAAATTCCAAAGCCAACCTCTAGCACTGAAAACACAATAGTAGATCATGTGAACAGTATTTTTCTTTCCAATGTAGAACAAGACGAAGTACGAAAAATTGTAAATGAATGTGAAAACAAAAGATCAACCGACTATGATGGTTTAGACATGATGATTGTTAAACTCATTTTTGAATCTGTAATTGAGCCTTTTACACACATTTGCAACTTGTCACTAAAAACAGGAACCTTTCCTGATGGTATGAAAACAGCCAAAATAATACCTCTTTACAAAAACGGGGACAAGCACCACTTTTCAAATTATAGACCAGTGTCCTTGCTGCCACAGTTTTCAAAAATCTTGGAAAAAGTATTTGCAATAAGGCTGGATAGCTTTTTACAAAAAGAAAATATATTAATTAAAAATCAATATGGCTTTAGAAAAAAACACTCAACTGCAATGGCAATAATGGAACTGACGGAGAAAATAGCAAGAGAAATAGATCAAAAAAATTATATAGTAAGTATCTTTTTAGACCTGCAAAAGGCTTTTGATGTAATTAACCACCCCAGATTATTATGGAAACTCCAGAAGTATGGAATCAGAGGCATTGCTCAAAAATGGATCTCCAGTTATCTTGAAAATCGCAAACAGTTTGTCCAAATAAACAGTACGTATTCAGAACCATGCGATATCAGTTGGGGGGTGCCGCAAGGCTCAATACTAGGACCAATTTTGTTTATATTATACATGAATGATTTTCCAAAAGCATCAACTGTATTACAAAGCATCTTATTCGCTGATGACACTACATTATTTTACTCTGGAAATAATATAGGAGAGTTAGAAATAGTAATAAACAAAGAACTTGCAAAAATAAAAAGCTGGCTAGATCAAAATAAATTGGCGCTAAACATTAAAAAAACCAATTACATGATATTCAATGATAAAAAGAAAAATCTTGGAAATAGTATATCCATAACAATAGACGGCCTGGAAATCCAAAGGGTAAAGGAAACAACATTTTTGGGAGTCATCATTGACGAGGACCTAAACTGGAAATCTCACATACACTATACAAAAGGAAAATTAGCCAAATCAATTGGTGTGTTACATAAAGTGAAATACTTTCTTACCCACACAGCATTAATTACCTTATATAATACAATGATTATACCATATCTAACCTATTGTGTCGAAATTTGGGGGACAACTTTTAAAACATATACACAGCCAATATTTATTTTACAAAAAAGAGCCCTAAAAATAGTGAATAACAAAAGATATCGAGACTCATCAAATCCTGTTTTTTTAGAGTGTAAGGTGTTAAAATTTTATGATATAGTGGATTATAATATTTTTCAGATATTGTATAAAGCAAATTGCAAATCATTACCCGCAAACATTCAAGAGAACTTTGAAAAAAGACAAAGTCAGTACAATCTGAAAGGAACTGATATCTTTAAAAAACCTAGATTCAGAACAAAAGTCATGGAAAGAACAGTCTCAGTGAAAGGAATCAACTTGTGGAACGCACTTAACAAAGACATTAAAGAGTCAAAAAACATAATAGTTTTTAAGAAACAAATCAAAACTACTATATTCAGGACATATGAGAGTGTTACATGAGAATAAAATCTGGATTTAAATTGATGGTTTGTTTTTGAAGAAATGGAAAGTAAGGTGTGATACATAAAGTGTAAGGTAAAGTATTAAGGTATGTATTATGTAATATATGTGTAAATAATGTAATTTGTTTAAACTGTAAAAGGGATGTGTAAAAATCATTTGGAGCAGTTAAATCTTTTAGATGCAATGGACAACTCTTAACCATGAATAGCACATGACCAAGATCTATAGTGCAGGAAAACAAGTTGTCATGTTGTGATTGCCATTACTGTTTAAACAGATGCAAGTAAATCAGAGCAGACGAGATATGGTTGGATTGGCGGGCTCCCTTTTGCCAAGCGGCCTCAACACCTCGTTTTTAACGCACCACACAGCAAGAATATACAACGGAAATTTTCCTACATTTCCATTGGTCAGGGAGGTTGGGAGTGGGGCGGGTTGAGTGGGGGCTATTACCTTCTCTCGACTGGCTCATTCTACCCACTGTTTTTAATGCACTGCACTATGTAGGGTCTACATACATAACCATGTTAACATTAAATAAACAGCTTTGGGTAAAAATGGCAACAAGTGACAAGACCTAAGAACATCATTGGTGCGAAATCAGCATTTAAAATTACTATTCATGGAGACGAGTGTAAATTGTATATCTGAGAGAAATATGCCTGTATATCATTTGAACTCCTGTAAAGTGAAAAGTTTGTAACAAGGGGTAGGAAGCATAAGTTTCACTTCTACCTACTCCTTTTCGAATTATGCATATATATGTTTCTTCTTTTTGTTTTGTGTTGTATTGCGCATGTAATTCGAAATAAACACTACTACTACTACTACTACCAAACAATAAAGGGGAGTTTCGTATGCTTTAATTACCTCCATGGGGGTGATATAATGTAATCAGCTGGGTTTGTTTCTCTGTTTGTTAATTATCAAGATAGGTCAAAAAAGGTTTTGGTGCCTCATGGTGAAGGGCTGTGCTCTAGGCAAGGCACATTTCTATTGCACATTTCATACACAGGGCAACACAAAGTGCTTTGCATAAAATCATAAATAGTAATGGTATTTAAAAGAGTGAAGATTCAATCCTTCAATTTTATGCACATTTAAACAGAACCGTTTTTTTTTAAACATGGATTTGAACATTGTCAGAGTAGTAGCTTGCCTCACATTTTCAGGAAGACAGTTCTTGGTTTATCTGCATGAATCTGAAACACTGCCTCCCTGTGTTTTAGTCCTGACTCTGTGCACCAGCTGGAGGCCAGTCCCTGTGCTCCTCAGAGTCAGTGTTGATTCATATGGCACTAAAATGTCTCAAATGTACTTTGATGCGTGGCCATAGAGACTTGTACACAAGCAGAGTTGATTTAAAGTCAGGTTTCTGCTCTGGCTTCCTGTGGCTCAGAGAATAGAGTCCTGGACTAATGTGATTGTACTTCCTGGTTCCTGGTCAGGACTCAGCATTTTGAATATACTGCACCTGATTTTTCAGCTGTTTTTTTCTAATTATTACTTGAATTTGTCCTCAAGAAAAATAATTACTGGCATGCAATCAAGACAGCCACAGAAACCTCATTTAAAAACATGGACTCTGCATGGCCATTTGGGGTCACAGCTGTGCCTTCCTTTGCTCTTTCCGAATCAAAACACACACACACACACACACTCACAGGCTTAATGCACAACAACTGTTTAGTTTAACTGAAAAAAACTACCCGGAAATGATGGAACAGGTGGCTGAGAATTGTAAACAGTGCTTCATTCACTGTTTGAAAGATGTTTGAAAAGCCTCATACACTTTTCGCTCATGCATAAGTGATCTCTCTCTTGCCTTTTGTGACGTTGGCAAAGAGAATGTTGCATGCTACTGTATTGCGGTGACCCTGCAATGCGATCCGCCCGCGCAGTTCCCAGTGGGCAGTTACTCTATACTATTAGCTTCTATCTGCTCGTGAAGAGGCCAGCGCAGCAATTCTTCCTCTTGAACTGTGGTGAAATACATGGCAAATGAGTGGAGATGTGTATGTGTGTGTGTGTGTATGTGTGTGTGTGTGTGTGTGTGTATATGTGTGTGTTTTTGTTTTGTATGAAGGTCACAAGCAGCACACATGTCTGGTCTCTGCACTGCTCTGTCTCTCAAGAGTTGACCTGACAGGGCACGATCGACCCCAACTTCATGAATCATGCACTATGGACACACTGCGCTAGCTCACCTTGTTGCCTCCCATCTCACAACAGCAGAGACAGTGAAAGCATTGTCCTGCCTTTGTCCTGCCTTTTTTTTGTCCAAATAAAACCATTGCCATTCTTGCAACGGATGCAGGATGTGAAAACTTAAATACAAGGCCTTTTTAACGCTGAAACATCAGTTTAACGGATTCAAGGATTTCATCAAAAGGACAAAGGCAAAAAAAAAAGATTCCGTTTTCATTGAGAGTCACTTTATTTGAATGATATCTTTGATTGTCACTGCTTATAGTGTGAAATATATGGTCGCATAGATTCATGCTGTGTATCCAAACAAATCTCAAACAAAACACTCCTAAACCTTAAGGTAGGCTTCATCCGTGCTTTACTAAATTATTTACCATTTAAGTCACAAGTAAATGAATCAAAGCAGTGCTGCATGTACCTGCTGTCCATTCTTTTGTCCGAACTCTACAGAGATCTATACTGCAGTATTTACCCTTCTCTATATGGTCTACGCTCCCTGCTGCTGCACTGTGATTACACACATCATCTAAATGCAGAACCTCTCCTGTTCACCGGCCCCACTGGGACACCAGGGAGAGCGAATCACAGAAGGGTACAAGGACAAAACACAGAAAAAAATCGGATGCACCTACTGTGATGGAGTATCTTTGACCGAAGAAGATTGCACAATTTTCTGAGAAGATGGCAGATGCAACTACTATTTTGGTCAGATGGAAGTTATACAGACTTATCCTCGGCTGCCATGAGGAGGATGTGATGGTCATAATGCTCCAGTCTGATCAGATGCCAGGAACAAGGAGGTGGCAGATTTTTCTTGGAGCAATTCAAATCAAAACTCAACTAAAAATGTCCTGCAAGTCTTTAGGATACATGTTTTATAACGTGTAACCAGAACCGCCTGTATCTTGTGAGAAGACCGTGATTTCAATGCAGTGTTAATGCTCGGTCTTTATGCTTTCTGCATAAAAGTATTCCACAGCATGGCTTTCCAATCAGGGCCTAAAATATTGGGAATTAATAACCTGGCTCCACTCCCACCTGATCCATCCCCAATCGACATATAAAGAACACATCTCTGAACAGTCTCTGGGAGGTTGATGCTGTATCGACATGAAAGCATGTGTAAGTTATTGGAAAGAAACGTGATTATAATGGACACTTTATGAATGTGTGACCAGTAGCCGCCCAGATCGATATGCAAATGTTTTTTGTTGGTGGTTTTCTCCAACTCAAGAAGTAAAAATTCTTTCAATCATTTGCATATCATTGATGCACACTTGTTTTTGAGTAATGTCAAACAAATATAAATAATATTCTTTGGATAAAAGGCTATAACCCTGCTTTTGCTGTCAAAAATGGTAAGGCATTTTGATTGAGAGCTGCTGTTAATGCTATAAAATCTCCTAAAAAAAGCTTCCTGCTTCCATAGCCTGTCCTCCCCGAGGTTTCTTAAATTTTTCCCACTGGGTCTTCTGAGGTGTTCCGTGTCAATGCAGGAGGGTCTAAGGACAGTGATGATCCAGGACATTTATTAACATTTATGGACAGTGGTCATCCCGCTTTGTATGGTTTTGTTACTATCAAATTTCCTGTATTTGATCTCTTTGATTCTCTGATCTGTTTTTGGTGAATCAACAACTTTGTAAAGTTGTTTGCTGTTGTAATTTTAGGATGTACTAGATAAAATTAATTGCATTGAATAATTGCTGTATGCACTCTATAATCCCTATATCATCCAGGAGTGCTGCACGGTAGACAAGCTTTCAAAAAACTCATCATACAATATTTACTGTATCAACAATGAGGATGTCTCTTTTCTATTGAAAACCATTTGTTGAAATGGGCATTCAATGTTGTTCTGATTGAGCCGTTGCCGCACTGCACTGAGACTATGCTATTATGTTATAATGGTCTGAACCGTGTCCAGACAGTGCAAAGGTGTGAAGAATAAGTGCTGCCGCTCACTGGCCCACTTCCATTCTCTTTCCCATTAGTCCAAAAGGCCACAAACCAGTGCCAGCAGCAACCCAATCCACTTTGATCTACCATCTACATTCGGCACGAAGATAATGCACTGATTCATCTTTTCTCTTATTCCCTTTTAATACGCTTTGCTTCAGGTTCTATTCTGGGCGGGCCTTCTGACTATACTTTTCTTGTGTGTGTCTTTTCAGAAACGTCATAATGCTGACGGTGTAGTTAACAAAAAGGAATGTCAAGGTGGGTTCAAAAAAGTATTTCAATTATAGACTTCACAGGGATCTGCAGTGTGTGTATCCCAAGTATAAAATGGTGCTTTTAATCTTGTGCAATAACAGTTTTTTCCCCCTTGTTTTCCCTCCCTTCGTCTGACTCACTTCTTCATTGCTCAATAGTTCTGAGAAATGGTGCCTGGGAGATTGTACACTGGGAGAAGGTATGTGTTCACCACAAATAAACCCAAAATTATGCTTTATTGTACACCTTCCGTGGATTTTTTTGCAGACAGAAAATACTTGCCCTAATCAAACCTGCTGTACTATAAGGCTGGCTATTAGAAGGTCATGGTGCAGGGTATAGGACTATCTCATCTATTCATTATAATAGACTTTCACACACTTTTATCAATATGGTGGAATACATTAAAAAACCTTTAGTTTTACTGAAGATGGAATGGTCTGCTAAATATTTCCCTGCTATCCACTTAACTCCATGTAGTTTTTAACCAGTTTATTTCCACAGGTTGAAGTGGGCGATATTATTAAAGTAAATGGCAGTGATTCTGTCCCCGCGGATGCTGCCATTTTATCTACCAGGTATCGGAGCCCAGCGTGCTGCCTGACAATCAGGAACTCCTTTCCCTCTTGCTCTCTTAGCCCTCACTAGAGGTGGTGGTTCGTTCATATTTGGAATGTACTATATTTTAACTGTTGAATATTTGATGTGAAGCCAACCATCACTTCTATAGGTGGGCTATAGTGCAATCTTCTGCCCAAAGTCATGTCTGCATTATGCACTTCTTCACCTTATCAAAAACCATCTAACCCTGAAATGGTTTTCCAAAACACTTTGCAACGCGTCTTTGGTTTGTGAAAATGAGAACAAGTGCAGTTATACCCTGAGGTTATCAGGAGTGGCCATTGTCATCTGCAAAGACTGAAACACTCTCTCCTTTTGTGTTTGCTCTCCTTTATTTCTCATCCTCCCTGTTCCTGCCATGGCCTCTCTCTCGCCCCCTGCTGGTGCTGGTTGCTAATATCAGGTGGCTGTTGGTGAAGTAGTCAGAGCTGCAAATGGGGATCACCTCCCGGCTGACCTCGTCATACTGTCGTCCAGGTCAGAAACCAACCAACCAAACAGCTGTGGGAGAGATCAGGGCGCGGTTAACACAAACACTATTATTTATGTCTCATAAAAAGTTATTGATATATTGAGCCAAGAAACAGGACTGTGGTCGAAATGGTTCTTAAATCTACATTTGATATGTGTTGCTAATATGTTGTAAACATTAGTTTATCTATGTTTCAAATGTAATTTTACTTGCAAATGATCGTCTCAAGAAACTTTCCATAATTTTGCCTTTGCATGGCTTAGCACACACTTTTGCATGTAGTTATGATGCAAGATGAAGGAAAAGCATCTTGGATTTAATGACTCTCACATGATCCTAATGCAATATTTACACCTATACTTCAATGTAATTGCCAAATTTACACCAGCTATCCCAGTATAACGGACTGCTGCTTTTTATAACCCAGCACACTGTGGATGGCCCAACACCACTGTGCAAATGCCTTATTGATTGTGGTTAGGCTTTTTATTGAGATCTCTTTTGCTTTTTAGTATTTGCCCTGTGTGTGTTTGGCCCAGCGTTCTGTATGAATAAATTACAGTTAAAAAGACAATCTAACCAACGACCCAGCTCTTAATATTGGCTTGCTTAGCGCTCTCTGTCACGGAGCCCAGATTTAGTCAGCGACCCATTTGTCTGCTTGCTTTGGAGTCCTCGGCCCGCCTTCTCAGCCCACTGTGATGTGCCCTTTCACTCATGCTTTTTATTCTATGTCAATTTAATTGAATATAGTAAACTACCAACATATGTATTTGTAACATTTATATTTACATTTTCATTTAAAGGACACGTATTATGCAAAATCAATTTTAACAGGTTTTAACAATGTTACAACATTGTTCTCTCATCTAAAAACAGACCTTTTTTAGTTCCATCCACGCTATTATCAGCAACTTTTGGCACAGACATGTAACTCCACTCCTTCTGTCTAAAAGCTCCTGTCTCAGCGCTGTAATAGGTGTACAATTACATCATACTATCAGTTTTTTCTGCCCTTTAAAAAAAAAAAGAATACGTTAGCCGAACAATGTAATGTTTTAGTTTCTAAAAGAGGTTTTGACAATTCTTAAAATTATATTGCTGTGTTTATTTTGCAGTCTTTAATTTTCAAATTTGAGGAAAAAACAGCTTCAACTCTTTCCTCTGGTGGTAGCATAGGGAGTTACATGCGGAAAGCATAATTTATCCTTGGTTAATCTGTTGACACATGTTATAAAAATATAAATATAATTCTATATCATGTAAAAAATATAAATATAATTCTATATCATGTAAAAAGTATAATTATTTTCAATTGTCACAATAATGCATAATATTTCTCCTTTAAATGTAATAGAGAATCTTGCATTTCTGTTGTGTCTTTTGACTCTGCTAGATTTGTAAAAAATATGTTTATTATTGTTTATTATTATTATCCAGATATCATGGTACATCTAGTTTAGCTGCAGTACTTTCTATATCAGCTGCAAGCATGCACTTCCTCTTTCTCCTAACAGTGAACCGCAGGGAATGTGCTACATTGAAACCTCAAACTTGGATGGAGAGACCAACCTTAAGATCAGACAGGTATATTCCAATTATGACTCATGAAAGACAGATTGTGGAAACATTAAAAATGTTGTGTACAGGGGCTCCAGGTGACCTCCGAGATAATGGATATCGATAGCCTCATGCGTCTGTCGGGGCGTATGGAGTGTGAAAGTCCAAACCGCCATTTGTACGAGTTTGTCGGCAACATCAGGCTGGACGGCCACAGGTAGAAGAAGCAACAATCGATTTCTGTCTGTTAGTACATGGATGTCTAGTGTGACTGAAAATAAAATGCTCAAAGTAATGTAGTTTATTATCAATATTCCAGTGCTAATGCAAAGTTACTATATGCCTAGATGTGTCATTCCTATTGGTTTACATGTTGTACTAACTTTATCAGTTCGAACCTATGCTGCATACAAGAACACATTATTAATTACTAAGAAATTTCTACCGATTGCTGCAATGTCTGGCAAAAATAGATTCTCGAACTCAATGGGAAAGTCCCTTATACACAAGATAAATGGCTATTAAAAATGTAGTTGGTTGTTTACCACTTAAACGTCCTTTTAAACGTAAGTGTGACCCTTGGACCATAAATTGTTTGGTAGATAGCATATTATTGGTTTGCCACAATCTACACAACATGCATCACATTCATTTGTTGGTGATCAGACATTTGTGACCATAGTGTTGCTATGTATATTTCATGGAGTATATCCAATAAGTGAGCTTGAGGAGGCTGTTTTCCCGTGCTTCTGCTTGGCTGACTTTAGTGTCTAAATGCAGCACGGTGCCTCTGGGGCCGGACCAGATTTTACTGAGGGGAGCCCAGCTGAGGAACACGCAGTGGGTCCATGGAGTCGTTGTGTACACAGGACATGACACAAAGCTAATGCAGGTAAACAACATGTTTAAGTTAACAGATAACACACATTCAAATGCAACTGTACATAGCATCGCTATTACA
The DNA here is from genome assembly GCA_964034765.1 of Knipowitschia caucasica. Classification (NCBI taxonomy): domain Eukaryota; kingdom Metazoa; phylum Chordata; class Actinopteri; order Gobiiformes; family Gobiidae; genus Knipowitschia; species Knipowitschia caucasica. The sequence goes on from OZ035830.1 coordinate 30,906,114, forward strand.
TATACCGTAAATACAGGAATCAGTATGTCCAATGTTGTTTGGGTTTGTTTTCCCAGAATTCCACTCGGCCACCGCTGAAACTGTCCAACGTTGAGCGGATTACTAACTTTCAGATCCTGGTGCTGTTTGGCTGCCTGCTGGCAATATCTCTGGTCTGCTCCATTGGCCAGACCATCTGGAAGTACCAGTATGGCAATGATGCCTGGTACATGGATCTCAACTGTAAGAGTCCCAGAGCACATGCTGCATCTATTTCCACATATTTTGTTTCACTTGTTCCATATCAGCTTATTTTCTGTCTGATCTTAAGTTACTTAATGCTGGTATGCGTTCTGTTAATTTCTGTTGCCTCAGTTGAACTACGTTTCACATTACAAGTGAAATATGTGGCAATGTGGGAATGCTTCCATTCCCTCTAACTGAGATATGCTTAGATGTGTTTTGATGTGTGTGTCTGTTAAAGAAATGGTTGAATATCACTGCGCTGCTGTACGTTTTGTTTCCTTTCTAATGTTCTGTTTGATTTTTGTTTTCTTTGTTGTCGTTTTTTAACAGCTCCAGGTAACAACCATTTAAAAGCCTTGGCCATCCGTGAATGACCCTCCCTTACTAACCCCTTACTGAAGCTCTACCTATGCTAAGCAAATGAAGCCCCCTGTCCTCGCCCTTAATGGTGCCCAACATTGTATGGGCCGTGCCATGGACAAGCACAAACCAGGGATTCAACAATAGGTTTTTCCCCTCCAGCTCTTACTCCTTTGTCCAGTTATTTTCAGTGCCTGATGCAAACAGTGTCTCACTTTTCTTTCATTTTTTGTGTATCGTTAAACACTTTGTACTCTCCAAGCTTCAGACCCTCAGCAAATTCGTTCCTAGTTTCATTACAGTAGTATTACCCAGTAGACATCATAAAATACATACACACATTGAATATGAAACATGTTACTGTTACTGCTGATTTTGAACTATTGCAAATATGGTAAGCACCTTTTATATACAATCATTCTCTATTTGTTTAGTGAAAATACAGATAAGATTAAAAAAACAGAACTTTAATAAATTTATATAGGCTTTATATTATTGAAAATTCTGAAAACATTCTGGGGAAGCTCTGAACCTGGTTTGAGAAGTGATTATCGTGACACGTTGGTCATTTTTCTGTGACCTGATAGGTCTGTGTAGGAGAGGTTGTGCCCTGGTCAAGTACAGCTTGCATTGTGACTTACACTTTCCAGCATTCAAGATTTTACATTGGCGTGTATTGGCAATGTAAGCTTCAAACTTTAAACTCTATTTCATTGATGATTGCAAATGTAAGTCATAAAGCAGGTCTCCATCTTGATTGTATATCTATAAGGGGTGGTTGAGGCTCTGTCCAGTGCACATTATCCAATCTGTGACAAAAGAGACAGGTGGAGCGGTGCCACTTTCAGTTTGTATCAACATTTTCTGTCAGCTTTTTATGCAGTTAATTGAGAAGTGGCACATGCGTTGTTTGCTGCCACATACCACACGGGTCATATGAGTCATACAGCCTATGATTATGCACACGTAGTGAATAATTAATTTGACTTTGACCCATCGCAGAGTGCTGACACTGGTCTGAGCAGGCAGTGTTTTTACATTGTGACAACTTCACTTTATGGACACTGGGGGCACAAGTGAATAATGTTGATGCCCTCTGCACCACGGGCTAAGTAGGTTGTGCTTTCATTACAAACTTCCTGACAAGACTGTTTTCAAAATGCTGATATGAAAAATGACAGAATAGTTTATGTATGCATCAATTATTTAATATAATGCAATCCGTGCTGCCTGTGCATATTTACTTGTATAAATACAGAAATACCAAATTTGCAAATTCATTGTACTAATCTTTTAGCTATGACAAAATACTTGGGGTTTGTTAAGAATATGTTTTATAATGGATAGAGAATCCCATTTTACTTCCACACTTCCCTGGCCTAAACCACCCACCCTTTTTCACAATTTGTTGGTTGTGAATGTTCTATGGACTGAATCTCCCCCCTTTGTCTTGAGAGCATCTGATGTGTCTGTCTTCCTCCCCACTTCAGACAAGTAATCCCACCATTATGTGTTGTAGCAGTAGCTTCATTCCGCCACCTTCGTTGCCATTCTTTTATTTGCCCTTCGCAAAATGATCTTTTATGGGGACGCACCCTCCCTCTCAACCTGCAATGCTAAGATCAAGGCTTGGGAAGGTAACAGTTTTACCTGCAAGCTGTGGCAAGGTAATTCACTCCCCTCCTGTTCTGTGTTGGATGTCACTGGGGGCACATGTTGATCACTTGATTTGGGGATGAGCATCATTTCTTTTGCATTAGTGCTTTGTGAAATCCATTGCCTGGATCATGCTGGATGCCAAGGCTGCTGCTGTGATACTAATGACTTTGAGATTCCTAAGTCCCTTTGGCTACTTTGAATTCAGGGAACATTAAATTGGACTGCTAATTGGTTGAGCTCTAAGAGGATGAGGTTGGGTGGAAGAAATAGTTAATTCTAGCTAATGCATGACGTTAGCCTAAAACATTACCCAGAGTGGGCTAATGGCAAACATTAGCTGGAAGTAGCTTTGGGCGTTTTCATTAAAGGGGCACTGTGTTGCTTTTCTGATGAGGAGGTCCACCGCCTGCTTATCCCCATGGAGGTGCCTGGAATGTTGTCCTTTGTGTATTTATCCAACTGCAGATGTTTTTATTGCTCAATCATTCCTTAAAACGTGTCCTTTAGTTGAGTACTATGCTTTGACACCTCTCCACAGACAAGCAGGCAGCAGACCCCCACCAGAAAAGTTACGCAGTGCACCTTTAAACTAACCTGTGTTTGTGTGACAGCACTGATGGGTTGTTTCTGTACTACTCCCTTGTTCAATACTCACTTCTTCATAGACGGCGGCGCAGCTAACTTTGGCCTCAACTTTCTCACCTTCATCATCTTGTTCAACAACCTGATTCCCATCAGCCTCCTGGTGACTCTGGAGGTCATCAAGTTCATCCAAGCCTTCTTCATCAACTGGGTGAGTTTATGCGTGTGCAGTGTAATAATGCTTTTGTATGATTTGATGTTTTAAAGCTAAAGTACACAAGATAGATAGATACTATAGAAATTCAGGGGTCCAGCTGCAGCAAAAATACATCCATTCATCCACACAAACAAAACAAATAAATTGATCATTATAAAAAGCTAACAATAGTAATAATAAACAACAGCACTTCAGGTCACAGCAGCAGAGGTGGAGCAGCCCCTAGGTAGAGCAGGACAGGTCACAAATGGTTTTTCCCTAATGAAAAAATCTCTGGGGTGGTTTTTAATGTTGCCAATGCTATTTATAGTCTTTTCTATACGAAGACATAGAAGTACAAAATCTTCAGTAGCTAATGAGTGTGTGTGTGTGTGTGTGTGATTCCAGGACACAGATATGCTGTACGAGCCGACAAACACACCTGCTATGGCTCGAACTTCAAACTTAAACGAAGAATTAGGCCAGGTAACAGTGGACAAAAGCACTTGCGTCCTGACCTTTTCAGACTTCATTATGAGGATGCTAAATTCGGTTCCATTCTTTCTTTATAGGTGAAATATATCTTCTCTGACAAAACGGGGACATTGACCTGCAATGTCATGCAGTTCAAGAAGTGTACCGTTGCTGGAGTGGCATATGGGTGAGAGCTTTTATTACACATTCACCCTTGTGTCGACCATTCTCATCTTCATTAGGGGAGAGTTTGTCACCGCTTTTTCACCCTCTTTTCTCGTCATTAGCTGTTGCCCTGTTTGTATTAGAGTAGAAGATTTTATTTACAATGAACTAGATGTTTATAATGGTGATGAATGTAGAGATATTTCTTCCAGGCAGGGTTAGAGGGTGCAAAATAAACAAATAATCCAAACTTTCTAGTTAATTTTCTAATCTGTAAGGGGAGACAGTACAATACATCTATAAAGTCCGAACAAAATGATTTTAAGAGCGCAAATATGTCAAAAATAGTCTCATAAAAACAGTTTTTGAGATAAATGTATTTATCTGTCATCACATACTGTAGTACCCACTGAGTTTGTTCTATTGAAACCGTCTTGGGTTTGGTCTTGTTTTGAGAAATGAACATAGATTGCCAACTTAGCACGGAGCTGGACACTTCAGCCCGGAACAATCATTTCTGCTTAATATTGTTATATGTATAAAAATGAAATTAGTTGTTATAGTAAAACAAGTGGGCACTAACCAAGAGTGCGCCCACGATGACGTTCTTGCCTCTCACTTATAATGTTCTGGGTTCTGCGACACCCGGAGGGCAGTGGGCCTTTGCATGTTCTCCCTGTGTCTACTTAGGTTTCCTCCGGGGGTTTCGATCTGACTTACAGTACCACTTCAAACATATACACGAGGCTTCTCACTTCTGGGGCCAGTATATCCATGAAAAAGAGTCTGAACTCTCTGCAGGACTTATATGTTCAGTGGGAGCTCTATCATCATGGCTCTATGGCTGCTGCCCTAGTGTTTGAGTCACAATGAGTAAGTAAGTAAGTAAGTAAGTTTTTATTTATATACCGCCTTTTCACTGCAGATCTGAGTCTCAAAGCGGTTTACAATTGTTAATTTTGGGCATTTGTCTCTCACTCCACACAGAGATGGGAGTGGGGTCGCCAGTACAGGAGGCACATGCCAGAACTATTGGATATATTTTTAGTGGTAAGGGAAACCGGAGTACCCGGAGGAAACCTACGCAGACACGGGGAGAACATGCAAACTCCACTCAGAAAGGCCCTGGTCCGACCGGGATTCGAACCCAGGACCTTCTTGCTGAGAGGCGAGAGTGCTATCCACTCAGCCACCGTGTCGCCCAATGAATTAATGAAGAAGATCTGAGGCAAAGACAAATTACCTTTTCAAAACGTCACAAAAGCTATTTATGTTCTTTTTCTTAATTGCTTTGAAATATTTGTCATTTTCTCCCAGTGCTTCAGTGGTTTCAGTCAAGTATGTCTGCTGAGAAGTACAGCCGTCACACTCGGTGATTAATCCCATTAGGATTCAATTAAAAGTGTGATTGAAGTATGAGGCAAAGGAACATTTTATCTGGACCTTCTCTTTGAAATGTTTCACTGTGTTTGGATTAAGGCGCGTTCTCGGTCTGACTGTGAAGCTATAGTACACGCCAACATCCATCCATCCATCCATCCATCCATTGTCTCTATTCAACGTCAGGTCACGAAGGCAGCAGACTTCAGACACAGTTAATCCTGAGGTGTTCGCACTTGATGTATTATTTTACACATGTTCACCTTTAAAACTAATTTTACTCCAAAATCCTGAGGTCTTCATGTTCTGTCTGTCTTTTTTTTGTTCATTATGAAGGAGGGTTGAAGGATGAGTTTTAATGAGGCAAAGCTTTTTATAGTTGCTTTTGTACATTGTGTCTGTAAAAATGGACCAACAAATTGTGAAGAATATATATAGTGCAGATATTTGTTTGTTGTGGTTTCGAGTATCTCCTTTTAGTTTTTATGAGTCAACATACCCATAACAAACATGCATAATGCGCTTGTAATTTGCTGCAGACATTTGCATGATGGTTTAATCTTCTAACCACTGTAATTATTAACACATTCCCCCGTGCTTTAGACAATGATTAATACTAATAACAACAACAACCTCAAGTAGAGAGGCCTCCTGGGCTTTGTCAGATTCAAGAGAGTGAAAATAACACTGCATCAAATTCTAGTCACTGAAGAGATACTGAAGCGTTGAATATTCAGTCAGTCTCCCATTTTATGGCAGAGTGAGTAGTCTGCCGTGGATTTCTCTGTTACATGGAGTACTGGATGGCAATAGGGATGTACAGTATATGTTTTGCTGTTGTGGCTGCAAGCAATATTAGGATTATTCCACTGTCTATCTTTGTGACAATGTGTATCTCGGTGCTTCGAATTACGTCTCAATGTATGGCTTTTGAATAATAATTGTCATATGTTTGTACTTGATAATGACATGAGAACATACAGAAAAATACTACTGGTGCAGATTTGCAATATGTGAATTTATGCAAATCCCAAATGTACAGGCAAGTCCAATACAAGGCTGTTTTCTCCCTTTTTATCAGGCCATGTACTCTTTCCTCCACTCTGCACATGTTAGAAGTAGCTCTCATGGTTTGCTCTCCTACCTTCACTCCTACAGCCACGTTCCAGAGGCTGAGGATGGTAGTTTTACAGAGGAGGACTGGTAAGATGGTTGCAAAACAGTGACCTGATTTCTCTCTGCTTCTGTGATGTGTTCAGTGATGCTTTGCATTGTGGGAATTTACTATGAACCAAATCTAAATGTGCATTTGTGTTTATCTGTGTGGAATGTGGGACTTTTACACAGTCTGTTTGTGATGGAATGAAATGTGATGCTGGTATTAGGCGTGACTTCCGAGGTACGCTACTACAGCTGTATGATGTATAGAGCCACTGCGTACTATATTTAATTAAGATACTGTATATATTATCTGTTTCTAAAAACAACACAAACATGCACAGGTCCAGAACAGCAAAGAAATCAGATTCAAAATATGAACAATCTGTACCAAATTAAACAGATTAAAGTGAAGATGCTGCTTCATATCGATAGCAGAGATATGAAGCAGCATCTTCCTGCTTACTTTCATAATCAAATAAAGTAACGGATCAGATTTTTTCCCCAGCTCTAGTTATGCATGTGTAATGTAATGTAGCTTCTTATTATTAAAGAATATAGCAGCTCAGAACACACCTCTCCTCTTCTCACACAGAGCCCTGTTTCTTCGTGTCTGCAGTTATAAGCATGGGTGTACACATTTTTGCACGGAGGGATTCTGACGTGCAAAAACCACCACACGTCAAATTGGTTTCAGACGATCCTACAGAAAGCATGTATCGCCTTGCTCTTTTCCTTCACATTGTCGTTGACCTGAAGATGAGATGATCTAATAATAAACTGGCTTTGTAAAGATATATATATATATATATGATATGAATGGTGCAGTCTTGAAACAGAAATTCTCCACACAATTGCATGTTGTGTCAGAGGTCTTTTGTCTCGACTGTGAGCAGCCTGTTCCCCTGTTTCTATAGTGACAGGACCTCTGTGCGCTGGCAGAGAATCAATAACTTGGTGTCTTCTTAACACAGCGCTGTAGCTTAAGATTTCATTAGGTTGATCAGCACTCGGATACGGCCACCCAGAGCTCAGAGCCTTTTTATAACCTATATTGTTGAACTGATAAGGCTAATATGTTTGTTTATTTGTCGTCCTTCAGAGTAAATGGCTTATGTGTTATGTACATTACTGCATCTTCAATTGTTAGTGTCTTGTGCCTGGCTTTGACAGAGCAATGCTGCCTTTTTTTTCTCGAAATCTGTGGTTGAAATGCTGTTCACAATGTCTTTTTATATGTGTGTGTCATATTGGGGAGCTGTCGATGTGTATGAGGGCAGAAAACATAATTTATCCGTCGACTCGTATTGAAAACAGTAAAGCTGGAGTACCTACCTTTCTGACCACAAAATAATGAATTTGATCAAATCTATTACCGTTTTTACATGCATGTTTTTTTGGCCTCTGCTACCGTGTTAAAACAGCTTTTTCAAACAGAATAATTATATAGAGGACCATCAGCTTTCCTCCCAAAGTGTCAAATAGTGACTCTTTCAAAGTATGCAAAAGATCATGTTTTCTATTAAGATGAAAAAAAAACATGTTGTGGTCTGATTTGTTCATATAATGTTATTTTTACAAGACAAGGGAAAAACACAATGCATTATATGAGGGGAAAGGTTAGGTACCCCAGCTTTGGCAGTATACAGTATATAGACTAAAGCAGGTCTGAACAGACTTTAAAATCTGGGAAAGAATTACATAAAAATATGAATTCTAGACTTACTTGTACACCATGTCTCCTGTGTTTCATGATTTCAAGCTCGGTACCACCACAATATTCTTGTCCATCTTACCTATCCATATTTAAACGTTACCTACTGGTTTGTTTTGACTTTTGCTTCTCCTCTTTCCAGGCACAGCACTCACTCTTCCGAAGAGGCAGGATTTAACGACCCGAGCTTACTGGAAAACCTCCAAAGTCATCACGTAAGTCATGTCAGGTCTCCCCTTTGCCGCGCTGTTATCTAAGGTCAGATTTGAAACACTGCAGCCTCTTGTAATGTTAGAAGTGCAGTGTTATTTGGTACATGTTCCGATCAACATGGCTAAGTTTAGATTTTGGCACATAAATGGACATTTCTTGGTAAACAATTCGATGTTTAGGGCTCTCCAAAAAATAACGGAAATGATTGCCCCTCACTATAATGAATGAAATGGGTGCAAACAGACAGTTGAGTCACAGCACGAGCTTGGCCAGAGAGAATGTCGCATCTAATTATAAACATTAGTGCAGTGGGTAAAGTAGTAAGCCCTCTGGGAGGCTTCGTCTGTTATGACAGTTTGAAATGTCCACATGTTGCACACGGCCAGGAGCAGCTATTCTATTATTTATTTTATATGAGAGTGCAAAGTCTAACAGGTATAATAACGTTGGAGTTGTGCACGTTCAGGTGATACTGGGATTATCTTTGTCTGATTTTATGGCTGAAAAGCCCTAATTATTGTAAAATTGAGATTCAATTTTACAGCATAAGTCACACTTCCATATGGCACGGTTTGTCAGAGAGAGGGAGAAAAAAAAAAACGCTATTATACTTAGCTGATCTTTCTCTGTATTTTTGACTGAAAAAGCCTAAATATTGGAAAATTGAGATTCAATTTTACAACATAAGTCACACTTTGCAAGGTTTGATGGAGAAAGAGGGAGAAAAAAACGCTATTCTGTATTTTGCCTGTTGCTGAGCTCTCAACTGAAATTCATGCTACTGTACTTAAAGTACGGCTTCAGATACATTTTTTTTTTTCTGTTTGATGGCGATTAATCTTACAAGCCCTGATATGGCCGATATACTCAAAAGCATCATCGGCATTCAGAATCTAAAATATTTGATCTTATACAAACAAATATGAACTTTTTATGTGAGAAGAGAAACAGTGGCATATCCAACTTTATATTTTACTCACCATTAACAAAAGAATATACAAGCAACACTCTTATTCAGACCGTATTAGCACAGGGCTCTGGAGAACTATCCATTTCTCCTAATGGAATTGGGCGGAAATAATCAAAACTGGCTTTGTGTATCAGCCAAAGATTACACACTTAATGGTTTCTCCGGATTCTCAAAAAGTGGCTTTGTCATTAGCCATGAAAACACCCATATCAGTAAAGCTTGACTGGGTAATTGTTCATTTACACATCCATCCTGAATCATGATAGTAGCGTTTTTGACTCACCTACTTCTTATAGCTTTGAACTCTCGCTCTGTTGAGTTTGTTTGTTTATCATCGGCATTCAGTAAAGCTTCTGGCCGTGGGAGTAGTGTTGATGCAGTCGTAAGTAGGTGGAAGACTTCTGAAGAGCTCCATTAAGTGTAATACTCACTGCCGATGATAAGGATCCCCTGTGGTTTCTCTGCTGTCCGTTGCGTGATTTCCGCCTCCGCAGAGCCAGTCCTGTGGGTCCTCGTTTGCTCGCTGCCCCCTCTTTGCGTCGCTGCGCTTGACCCGTCCACTCTCTCTCTATCTGGACACGTCGGCAGCGATGATTGTCTGTCAGTGTTGCCGTGACACATATTACCCAGGAGGCCGCGGGGGTGAGAGCTGGCAGCGTGGTTTTTGATGTCACTTCTAATTGTGCTATCAGAAGCTCTCAACATGTCCTGCCCTCTGCCGCACAATGCTTGCTTTTATTTTATTTGTTGGAGAGAATTGCCCAACACAACGTTTAGATTACGATACACGATACACAAGTTTAAGGGAATATTTATCATTTTTTTCTCCATATAAAAAATTACAGAAAAATGTCAAAAATATAGTATTGTATAGTATCAACTAGATACTCATTAGAGAAAGTATTGTTACTGAAAAAATAGATATATAAAAACAAAAGATGGCATACACCTTTTAAATATTTGCACAATGAATGTTCTGTCTGTAGTTTAATTTTTATTGTGTAAAATGCGTTTTTATATAAAATAACATTTTAAAAAAACGTAGTAAGAGGCATGTGGTCCTCACTCAAGAAAATTGTAACATTGTACTGGACAAACACTACACGCACTCACATGCACACACACATGCACACACACACATGCCCACACACACTCACACGCACACACACATGCTCACGCACACGCACACTGAACTGTATGGCATATGCTGACATGCCCTTCAGAGGATACCTGTCAACCTGCTGCAGATTAGCATGCGGCTCGGAGGCAGAGAGGAGCTTTCTCTGCCACCTGGACAGTAATGGACAATGTGCTTTCATTTACAGTAGGCCTTAATTTGCCCTCTCTCCCCTTTCATTCATTTCCCCTCTAACTCCCCTGCACCATTTCCATGTCATTTTATTAGCGCTCTACGTGTGTGTTTTGGAAAGACTTTGTTGTTTTATAATTGTCATGCAATGCCAACGTGTTCCATCCAAGAGGAGGCGAATATATACAAATGTTAATGATATATGATTAGAATTTAAATCAGGCAGCTTCAGAAAGGTGATTATATGGAGTACTGGCTGGTTTTACTGAACTGAATAACATTGTACTCATTGAAAAAAACCTTACATTTTTTCTGCTAAAATAAAAGGATTGCTTTAAAATTATTGGTTAGTAACAAATGCATTACGTACATTTACGTTTGTCCTGCTTGGCCTTCCCACTTTTTGCAGTTTAAATGAGCTCAGTAAACATACATTATTCAACAAATAAGAAAGTATACGGCTCTAACAGTCGTCCAAGAATTTCTCTTATCTGTTACAGGCCAGGAATTACTTTCGTCTAAATGAACGAAGTATGGCCATTTTAATTTTGCAGGAGTTAGATATTGCACCAGCCGTGTTAGTCACAGGCTGGCGTGTCTTGTAAGGTCACTGAGAGCTGGTGGTCCTAGGGGCTCTCACAGGACTCCCAACAGATGTCTCTGCTTGTGGGCTGGGGCTAGTTACTCATCTCTCCCATTAACTCTACTGCCCTGCCTCTGATCTTTTTACTTGAATCATGCTCTCATCCAAATGTGCTGCTGGCGTCGCATTTCTTCCTCAGCTTCTTACTATCAACCTCGGAGTGGTTCGGTGTCTGTGTTGTGACATATTTTTATGGTGGAGCTCTAAAAGTCCTGGTGCCCTCTCTCCCTGTGCTCTAGCCCACAGCTGCTGTCATCCTGGACTTCATGACAATGATGGCCATCTGTCACACCGCGGTCCCAGAGCGCACAGAGGAGGGTATTGCCTACCAAGCTGCGTCTCCAGGTACACCCTCTGGAAACGGACCAAGTCAAGTTTCATAACTCAGAGTACTAAATAACAGCTGCTTTATTTGACTCTACCGGACATGTGTCTTTAGTCACGTAATACTCATTTGGACACCTGAGTGATGTCAGAAAGTGATACTTACGCTGCAAAAATAGATCAAATATGTTGTAATAATTGCTTGAATTGAGTGGTTATCATCTTAATTTAAGTACATTCTGACATTCTGATTAAAAATAAAAAGATTTGCCAAACAAAGCCATTTAGTCTTATCTCAAGAAATGTTGCTATGTTTTCTTATGTTTGCTTATATTGACAGCTTAGCACTTGGGTTTAATGCGGTTGTTTTAAAAAGTGCATACATTTGACTTTGACTATAGTTTGAAATGTTACAATTGCCAAAGATAAGACAAAACTTTATTGATGTCATAATAGAGAAATGTACACTTTTGGCATCACTCAGGGTATGCATAACACAGGAGATGTGCAAACATGTTAAAGGAAGAACAGAAATTGTAATAAGAGTATATTATGTGCAAGAAAGATATTTTGAGTACTATTCAAAAGTGACTATAGCAGCATAAGCTTCATAGTGCGGGTTGTCATTAAGTGACTTATTGTACAGTCTGACAGCGGTGGGGATGAAGGCCCTGCAGTCGCGCTCCTGGTAACCAATGTTTTTGATGGTATTACTCAATGATAATAGAATTCTTTTTGGACAGAGCAAAACAAAACTCCATAGTAAAACTTTGGGATATGCTTCACTGTATTCTTGCAAAATAGACCTCCGTTGTTGAAATGTAAAACACATAAAGAGCATTTTTCTTCCCGTCAGCGACTCGTGCTGAAAGTACCTGGTCCACTGCTTTCACTTGTGCCCTCTTTGTCATGTCACTGCGTCCAGATGAACCAGTTTGCTAAATACCAAGACCTACTTTTTCTGCTCCACTGTCCAAGCAAACAACATTGTCCTTTTACATGATTTGAATACATGCAAACTTTTCTCTCTTTTTGTTTCTAGACGAAGGAGCTCTGGTTCGAGCCGCACGCAACTTGGGATTTGCGTTTTCTGGTAGAACTCCAGACAGTGTTTTTGTGGAAATTGTAAGTTAAATTTTCTTCATAATGTTACTTAATCACATTGAACATTTCCCAATTTAATATAATCTTATATAAGCATAACGCACACAGCTGTTACCCAGGTACACTTCTAAAGCACATGACAGAGCTTATAGGTAAAAATCCTGTTACCAAGTCTCTAACGGATGAGCTGTTTGTCCTGTCGTCCCTCTGATTCCCCTTAATAGACTAACGCACTGATTGCTTTCACAGTCCAAAAGCACAAAGGCCAAACCATTTATTTGATCTATTTTGATAAAACTACATCTTCAATATGTTCCTCGCACTCATCACCTGTTATTAGGCCTCTCAAACCTCTGCTCTATTTTGTTCCCAGCACTGTTCGGAATCACGGATGTTAATTGAATTCTACCTTGTTATTCCCCTGCCAATACCACAAAGTAATGAACGCATCCAAACTTCAATTAGAGTTGATTGTTGTAAGGTTGCAGGGTTAGCGTGTGCTATTAAAGCACTATGTCATTGACACAGTAGGTTAATGGAGTTTTTTTCCCTTTGTCAGCTCGGAAAAGAAGACAAGTACGAACTTCTTCATGTGTTGGAGTTCACAAGGTCAGTTGCATTTTTAATGGTGCAAAATACACTCTAGAAAAGACAAGTCAAACACGCAATAATTTGTTGTGTCAATTTTGACAATTCGACTCTGTATGAAATTATTGGATGAATAAAAAACAAAACACATCCAAAGATAATTAAAGGATTGTTTCGCATTCACCACAGATCATATTATCACAAAATAAAACAATGGATACCTATTATAAAGGTAGACCCTATATACAGTAAAGTCATGACCCATAGCCAAAATGATTTTGAAACGGCTGATTAGAGCAGTTACCATATTATAATCATTATGTCTTAATATTTGTCTGCTGGATGTTGATTTTAGAGGGATTCATGCACATACGTTACTCTGGCATATTCTAAAGAAGGGACCCACTTTTTGGTTTGCCTAAATTTTTTCTGGGTATTTATATAATTTGTCATTAATCTTCCTTTTACATCGGAAACAAGCAGGTGACTTCCCTCTGTTAAGTTACAAGTTATATATATGCAGAGGCCAACCTTCTCATTTTGAGAATTTAGTTTTAGTTCAGTATTTAGATTTAGTATTATAGTTTACATAAAGCACAACACAAGAACATATCTATTGCAAAAAGGACAGTGGATTCAATTCAATGTATTTGTAAAACCCTAAATCAGGACAGCAGTCCTCTCTGAGGACTTAACAAAGTCCAGTTCAAACACAGGAAATGCAATAATAACAGAGTTGAGGAATGCACCTTTGGTATAAAACATATCATATTGATCTAGATATAAATTATACAACAGTCAAAGTACAATACACCTTCTTATAATTTCTAAAATGCTCCATGTTTTGTATTTTTGCCGCATATTTAACTGTACGTGGTGTTTGAGCGCAGCAGCTGTCGCGCCTCGGTAACAGGTCGTGACGCGACTCTCATCCACTGTCACTTTGTCCCTCTGTGATCGACAGCACCAGAAAGAGGATGTCCGTCATCATGCGCACCCCATCTGGGAAGATCCGGCTCTACTGCAAAGGCGCTGTGAGTGTCTGTCTCCATGGCAACGCGTGACAGGCCGCCCCGCTGCGTCTGCCCGAGATCTCCCATCCACCACCTCCTCTTTTAATAAAGCTAGAGCATGTTGCACTGCAGCAGCCACAGATCGTTCTAGGGAGAGCAGTTTGTTTTAAGTATAGAGTTGTTGGAGTGAGAGCGAGAAAACCGTTTTCATCAGAAAGGTTGTTTTTTTTCTCTTTTATTTCATGTTCAAAAGCTTGCATTAATGTGACATCACAACATTCCAAAGAGCCCAATGATTGACATTGCGGCGGAGGGCATTTAAAAAGTAGTAGTTTCTTAGTTCAGAGCTCATTTTGGGCCAATTCACATGAGACATTGTTGTTCCACATCTTCTGTGTCAGTACATATCAACTTTGGCTTTTGAATCTAATCCCAAATAATCCTCTTCAACATCTCTGAGATGTCTTTTACATAGTTTTATTGGTACCTGTCCTCCGACTGGAATGGAATTCTACAACATGAACACAACCTAATGTCATTTGAAGAGATTCAAAAAGTACAGAAATAAATGTGTGTCAAAGTACAATGTATTACATTAAAATTGAGAAGAGATCTGTTGTAACATTAGACATTAGACGTGGGAAGGGCTCAGAGTGTAAGTGTGAGTGCGTTGGAGAGAAAATCATTCACTAATATTATTTAAAAGGAAAAAGAAAATCATTTATATTCCAGAGCCATGATTGCTTCACCTCAGAGTATGAATAGGAAATGGTAATCTAATTAATTTTCACATTATAAATGCAAAAAAAATGCTCTCAGCAAAATATAGTAATTTCAGTAACATTTCTGTTCCCTAAAGGTTGGCCTTTTACGCAGGCCTGTTCATCACGTTAACTTTACTTCATTATTCAGAAGGCTGGAGAGAGACTTGAACGAATGAATATTTATGAAAAGATGATTATGGATCTTTCACTCATAACTGAAAAGTCCTCAATCAAGATGTCAGACTTATATAAACTGACAGTGTGACGTCCCTTCTTAAATATTATCTTACTTATACAAATGTACTACTTTCAAACTAAAAAAAGACAGAATTGGTTACATTTCACTACTGCATTCTTAACATTGTAAACCACAAATTCATATCTATCTACTACTGTATATAAATAACTGCTTAGTGATGATGTCGAGTATTGAATAGTATTTGGACCATGTCTCATTGGACTGAACAACACTTTCTTTTGGCCAAAGTCATCCAAAGACCTCCATATCCTTATAAGGAGTTATTTTGGGTTTTCTCGTTGCTGTTTTGTGCCTGAAACCGTTTGATGTTTCTCTCTGTCCAGGACACTGTGATATACGACCGTCTCTCGGACAGTTCTCGGTATAAAGAGATCACATTGAAGCATCTGGAACAGTTTGCCACAGAAGGTGAGTCTGCACCCGTCATAACGTGTTCAAAGGATGCAACAGAAATAGACCACGTGTTCATTTATTTACCCCTTTTGAGGTTTATGGTAAGGAGATGAGGCCAAAAGCTGCTGCATCAGTCTCTTCCAAGTGTCTTTACTGCCCCCTTGTGAGACAACAGCAAAATGATGTCATCCAGAATAGAAGATGAAAGCTAAAAATAGCTCTCCGGGCGTGTTTGCCCTATGGATTGGATTTTAAATAGCACACTCAGATACTCGCCAGACTCAATGCAGGGGTTGTGCAGCCCTGGAAAATGTATAAACTCAAAGCTAAATTAAGAAGTCTTACTGTAATGGAATGCATGCATACTGTATTATATTGCATATGTTAATGTACTTTCACTAAACGGGGAATGGAAATGGCCCGATGCTGAATTACTGTACAAAAGCGCCCTGCAGAAGACTCGGGTTTTAATTGGTTTTTATTTCAGCCCTTCCCCCACTAGGCTTTAAAATGATTTCAAGACAATTTGTTGGTCTTTGTTACTGGTTTGACCTTCTTTACATTTGCAGGTGATTTTGATTTTAACCCGTGAATGCTGTCTGATACATTGACATTCTTTGCTTTTTATTATTTGTTAATTCTAGTTGTGATTAGGTCAGATTTTCTTTTAAAAGCTCTTTGAAAAGTCTCAAATAGGTGATAATTTTTCCTTCAGGCTGTCTGAACATATCCTGAAGCGATCGAATACAAAGACATTTCTAGATTTATGCATTTTCTCTGCCTGAACCTGAAAGTGGAAGTGGTGAAAACAAGACTTTATTTGAAACTATTGCATTCACCAAATTAAGTGAAGAAGGGATTGATTTATGTGATTAAGTTATGCTGGGACCATTAATAAAAGTCCTCAGTTAAAAATGGAGCTAACGCAATACACTTAATATGAAATTGTATCATAATTTACAGTCTATGATCTTAATACAAAGAAAAAATATATCATTACCGTACAGAAAATGTAAATTACTGTTTCTGACTGCTACTAACAAGGTTTCATGTAATTATTAGCACACTAAAAGGTTTATACACATACAATTACTAATGAAAAACAAATAATCCAGAATATTTGGTTGGAATTGGTTGTTTTTAAAGGCCACACAGAAATCCACAGTTGGAGACCTCCTGTTGTAAATAAATTGCTCCAGCTGATATTTACACATTGAATGATGACACAGAGTCATTGACAAGCTGGGGACAGTTTTGGAAACGTTCTGTATGAATGATTGCACAGATTTGATGGGATCCATGCAGTTAAAAAAAGAACACAAAGGCAATCGTGTGATGTTGAATGTTCCTTTTCCCCCAGGGCTGCGTACGCTGTGCTTCGCTGTGGCAGAGATCAGCGAGTCGTCGTACAAACACTGGCAGGAGATCCACCATCGAGCCTCCACGTCACTGCAGAACCGAGCCCTGAAGATGGAGGAGAGCTACGAACTCATTGAAAAGGTGAAAACTTCTGTCTCACACAATCCAAGACCAAATGAATGAAAACTGAATCATTACGAAGATACAAATCACAATTTTGACAACACATGCAAAATATAACATGTCTTATAATAAGGTGGAGACGGCCCATTTTTTTTTCATTTCTTCTCGGTTGCTCAATTCTTTGTTATGTTTAAGATTACAGACCTAAAGTGGAAAAAGTTTAGGAAGGTTCATCTTGTCTTCTTAGTAGATTAAGTTTGGTTCTTCCATACCAGACGTTTAAGATAGCACCAGGTGTCATGGTAATAACTTCAATATCTTACAGTTGTCTGGAAGCTATGGAATCTGCACATATTTATTACCATTAGTTGAAAGAGGAACACAGAAGACCTCCAAAAAGACAGTACACCTGCAAATGGCAAAATGAAATGTTTTTTTATTCTGAAGGTCTGAAGATTTGGGCAGAAGGTAGATTGAGTTTCATGTGAGGGAGGTCCGTGTGGAAGCTCTCGTCAAACACAGGAAGCCACAGTCTTAAATCATCATCTTGTTCTTCATAGGGAGCTCTGGCTGCTCAAAACAAGTGGAAGTGATCAATCATGACAAGCACTTGAATTTTTCTCAGTACATTCGGCGCCTGCTGCTTATTAAGCAACACGACTGCCAATGTTTGAGGTTCAGTTTTCATGCCACACACACCTGTCCCGCGTTTGGCCACAAGGTGGAGCACCTGAGCTACAGATGAAGCTCATAGACTTCTCTGTAGCAACCAGTAAATCAAAATAAACGTATTCATGTGCACAATATGTTGATTTACAATTCATTTTGTAGTTTTTATTATTTTCAGGTCAGTTTTTTTCTCTTCCTAAAATTTTCAAGAACATTATTTTACAAAAGAAGGTAATTTTTGCACAAATCTGAACTTAATTTGTGTCCATTTTTTATTACATTGGTTCCACATAGAGTAGAACTATAGAGTATAGCTCAACATTCATATGATTTCACAAAGCAGAATTTATACACAAATTTGTACACAAAAATGTAGGGAAAAAAACGTTTCCCTACATTTTTTAAACATATTTTTCTATTATTTATTACTGTTAATGTTTTCAATATGGTCGTCCTCTTTTTCTTATCAAAATTGAGGGCTTCACCTTTTTCATGTTTTCCATAACATTTCAATTCAATGCAATTAACTCTTTTATAGCCCTGAATCACAACATCAGTTATCACAGACGACACAAGAAATGAAACAGAAAACACGTTGATATTTGTCCATAAGCGGCAAATGACAAATGTCCATAAATGTTGACAAATGTCCATTAATGTTGACAAATGTCCATAAATGCTGTTAAATGTTGAGTGTCCTTGATCATCACCACTGTCCTTTTAGTTAGACCCTCCCAAGGCTTTAACAGACCCTCCTGCATCCGCAAGGAAAAACTCTAAACCCAGTGGGAAAAGTGAGAAACATCGGGGAGGCCCATATTGAGAATCAGCTCCCACAGATTTCTGAATTCCTGAATAAACTGATGATGAATAAACTGCACGCTTAAAGGGTCAAACTGGACTTTTAGTGAGCATGTTCCTAGTAAAAAATTTACCTCTGATTCACCTTTACCTCAACATGGTCAAAACAGAGCAATGGATCCGAGGCACTCTGAGGTTTTTATAAAATTATCAAAATCTTAAACTAATTCAGGGCGTCCACATAATAAGCCATAGACACAATTATTCATATCCTTGAACATGTGAGTTACATACATAGGCAGACTTGGACTTGACTATATTTGCCTGGGGTCTCACACACTTCCCTTCCCGCCCACTCTGCCGCTGCCTCTCGTCTCTTGCGCCCTGTGTTTTGTCACGTCTTGGTCGTGTGATAGGACGGTGTGGCTCTAAAACTGCTTTGTTCACCGGGAAAAAGGTCTCACTATGTAGTCGGTGGAAGTCACTGATCCCAGACCGGCGTAAAACCTTTCGGGTGATAAACAAGAGCAGCTGATTAGAAGCAACGCACTGAAACTATCCCGACTCGCATGTTTCACTGACATATGACGAAGCAAAGGCCTTCCTCCCTCTTAATTAACGCTTATTGAATTTCTTACTGACTTCATGTCCGCTTGCAGAACCTTCAGCTCTTGGGCGCCACAGCCATCGAAGACAAACTCCAAGACAAAGTTCCCGAAACCATCGAAACCCTAATAAAAGCCGACATCAAGATCTGGATTCTGACTGGAGACAAACAAGAAACGGCTATCAATATTGGTAAGACTCGTACACAAGACTTGAGTTGAAATGCAGTCCCCAGTGCACACAAATCTCTCTCCAAAGTTTGAGTAATGTTTGTTTAAAGTCGGTCTGACAGGTTACTTCTTTAGTTATTACTGTGGTCGATGAGAGCAGGATCTGTGCTGAATATTTCCCATAGTTTTCAATAGACGGATAAAATGAACAAGACGACATTTCATTGAAAAGGAATTCCTCTACCTTTAATTTTAACCCAAGCTAAATAAAGCTGGGGTACCTAACTTTCACACCGCAAAAATATAACTTTAGTACAATCCATGTAACTGTTTCCAGGCTCTAAAGCAGATTGGTTCTATCACTGTTATTTACATGGATTTATTTTGGCCTCTATTTGATCAGTTTTTTCAGACACAAAAGTGAAAAGGAGAGGGCCACCCTCACTCAGCCAATCAGCTCTCACCCAAAGTGTCCTACAGGGATTCACAGGGTTCTTTCTTACATTAATGCAACATTTATTTTTAACATAACAACAAGACAGCATGTTGTGGTTCAATGATTTTACTTTTTCAAAATTATATACGATGGGACAAATAAGTTGGATACCATAGCTTTAACAAATGATAAATGCATATCGGCATCAATCAGAAAATCATTTTTTAATATTGGCTTTTATTCTTCTATGTCCAATGGAAGTAACTGTATAAAAGTGTACCACATTTTCACAAACCAGAGAAAGCAAGCTAAAATTAGCTAAGCTAATAATGTTCAAAATGTTTTCCTGAAATTATATGCATATATATTTTTTGTGTGTAACATATCATATTATGTACTTGAAGCAAAAGCAGTGTCACAAACTGCCCGTGATTCAAGAGGACTTTTCGGTGGCTGCACTCGCGAAGTTTGGTTAATGTAACCTTACCTAAGAGTCAGGAGTTAACTTGATATTGCACGCCGTCGGGAGAAGGGCAGCTCTGAACAGCTCCTCCAGTCAGTCACGCGGCCATTCTTCATTCCTCTGGACAAACTACTGACAGCACTGCGTTTCCTTGTCGCACATATCTCGCAGAAGCATCTGTTGCAAAGCACTAAATGATGTATGAGCCCACTTCACAGACATGAAATAAATAACATGCATGTGCACACCAGGCCTCACCTTGCACACATGTTGCACCCTGGAGATTCCACTCCTACAGATCTTATCAGGAAAGAATTGCTAATATTGGTCCAGAAGTGACACCTATCTATAAAAAGGATTTCTCCACCATGGTCTTAAATGTGGCCGGCTACTACAAATAGATCAACTTTCTATACCCCTGACATATTAACACAGAGTTTAGAAAAATATATACTAAGAGTGGATCCATTTGAGGCGGCCTTCCCCTGCGGTTGCTTGAATCGAGCCTTTGTGTCGGCCTTGCCAAAAGCTGCAGAAGTATTCGCCCTCTTTCTACCAAGTTTGCTCTGTAAAATCTCCCTTTTTATATTTATGTTGTTTTCTGACATTTTACTCGTATAAATATCATCCCTGAGTAACTAGAAAGCTGCAATGGGCCATTAAAATATATGTCTTGTGTTTTGGTAGTGAAAGCCACTTTTGGCAGTGGTAGTGTGGACCTGAATTAAAAGTGTAACTCTGACATAAAACAGTGTACCTGCTTTGAATGACGTACCGCAATGGCTCGGTAGACTACACACTTAACATGCTGTGTGGTGTGTTTTCAAACCACCACTTCAAAATGTAAAGTAAATATTCTGACACTCTGTCTGAGGGAGGAGTAAGGATTTCTCTGGGACACTGTGCCCACTTGTTGATCGAGTTTGGGTCACACCAGTGCCAGAAATGTGGAATCTTTTCTCTTTTCCTGTGATGTGCTCTTGACTGTGGCATTGATGTCACGGAATCGCATTCTTTAAGTGGCAAAAGAGCGTTGCATGTTGTATTATTTTATTCTTAAGGTAAAGGCGGTAAGGAAGGAGGAGAGATGTGGTTGGAGGTTTTCCACACATTGGCAGATTTTTGGACTTTTGCACCTTTGCTCTTATATAAACATTCCCAGAAGCCAGACACAGAACTGTTTGGAGTCCGGTGGAGTCATAGAAGTGAAACTCGCTCGTTTCCTTTGTGCATGACCCTCGTAAGGTCTTGTGCTTAGCACTGTGCGTGATTTATCCATATCTCATAGACAAATACCAAAATGCATTTACTCTGTGGCAATCTGTAAGCGCTCTCTCCAGACAGAAGCAAAGTGTCGAAGGCCACAAATATTTCTGTGGTTGTGCCACAGATGGCAGCCCTTCCTACAACTGTGGGATCCGACTGAAAGCCTCAGTTTAGTTTGGGAACATTTATGTTTTCCCTAATGGGAAACCATCTACCACCTTGTTGTGACCCTAGCCACTGTCCCAGCCAAGAGCTTTCCCCCGAGAGCTGTGCTGGCCACCCCACACTTGTAACTGCCTATTAAAACAGGAAACTGACAGACCCTTGTAAACCAAACTCATTACTCATGTGCCTCAGACAGTGACTTCAAGCTGTAAAACATAAATGTCTTTTTAAGTCTTGTGCATACATATATAGATGATTTTCCTCCACTGTCGATACAAAGCAAGACACAGAGTAAACTTATTATTATTTGCAAGTGGGGTGTGTCTTACAAAGACTCACCACTACAGAATATAGAAGGTTAGAAGGCTCTGGTTTGTCTCCTACTCCTGGAATTGTTCTGTTTTTATTAGTCATATTTTGAAAGATGTGCTGCATTTTTAAACATACATTTCCACATTCCATTGTGGCTTTTTCTCAAAAAACCCAGCATACAGACAGAATATTCTAAGGAGACGTCTTTATACAAATCATAATCTTCTGTTCTGTTTGCATTTTTAGGACATTCCTGCAAGCTCTTGACCAAGAACATGGGGTTGCTTGCGGTCAACGAAGACACTCTAGATGTAAGTATTCTTTTTACTCATTTTGCACTGCTTAGAAGTAGGGTTGTCAAAACAAATCAAACCATTACTTTATAGAGTTTGTGATCTTGGTTTGAACTGCTATAAATGTGCAAGGTAAAGAGATTAAAGATCACTCAATCATAGCACTTAAAAGTCAAGGGGAAAGTCAAGCACGGTTTTGTCAGGTTTTTTTGTGGCCCTTGTCCTTGACTTTGAAATATAGTTTTAAACATTAGTATTCTGACTGGAACAGTATTTTAATCTTCACAATTCAGTCCGATTGTAATTTTAGATACGCTCTACTGACTCACTCTTCTCGACCCCACAGAATACATAATAAAACAAACAATTGGACTGACTCTGCAGGAATCATTAGAGCAGCGTGTCCCAATCCGCATCCACAAATCTCCACTGAACTTTTTGTAAGACACCCAACAGAGCAGCGCCTTGACCCCCCCAGCAGGACCGTCTTGTCTGTTGTTTCTACATTTGCAAAGGGCACATCATTCCAGCATCGGGAGCAGGGACGGCTTAAGCCCTGAAATGTAGCCCAGAGGAGTCCACAGCGCGCGGGGGAGAGGATGTGGAGGGGGTGGGGGTGATGACGGACAGCTTTCAGTCTGTCGTCTACTCATTTGCTGTGATAAATGGAGCCGGGGTAGAAGTCCGGGGCCGGCGCGTAGTGTATACAAGCCCCGCTCTTTGAAATGTCAGCTCCCATTCTGCTGTGGTTGAGCAGATGCTTACACAAGACGGTTTGTAAGTAAAAAGGCAGAGAAAGCCGTTTACGTTTGGTTTCAAGTCTGCGTTTGTGAAGAGAAAGTATTACTGTTAGAGCTGGTTATCAAAGAGGGGATTAGGTTTGGGTCTGTTCTGGACTTCTAAAGCATGACTTCCACTTCTGATATTTGCACTTGTTTACAGTTGAAAGGCTGTTGGAGGTGCAGTGGATGTTTTGTAAACTTAAGAATAGTTGAGTCGGTCGAGATACCCAAGGCCCTGTTTAGATGGAGGCGCTGTGGACACGCTGCAAAACAATTAGCAAAAACAACCAAGCTCCTGTAGAGCGTTTAGATGACTACGGAAAACAGTGTAGCAGTCGCAAAGACGTGAAAGAATGCACCAGTTTAATTCTGCATTTAACAACAGTGAAAATGGAAACTGGAACTATAGCTTCGCGGGGTTGCGTTTGGACGAACGAAGGAGTAGCACTCGAAGCCTGTTGCCATTGTTGTTCACGTTTTTGTCTCTGCTACTGCACATGTCCACATGTACGTGCAGGGAAGTGGTGAATAGCAGGCAGCCCCCTCCCCCAGTCTCCATGTAAACAGGAGGCCAAACCGATACCCAACTCGACCTTTTTACTGTCGCAGCTTCTCAGTCTAAACGGGGCCTAATCCTCAAATCTATGCATTAAGGTCCAATGGGGGCCTTTTGGATTTATTTGAAAATGTTCTATTTCGATCAGTTGCTGCATACTTTATATTCAAACTAAAAACTAAATTTATGCCACAAAAATAAAGTGCTTAAACAAATTTATAAAAATGTCTACTGAATTCCATAGGGCTTGCCTGAGGTCTTTTGAAACTTGTTTGAGAATGCTTTGTTTTTTTTGCTCTTTTTTGATCATTTTATTCTAGTGAGGCTCCTCCAGTGAGCAGGTTGCGAAACCACAGACATGATCTGTAACTGGTGGCATCACCGTGGCGATGGACAAATGCGGCTATATCTCACACACAAAGACACACTATACCGCTAAACAAAAACACAATATTTTATTAACAGCACAAATAAATATAAAATAAAATGAAACAAAGCTCCTTTGAAGTGCCACAAACCGGTAATCCAGTCTTATTTGTGAACATCATGTCTAACTTAAGTTAAGTCTCCCCTCGTGGGCGCCTCAAATGTAAGACAGATGATGACGTTTCATCCCACAAACGTCCAGATTCCACATCTCGAGTGTCACGTCCTGTTGGCGATATCACTCAAGGAGATGTCAACAGCGCTGCTCCGTCTGTATGGACAGCTCTTAGAGATTGTGAACGTCTGCCACATTCCAAAACCAAAGACTCAAACTAAACTGGTCATTGTAGCCATAACATCAGGTCTTCAGGAGCAGACGTGCAGCATTAGCGCTAAAATCCCTCAGTGTAAATTAGGGGAAAATGGCTTTTGCACTTGAGCAAATGGTAAACTTTACTTAGCGCGCTATATGATAAATTAGATGTTAGACTAAGTGATCCTTCTCTACACAGTTTGTAAGACTAATGTGGGTTAAATGACATCTCCTGCCTTTTTCAGCCGCCTCCTTGCCCTGTTACATATCAGGACAGTCTAAATCCTCACAGCTGCTCTAGGCTTGTATCCTCTTGCTCAGTTTTCTCCACCGTTAATCCATCATCTCTTTTGCGTGTCTCTCTCCCTTCTTTTGCTTTGTGAAATTTAAAGCCCCGTTCTCCAAATATTTCCCTAAAGCTGGGGTTTCAGAGTTTTGTTATGCCAAGGGAACATTGTAGGGTCCCATTGGTACAATCTGCCGGCGCTGACATTCTGACCTTCACCAGCCTGGGCCCCTCCGGCTTTCACTGGAGCTCGTGGCCAGTTATTTTCTAATGATTACAGCTGTTTAAGCATCTGTGTAGCACATTGAGCTTGATACCGATGCAAACGTCTCCTGTACACAAGCAATGGCATGTTATGAATCTATTTACAGCTGTTGTTTATTTCGGTAGATCATTTCATTTCATTTGCAATTAGAAACATTTATGAGGTACTTGTGTAATGACATTTGAATATGTTCTCCTCATGATTGTGATAATATACAGCAAATGCACCTGGAGTGACTGTGATTCATCTGAATGACTTCAACATCTGGGGAAATGATGGAGCGATGATGTCATAGTTGCAACATAAGACTGCAACAAAATACCACATTTTGTTTGTCCCAACAGGAAGAGTTTTGTAAAAGTAAATTAGTACTTAATCTAATCCCGTTGCTTTTTTTTCTTCTTTTTTTCTGTGAATAATGGTACATCTAGTGTATGTTTTGAAATAAATAAATAAATAAAGGACAAAATATTGTGAACAAATGCTATCTTCATCTTATTGGAAACATACTATCTTTTGCACACTTTTCTGTCTGCAAAAGCTGATCTGAACATGGGAGGCCATGCATGTAAAACCAAAACTAGAGTTACTGTAAATGGGTTTGGATACATAGTTCCATTTGTCTTGTTTCAAAATTGGGTATACCAGCTTTAAGCACCATAAGAAGGCGTTCCACAAACATTATAAGTCATAAATGTATTTGCAGTTCTTTGAAATATAAGTTGAGCATCTTGGGAGTGAGAGAACTCTCCATTGTGAGATCAATATCAATATTTATCTTATCTTATAGCACCCCAGTTTCTAAGGACCATTTAGATTGGCTTTTTCAGATTGAAAAACTCAGCCCAAAGTGTCAAAGAGTGACTCCCAGGGCTCTTTCTTACAAGCATGTCAAATTTAGCATGTTTTCTAGTAACATTAAGACAGTATGTCGTGGTCATATAAGAAAATGGGACAAACAAACTTCCAACAAAGCTCCAATTTTTGCTCTATTTAGGTGTGTAAATCTTTAACCTTGTTTTCCTTCTTTTCGTAGGCAACACGCGAGACCCTGACCCATCACTGTGGAATGCTGGGAGATGCCTTGTACAAGGAAAACGACTTTGCCCTCATTATTGATGGGAAGACTTTAAAGTACGCGCTCACCTTCGGAGTGCGACAATATTTTCTTGACCTCGCCTTGTCGTGTAAAGCGGTCATATGCTGCAGGTAAAATTCACTCTTCAAGTTTTGTCTGTAAGAAAGATACAGTATGTCGGCAACTCCTGTAACACATTTTAGGCCAGCGAGACTAACACATTGGGATTTTAATCAATGCAATTTACTAATTCACTAAGTTTCTGTGTTATTATAAAAGCCCATGATTTAAATCGTTTAGCTCCGGTCCCTACAATTGATTAAAACTGGGGCAAATTATCACTTCCTCAACTATTTGTCCTACTATTTGGGACAATACCAAAGAAATAGCTTAAACTGAGCCATTTTACACCTGCAGGCAGATTTGCAGTTTACTACATAATCTCCGAGGACTTGCTGGTTCATTCATCATTGGGAAAACCTTGGTCACATTAAGCATCAGTGTGGGAGGTGGGTAGCGGGTTGTAAAGTTAAAGTTAGAGGGAGAATAAAAGCAATTTGTATCTCTGGACCGTTGTGTTATCATTCAAATTAATGACAATATTACATTTGGAGTACAACACTTTTTGTTTTGAAAATACATTCTCCTGTTTAAGTAACATTTTGCGAACAAATCCGACCTGATGTTTTTATCTTATTAGATAACATTCAATATTTTACATACTCAGAAATGAGGGCTGCATGAGTCTTTTCCACTGAGAAATCTGATCTGAAGAAGTGGCTAAAATACATGTATGTGCAAACTAATGATAGAACAGTTTTGAGAGCTCGAAAATAGTGACATGGGTTTTATTTATTTTTTGTGGTTTCAAATTGACTTGAATTTAATTCTAAAGTTCCCAAAACAATATAATTTTCTACCATTTTGACCTGATTAATGATATCAATTCACTATATTAACTGATACACTGGCGGGTACACCCTTACCTCTACGGAGACACTGCCCATTAGAAGTTTCACCATATTTACTTTTAGGGTGGTCCTCATTTACTGTCTGCATGCTTCAACCTACTGTTCAAAGTCAAGGAAGAGCTTTTGCGTTTGCCAAGTGCTGATCTGAAGAATTTCTTATAAGATTAATGTTATTTTATGCAAACCCCAATCATGCTGCCGTGCTCTGCTGAAGAATGAAGGCGTACCACTCATTTCTCTTTTTGTGTATACGGGACCACCTTTTCTTTGGCACTGCTTTGCACACTTGTATGAAACAGACATGCAGTGTTTTTTCCTACTCAAATGACTGGACCGGTTTCCTGTCTTTCAGAGTTTCTCCGCTGCAAAAGTCGGAGGTGGTGGAGATGGTGAAGAAACACGTCAAGGTGATCACTCTGGCCATCGGTGACGGAGCCAACGATGTGGGAATGATCCAGACCGCTCATGTGGGGGTGGGGATCTCAGGGAACGAGGGTCTGCAGGCCTGCAACTCCTCCGACTACTCTATTGCGCAGGTAAGGCTCTGTACCACTGAGCTGAATCATGCTGGGATCAACCGAGTATTTAAGCCCTAAGAATGGAAACAAACAAACTAGATTTTTTTGTTGTGTATCTTTTTTCAGACTAAAGTTCTATTTTGTCCATATTTTGGAATAAAACTTTCAACATAATGTAGATTGTATAAATACCCTATTGGTCCACACATTTCTTAAGATCACTGAGAGTACCAAAATTTAAAAGTCAGAGAAGTTCACGTTTTTGTCTGTCGTGTTGCTTTCTCGCCGTATTCTCAAAAAACTTCCCAACATCAATCATCATTATTTATTTTCAAACTTTCAGACTCGACAAATTACAAGCAGGATACAAAATAAACGGTTAAACAGTTTGAAAAGGTGTTGGATGAAACACTTTTTTGCGCCAACGTCTCAACACAAAACATACAGTACTCACTCAGACAAGACACCTAAACACTCTCTGACCCTACACCTCTCTCCCATAACTCACTCTGTGCTGAGGGTATCTCTCTCTCTCCTCCACGTACTTCTTCAATTCTTCAGTGCTTTCTTTAAAAAAGTGCTTTCAAATGAATCGGGTTTGAACGTATTTTTAATTCTTACGTTCCAGTTATGAATGGAGAGAGGCCCCCCTTGCCAAACCCCATTACTCCATATAACCTGACTAGTCACACTCATTGGTTACTAGTTGATATTATACAGTGGTTGATCAAAATAAAACTGAAATTCTTAAAAATGTCTCGACATTTGCAAATTTTGTTATACCACTTTGGCAAAAAAGTTCTTTCTTGACATAAGAATAGTGTTGAAAACGGTCAGAATCTAGAATACAGAAAATAATCTCGGTCTAGAACAAACAAACAAAAGTTATTTACAAATGATATCGAAATAAATATATTTCTATAAATGTGAAGCCACAAAAACCAAGTCCCTGCGGCAATCACTCCTGTCATTATGCTCTCAAGTGTGATATGGGTTATGATATCCTGACACATTGTCCTTGATGACAATGGCTCAAATGTCTGCCAGGGCTGCAGCTTACACAGTGGAGGAGTTACACCTGTAGAACAAGCACCCACTGATACCCACCTCTCAACACAGAAAGAGATCCAGGCTGTACGCTATTAAAATGCTTGTACTTTTATGCCCTGGCAACATGTCTTTATGCAGATACGCGATACAAGACTGCAACAAAAGCCTCGAGTTCCCCTTCTCTGTAGCTCTGTCAATGCATAACAAGCTGCGGTGAGCCTCATGTTTCTCCTTTAGGGTTCAGAAGTTATGGAAACGAAAGGTTCACAGCAAACTTTCTCTGCCCCAGCGTCCAACTTCCCATTCCAGAGGCCAGGGTTAGTCTCAAGTGCCCTCTTAAATCCACATGACAAGTTTAAGTGTGCACCATTCAAACAAGCCGCCCCCCCTCGCCTTCCGCTAATTCATTTAAGCTGAAATAAAGTTATGCTCGCAGACTCTCGTGGATGTGTCTGCGTGATGGTACATTTACTGCAATTTGCCGAATGCAAAGAAAAAAAATCAATCCTGGGTGGTTGTGTAACTTGTTTTCCTGTTCCACTTTCTGTAATTGCGGAGATGTATTAACCCCCAGGTATCAGCGAAAGCCTTTGTGGTTAGAGAGTTCTGCGTAATTTAGTTTCTAAGATGAATATATTTGCCGTTATCCATTTAGCTTTGATTTTGGAAGATATTATTGGAATAAAGGCGTGGCTTAAGGCACCCCTGCAGTCCATCTGTCATCAGCTAAGGTCGGACTGAACCCACCACCACGCAAACATCAGATAGGTGCCAGTGATGTGCTTTCATCTTTCCGTGTCATTTCTGCTTTGGTCCGTGTGAGTTTAGTCTAATGTCGGCTTTTTTGTTTTTACCGGAAAACATTTGTATCTGGCCTCTCCTCTAAAGTGATTGTTGTTACCGATAATGGCAAAATGATTGGAAAGCGATTCGACAATTAGACTTTACCCTTAGAGAGCAATGTTAGTGTGTCATCTTCAGAAACCCAGAATCTTGTTTGCAGAATGTAGATACTATTGGACGTTGGGAGGGTTATTTTGGGGAAACTCATCATCAGTCATTCAGCCTTCCTCATAATGACTTGTGATTGCTGGTGAGATTTTTCAAACGGGTATTTAGTAATAAGAGCTTGTGAGCGATGAACTATTAGAATTCACACCTTGTCCACAGCCCAGAGCTAATCATTTGTCTTTGTGTTTTCCTCCACTGTCTTTCCCCCCTCAAAGTTCAAATACTTGAAGAATTTGCTGCTTGTGCATGGCGCCTGGAACTACAACCGCGTGGCCAAGTGCATCCTGTACTGCTTCTACAAGAACATCGTGCTTTACATCATTGAGGTAAGCCCCAAAACGAGTTATTTTAGTGACGACTTCTACTACTTTGCCTAAGATGCCTTCAAGATTCAAGTTAAACCACTTTGGAAAAACTGGGCAAGACTGATCCCAGTGTGCACCAGGACGGTATGCATCATGCTCATATCGGCATCTTAGTTTATTGTATTATTATTATCACACACTGAGTGGTTATTTCCATGTATATTGCTCAAACAAATTCAATCTTTGGCTTGCAGTATAATAATTTCAAAACGCTATATTTATTGAGTGCGTTCGTAAATGTAATCTGCCGCTCTGAAAATGAATAAATAAAAGTGCCTGAGCCCGGCCCGTGTCCGAGGTAATTATATGGTCCTCGGGCTTAGGGCTCAAGTGCAGGGCTCTAATGACTGCAATTATCAGTCTATATATATATCTAAAAATATATATGTATATAACTAGTCAATCATTACATATAATTGTTATTGGATTTTGATCATTGTATAGCTTAGTCAGACAATACAAACCATGAAACCCAAGCCAACAGACTTTTCATGAACAATTCAGCATCGATGTACAGTATAATTTTTTTTTTAAACCAGAATTATCAATTAGAATTATAACAATTATTGACTTGGTGAAAACGTTATCTACTACTAATACAATCGTGACTCCTCTAGTTTATAACAGGGAGATTTACACGTGATTCATTTTTAATGCCGTAAAAGCCTATGAACTTTTTATTTGGGGTTTCCATGTTTTTATGTGATGACTGCTGGTGTCCGTTGAGGATTATGAATGGTCTCACTTCACCGTTTGGACTTGGCCGAACCGAAAACGCAAACACACCAAGTAATGAAGGAAAATTATCTAATGAACTGGACGTCTGCCTGGAAGCCCCACCAGCCTTGACGTCGCTCTTCCTTCTTCTCTCAGAAATGGACCAAACCTTGAAAGCTTTTTCAAAAGAACTAGTCGGCTGCATATTAATGGCACAAGTTGTTTACTCCATAAATCATGTTTGCGAGTTTGCAAGTCTGTGATTGAGACCAGGCGTGTGTGGCTGTGCGTCTGGGTCTAAGTCTCCATCAGCAGCCTGCGTTGGGACGGCTTGATCTGCTGCACTTGTCTGACAGCTGAGATCTGATATGGATCTGCTCTTCTCTGCCCATGCAAAAGTGTTGAACATAAGCATGAATAAGCATAAGTTTTAAACAACATTGACAGTAAGATGCAACCCAGATGCCTTGAACCTTGTATTGGAATGTTAACTGCATTGTGCAATTTAGAAAATCAATGTATTTCTGTTTAGAATCCTTGAGTCATCAGGTTTCAGGCTTTAATGGTTTGACTATGTCTTTAAAAATACATTTCAAACTCATTTTTATTTACTAGAAAAACATCTCGTTACTCAGTACTAATTTTGCGATTGTTTATGAATGCTCTGAATGCACACTTACTGAATACTGTACATAAAGTTATTAAAAAATTCTGATATATTTTCAATCTATCAAGACTTTGATACACTCCGGTTCATGTAATTGTATTTATTATCTACTTGCTCAATACAGTATCCAGTTTAGGTACTAGTTTTAGTGTTGATTATTAATTGATTTTTGGTACTTTGCACAACCCTGTGAACAGTTTGAATTATTCTTTAACTTGTCGACCATTAAAATATACTTTAATTTGTGGATACTGAAAGGTAATACAACAAAAAAGCATTACTCAATTTGTATATTCATAGTAAATTATCTTCATCTAACCACTACACACCATCTAATCAGCAAACATTGTATATTTATCATTTACATATACTTTTAGAAAAAGCTGTGAGAGAGTAGAACAAAGTGTGCACATTCCTCGATGTTTGTTTTTGTTACTCTTGTATCAAATTCAGTCTTCCATCCTCAAAACATATGCTTGTTCATCTGATATTAATGGACTCAATTTTACATAAGCTTTTGTAATTTGATCAATGTTTTATTGCAAGTTTGTTTTTTTCCCACTTCCTAGCCTGTGCTGTTGTTATTATAAGAGTTCTACTGCTCTGATGTCCGAGGGAAGGGATTTTTTTGTAATAGTGCATGTGTAGTCTGTCTTGCACACCTTTTGTTCCTTTGAAATGACATAACATCAGTCTGTAAAACTCCCTCAGGGGATTGAAATGAGATAATAGCACATTTTTCACTCTTTGGCAGCCTCCGTTTTCCAAAGGCCCCTGTTTTGTATTACCTTGGTTTCCCATAGCACCATTAAGTGTAGAATACCTCTCCATGCTTACCCGCATCACTAACAGGTTTACTTCTGTGCTGCATGTTTCCCATTGACTCCCTGAGGACAAAAGTGGCAGATTTGAACTTTTGTGTTCACAGCTCCACTGTAAGGTACATTCTGATGTTGTTCTCTCTTCTCGTGAAAACATTAATTCATAAATGATGTGAATCGCTTCTCTTGTTTGACTGACACGTTTCCTGGAAGCCCTGATGGACAAGTGCTATTTTTGTATTTTTGAGGCAATTACTGGTAAGCTCTTCCATGGGGTCTACATTAGCTGTGGAGATTTCCGACTATTATTACCCTGAATGAAACCATAGAAACTTTGCCTGCCATAGGCGCACAGCTTGCGTTTGTACTTTTGCATATTTCCATCATCTCTCGCAGCCTTCTTTCTGCAGCCTTTATTCTACACTTGCATTACGCCCAGTCTCTTGCCCATTCCATGGCACAAAGATCATCAAATCTTGCATCATGGGGACAAATGTCACGCTCCCACCAGATACTTTCAGACCCTCCCTCTGAAGCTTTGCATTTTTGGAATCTGTGTGTTTTTTTTTTATTGGCTGCTGCTGAATATTCAACAAGTCGTCTTATCGCCTCTACCCAATCCTCCTTTTCTTGGCTTCCACTTTTCGTTCGTTGCTGTTTTTCACGATGTGCACTGGGGGAGAGAGGCCAGCCACTCCCCTCTGCTGAGTGGCTCTCAATGAGGATAAAAAAGGAAGAAAAGTCCTGGCTGGGACTTCCCTTAATGAGCAAATCAATGCATCTGTCTCTCAAGCGACGGCCAGGAGAGAGAAAGAAAAGAGGGAGACGCTTTTCGGACCCCGAAGTCCAGGCCAAAACACTTGCACTGAGGCAGTTACCACATGCTATGAATAGGAACCCTTTTAAACTTAGCACAACAATATCAGCCCAGAGCCTCTCATTGAAACGTGCTGTAATTAATTCAGCAGTTTGACCTACCCGCTAGCCCCTCGTTACCGCTGCTCAAGCCACGCTAATGGTTCAACCTGCCTCATGGCTTCAGATGCATCAAACATAACCCATAGCAACGACTTTGCAATGCGTCTCTCACCAAAGCATAACCTCCGCTTATCAGGCTATGCCAAAAACGTACCACTCCCCGAATGTAACCTGCCGTCTTCAAGAAGAAAACGCATCATGCTAGACTGCACTTGATTCAAAAGGGGTGGAATTTTTTATCAGTTGCTCAGGTTCACAAAGAAATCATGTAAAGATATTCTGAGCTTTGAGAGTAAGAAATGGGCCGTCATTCACACCGTATGCAGATGTTTCTAATGTGATTATATGGAAATTGTGTTATTGGTCACACGGTGTGTGTTGCATCTTTGCCTTTGTCTCAATCTGAACATTTGTTTGTAGTTCATGCCTTTGTAATGATGTTCAATGAAGTGAGGAGATTCTTGGTTGTCTTTGGCCAAAACACAGCATGCCTGATGTTCCTTTGACAATTTGGACACCGCAGGGTTTTCAAAAATTACTTCCAAGGTTAAATATCATTATAAGGCCCACTTCTGCTAATATCGGCTTTGACAATATTCACAGATATAAGGTAAATAGTTTTCAATATCCGCCCTTGTATCAGAAGGATCACTTGGTACTACTTACATAATTTTTCCCCACATCCAAATGCTAAAAGTGCAGCAGTCGGCTTGGTCGGGACTAACTTCGGAGAATTGTATCTATGGTGCATGTGTACCTTTGAATTATTGCTTATTGCATTCAGTCTTAAATGTTTATGATAAAATAAATTGCGTGGTTATTTTCTTGATGAAATTTAAAACGATGTATGACATGCCATGTTTGCACAGACTCTCAAAAGTTGTCAAAAAGAGCCCATGTAAAAAATACATTTACGGCGGCCGCCTGTTTGAGACGGGTCTAAAGGAAATCGATCGAGAAAAATGGTATTCATAAGAAAGTTGCTGTAAACATATTGCTCTTTTTGCCCTTTTCATGACTCTTAAGTTTTCATGTTCTTAAATCTTCTCTTCAGTTCTTGCCTTTCTCTAGTCTGAGGATGTTTTTGTTTCTGTGCAACAAGTGTGACAAATGGAGATGGCCGGCTGCTGCTTATGGTTCACATTACCACTGTCTCCTTCTTCTGACACAGCGTTTGAAAGCCCATCGCTCAGTCTCAGCCCTGACACTGACCCTGTCCGTCATCAACATGTCACCAGGCCCGTCAGGGAGAGAAAAGCCGGGCTAGAGAAATGACAAAAAGTATATGCCGGTGATAAATTCACATTTCTTTTCTTAGGTAATGATTGGTGGTCCCGTTTTTTCCTATTTCTTTTGGGTTGGAAGTCAAGAGCCAGACCACAGATTATAGTTAATAGTTAGGCAAATGGGGACAGTTTTGTTACTTTATAATTTCAAAGATTACCGGCAATGAAAATACAGCAAAGTGGAAGATGTATTCCTGTGGAGAAAGAAGTTTGGGCTCCTGTGACAGAAAACCTAATCTTTGAATTGAGCTGACTTTAACAAATTATACCTTCTAATGCCAGTGTAGTCTATCAGTGTCCGGATCCCACAGATATTTTCTTCAGTTCTAACTTATTTCTAACAAAAACGCTTTTTACTGAAATATTTAAATTATATTCTATTAAAATCCAATTATACGCCTTCCTAATTTTAGCATAATCTGTATATTCCTGTCCATTTAAGTAAATTTTTGTGAGTTTGATTTTTAAGGAAAGGTTGTCTTGGGATGGGTCCATATTTCAATCATTCCTTTTTGGGCACTTTAAACTTTTGGATACTTTACAGGATAGATACAACACACAATGGAAATACAAATGTACTGGACTGGTTAAAAAAAAAAAAATGGCCGATTGCTGCTTGAACAAAAACTTTCCTTACATGTTTATATGACTGTTATCCTAAAGGCTCAAGGAAGAACTTGTTTGTAAAGTATTTCTAATCTAACCAGCATTGTTTATGTTGTTGCTCTAATTCTCTGCTCTGTCTGTTTTCCTCTTCCAGATCTGGTTTGCATTTGTCAATGGCTTCTCCGGTCAGATCCTGTTTGAACGCTGGTGCATCGGCCTGTACAATGTGGTAAGTGCTGACATATACCCTCCAAAGAACCCGCTCTGATCTTCTGCGCTGACGTAAAACTGACTTTCTGCGGTGCCCCAAAAGTGATAATTTTATTGCGCAACTATGTCATCAGCGTCCCCCCTTATTTATGACCCCTTGTCAAGTCCTCCTTCCCTCTGTGGCCCAAAAAATGTACTGTATGTGAAAGAACAACAGCTTTGGTTGCCCCATAGAGTGTAGTTAGCAATGTCCGCTCACTCTTTTGAATGATAAAAAGAATAGAAGGAACGAAGCGAAAAGCTGCTGATGTGGTGAATCCCTCAGGGCTCCGTAATGGGACCGCTCCTAATGAACTCGTATTTCAAATCTGTCATGAGTTTAGAAGAGGTGGACCATGTGTATTTTCTAGTTTGATCGTAAATACTATGTCATTTCACCCACAAGGAGTTTATATCTAACTTTAAACAGTTTATGATACCCCGTTTCTTTCAATAAACAGAAATGAAGGAAAAAAGTGTGGGATGAAATTTCCCAAACGCAACAATCGACCGCCCTCGAATGGAAGTCATTTCTGGGAGGCATCAATTGTTGAGTGAGGAGGGTATTTTCACAGGCGCAGGTATTTTATATATTATATTAAAGCCGCTTTGGATGGGCTCTATTGCGCTTGTCCCGAAACTGAGGGAATTCCTTCACCTCAGTGGGAGTCTGTCGGAGGCAGTGGCCTGAATCCACCCTTCAATGGAGACCTTCCTGGGCCCGACTCTGAATGAGAAAGGAGCCCAGTGAAGCATGTCCCGTGAAGCGATGGTCCCGTCTGCACAGAGCCGTAGACACCCACTCCAGATGGGCCGAAAGGGGTCTCACACCAACTGACCCGCAGAGCCCCCAAACCCTCACAATACAATGCTCTCCCGGCAGCTGCTATACAGGCCCGTTTAGTTTACAGGCCAGAAATTACATTGCAGTAAATACCTGCTTCTAAGTCGAGAGGATTACAGATGTTCGGTTTTAAAAGTGCGAATGTGTCATTTTTCTGGTTGAGGGTCCACCACCTGCTTTTCTTTAAGTAGATGAGAAATGTACAAACCATTGCTTTAAATGGGACCATACAAAACTGTTTTAATGATAAACAGAAGTAATACAAAAGACAGTGTTTAAAGTTAATATCCACAGTGACTACTACACAGTATCTACAATATTAATATGAATTTAGTAGCTTATAACATGACAAAGAAGTGATCAACTTTTCCAAACCAGACATGAATTGTTCAGCACCAGCGCAAAAAGTCTAATTTTAAGCTAATAAATGTCAAACAGAAATTGCAGTCCTATTCAGAGCCTTTTTATAAAACAAAAAAATCAGAACGCATGCTGTTAATGGCTTAGTTTTTTGTGCCTTTCATCATTAATGCTAATTTTGTATTCTATTATGCCTTATTTCATGCATTAACTCATGTTCTCTTGCCAATAATACCTAAAAAAATGATCTTCTAATTTTTTGTTTCTGTCCCTCAGCTCTTTACCGCATTGCCGCCTCTGACTTTGGGGATATTCGAGCGCTCGTGCCGAAAAGAGAACATGTTAAAGTACCCTGAACTCTACAAGTCCTCACAGAACGCCATGGGTTTCAATACAAAGGTAAGAATTTCATACAGACAGACATTTAGTTTCTCCAACATCTATACAAAGATGACTGTTAGAATCCATCCAGAAAACCTAACTAACCAATGCCATTACAATAATTCAATAAATGTACTTCTTCCGTGACTATCCCCTCTCGTAATTGGATAAATATATAAATGAGGCATATGCGCTGCACAATTGAGTTTCTCGATGACGGGAAAAGTCATAATCACAATTATTTGAGCCGTAATTGCAGTCGTGATTATGGACTTCTCCCTGGGGAGGTGTTCCAGGCATGTCCCACTGGGAGAAGACCCTGGGACATATTTTGAGACATTTCTCTGCAAGAATCTGTGTAGATATGACTGTCTTAACTAGTTGTGCAAGTAAAACTATAGCTCATATCCTCAGCCATTTTTGTAATTGATGAGAGCAGTAGTTGAAATCCCCATTACACATTTGCTTAATGACACAGCCCCACTGACAGTGATTTAGACATTCAGACTTTTGCCTGTGCTCATGGATGCCTTGAGGCCTGATGTCACAGCGTTGACCTGACAGCTGCAGTCCTCACGTCTCCAAACAGTGTCTGTGTGATGGCCTTGTACGACCTGCCGTGTCTGCGCTCTCTGATACTTTGCGCGTTGCTAATAAAGATGTCTCCTCACGTCGTCATGCTGGCTGCTCTCCTCACAGGCGTGGTGACCTGGTTAGCTCCGGTGCTGCTGGATTAGAACAGGATTGGAGCCATGGCGGACAAGGCCACCAGAGGTCAGGAGGTTGTGGGATGCAGGCAAAAGGATCGGGCTAAAAGGGGAATAGTAGAGCGTGGTCGTATTGTGAGGCGGCTTTTGTTGTGGAAAATTATGCAATTTGTTTAAGAGAGTTCTTGTTTGTCCCCTGAGCAAGGCTGTCGGATCTAGTTTGAAACACCCGTGTCTGGTGGAACTAACCGAACAACACTAGGGGTTCCATCAGAGGCCTCGTCGTACGATATGACTTTTCACAGTTGATTTAAGTAAATTCATTTACTTCAAAATGTAACTTTTGAGTGTATTCTATAGTTCTTAATAATAATGATAATAATAATAATCATAATAATTATCATGATAATAATGATAATAACGATGATAATGATAATGATAATAATAATGATGATGATAATTATAATAATACAAATGATACATCTTTGTTTGTAAAGCACTTGTAAAAAACAGTGTTTACAAAGCCCTGCACACTGCACAGTCAGCATATAACAGTCAATAAAACTGTCAGATCAAAAAAAAAATCCAGCAAAATAAAGCAGACAGACAACAAGAAAAGCAAAAAAACAAACCAAAGACAAAGTGGAACAGTGAAATAACATGTGAAGTTTAAAACTTTCGGTTAAAGGCTATTCAATTAAAAGTGGGTTTTAAGAAGTGATTTATTAGAGGATACTGATGGAGCCAGCCTTATCTTCTCGGGCTGGTCGTGCCAGAGCCGAGGAGCCCAGACCTTTCGTCCGGAGCCTCGACCTTGGAACAGTCAACAGGGACCTGCCTGAGGATCTAAGGCTGTAGGGGGTTAAAAGTTCATAAATATAGCTTGGAGCCAGACCTAGTAATCAGTAAAATCTTAAAATCAATTCTAAACCGCACAGGGAGCTTGTGGAGGGACACTAAAACAGTAACTGTAATTTGCTCCCTTCTAAAACCAATGAATGGATATTGATTGATTGAATAATATCCATATAGTTTTTTTTCTGCAATGCAGGACGTCTCTGCTCGGTCGCTTTAGCCAAAAGGGAACAGACAAATGAATATAGGGTGGTCTCTGGATTGTTAGTTAATTACAGCAAAAGTATGATTTATTTTGTCGAAATGCAATATTTTATTCCCATCAACGTCTGTGACACTATTTTGTCCGAGAATGAACACAAACCTTCATTTTTGTTTGGGCCACATTTTCCAACAGGCATAAATGATGACTGGGCCAGGTCAGCAGGTTGTTTTTGCTGGCTTGTCCACCCTCTTCCCCAGATATTTTCCTTGCAGCTGGCCCGAGGCAAGGCGAGAAAATCCATCAGGAATTTGGCCCCTCACCGCCTGTCCCTCTGTACGCCTGGCTCTTTTGTACACAACAGATACGGCCTTTGTGAAGTAAAGCTGTTTGTGTTGAGGTGCGAGCAGGGAGTGGCTAGGTGGGCTCCTGGTTATGTGACATGTTCCAAGGTTTCCCCCCATGATAAAATACGTCAACTAGGGGCCGATTGGTTTATCGGTTTGCCAATGAATACATTAGTTAATTGGACTTTTTTTTACCACTTTTTCTAATTATTCGTGATCACACACATAATCAAAACATCTCATCAAATGTTGCTTTGGGTAAAATAACCAATGATCATTCAAGCAACTTCAGGTCCACCAAAGGTAAATTATTTTTTGGGGTATTGGTATCTGTTTTAAGAATCCAAACTAGCATCGCCTCCTACTACTTTTGTAAACAACAGCTCTAATGGCACTGCGTTTTTCGTCTTGGTTTTCAAATGCAAAAACTTATATCTGACATCACAGAGCTAGAGATATGATTGTCTATGATTATCCCATCTGGACTTTGCAAATAAGAAAAAGCCATACAAATTTTCCGCGTATTTTTTTATATTTTAACTTCTCATGTCAATTGAGAGTGCATCCAATTCGAATTATTATTATTTTTTACACCAAGATACAAGGTAGTGGGGAAAAAGGTGTTGGCTAAAGTAAAAGATCCCACTGTGACAAATGATGATGAACATTGTTGATTCCATTAGCATTCATTATGGAGAGGGATAAGGGGCACGGGACGTCACCCCTGCGGTGCTGCGTCTGGGACAGTAGGAACAATGTAAACACCAGGCAATAATCCTGTCAGCTGGAGGCTAATTGGCATAAATATGGCTCAGCAACATTAGGGATGATTCGACCCTGGGTGGGGGCCTTTCCAGCCACCAGCCGACCAGTGCATGGGTTTGTGTGCACAGTGGGAGAGTGAGGTAATCCTTGTTAGGAGGGTGGTGGCCATTGCAACTGTGTTTAGCTTCAGCATTTGTTCTTTCAACTGCTGAGGTACATCACTTTTTATCTTGTTTGTCCCAACCGAAAAAAGCCATCAGACCACAACATGCTGTCTTTATCCAATTAGGAAAACATGTTATCTTGTGCATACTTATTAGAAAGAGCCTTGTTAGTCATTCTTTGGCTTTTTGGGCTGAGAGATTGAGTGAGTGAACGTGCATTGCAAAAAATGATAAAATATGTTGCAACGATTGCTTAGAATTAGTGGTTTTTATCTTAAGTTGAGTTCATTCTGATTGTCTTAAAATGAGATTTGCAAACGGGTGAGTCTATTTTCTCATTCCAAGGGAGAAATTTATTGTATTTTTTTAAAGCAAGATAATTGTGCTTGTCCCATTGGCAGATTTGAGCCATTTTGGACTTTTTTTTCATCACTTTTTGCAGTGTGGTCTTCTCTTTTTTTACTTTTTTGTCTGAAAAAGCTGATCTAAAGGTGTGACAGAGGCCAAAAATAAGTATGCATGTAAAAACTGTACAACTAGAAACTTTAGACCCAGGAACTATTGACATGGATCTTATTTCATAGATATATTGGTAGTTCCTCAGCTCGAATTAATTATTCAAATTAAATAAATGGAAGATATTGTGATTTAAGGTTTAAGTTTCAACGTCAAGGCAAGGCAAGAATCATAAATAATCACAGTACATTGAAAAGAAAGATAAAAATATAAAATCCCTCAGTTGTATGCACAGCTAAAAAAAACTGTCTTTAACCTGGTTTTAAACATTGTCAGAGAGGAGGCCTGTCTCACATCTTCAGGAAGATTGTTCCAGATTTTAGCTGCATGAATCTGAAAACGTCTTATTTTATTAGGGCTCTTAAACCTGGCAAAGAAGTAATGATTAAAATGGAGACCAGCCATGTTTTCCCGTCTTGTTTTTATTTCCCATCGGCCAAAATTGTCCTTTGAATTCGGATGTATCCTTAGCACCAGCGTCTGGGTTAGCACGGCGGAGGAAAAGAGGGCAGCCGTGAAGTGGCGTTCTTGGCCGGACAGATTTCACGGCTGTTACATGCTACATCACCCATGCCGTGTTGTGTTTGGCTCCAGCGCTGCATAGTGAACCTTTTTAAACAAGGTGGTTTTGGATTGGCAGTATCGGTATGAAGGAACTCTTAAGTCTCGTGAAGGCGCACTCTTTTCCAGACTTTTAATAATCACCATGAAAAGTGTTTCATCTGTGGGAGGCCAGGCTGGGTGGGATTTGCATGAATGGCGTTGTATATTGTCCTGGCGCGAGACCCTACAGTTGATTGAAAGACTAGACATCTCCGGAGTTGTTATCCAAATTTTCAAATAAGCTTAGCGTAAAGAAATAAAGTTAAACCTGAAGGCCAACATTGTGCGCTTCTTTCAGCACACACTCTGCAGCGCCTCTCTCGCTCATAACACTCAGAGGATATACAGCGTGTCTGTCAGCGGGGAGGCTATTCACGCTGGAGGCCTCAACAAAACCGCCACTTAGCCGAGCGCTGCGCTGGCACAATGGTCAGGGGTTAGGGGTCACTGGGTAGGCTGGAGCTCCTCGCACTCTTTTCAAATCCTCTTTTTCCCTCTGTCCTCTCTCTCTGCCTTGTTTTTGGATTCTCCACCCCCACCCCTTCTCCTCCATCTTTCTTCCCACTTTCTGCAGGTCTTCTGGGCCCATTGTCTGAACGGCCTCTTCCACTCAGTCATCCTCTTCTGGTTCCCCCTGAAAGCGTTCCAGCATGGTAAGTAGCTCCCTGAGAGCGCACTGGGCCTGGGATGAAGAGGGAGGACAGTCAGGCTCACATACTCTGTCTTAATTACTTCTCTGCTACAATGCTCCCCTATTACAAACATGTGTGTTCTCCAGCTCGAAGGACATACTCTAACAAGCAGGAATCCATGTTTACTATATTTCAAGTGTACTAGATTTCTCCCCCAAATACATTTGGTATTTGCCATTAATTTGTCACCAACTTGTGATGCAATAAATACATTAAAAATATACATTGTTCAAAAAAATGTCTTGTGGAAGTTCACGGTGACCACAAACATGGCTGTTAGTTTCATGCAGAGAGCAGATGATCTGAGCCAGGGGCTGCAGGCTGACCACACACAGGACCACACAAGCTTGTGCTGCAGACAAAGGGACTGAGCCCCTTCAGTCTGACTGACAGGCTGTCAGGGCCCCGAACACACCGCGAACACACACATGTGATCAGCCGGAAGTAAAGCACACACAGTTACCGTTACTGACACCGATCCTCTGCTGTAATTGTAGATCCAACCCATCTGGTATTTTAATTACACCTTTAGTATTTTAGGAAACGCCTATTGTAATAACACTTTTCTGTCACACTGATGACTGGTGATATTAAGAGTTGTGAAAGACAAGTTATCATTCTTCTCCTTAAGAAATCCAAGAAATAATGACTGGTTTTAGGTTTTTTTGTTCATGTGCATTGGACACATTTCACACCAATGTTACTAGTTTGTTCTGTATATTACTGCGCCAAAAGCGTTTTATTGAATTTTCTTTACAGACACGGTTTTTGGCAGTGGACAGACTCCAGACTATCTGCTCTTGGGGAACATGGTTTACACAGTAAGTGCTCGAGTTCTGGTGACAGCAGCTCTGTCTGCAGAGTGGTTTACTCTGTGTGACAACCTGCTTTGATCTACTTTATTCTCACTGGAAAGTCATTATAGCCATTTTATATTCTGTTTTTTTTCCATACAGTTTGTGGTAATCACAGTTTGTCTAAAAGCTGGTCTAGAAACATCTTCGTGGACCACGGTAAGAAACAAGCCTATTGAAATTGTGCTTTGTGAAATGGCAAATAGTATTCACATTTTTGTGTTAATGTTCATCTCCTGCTATCCTGTCTACAGTTCAGTCACATTGCCATCTGGGGAAGCATTGCATTGTGGGTGGTGTTTTTCCTGATTTACTCCTCCCTCTGGCCGCTCATCACGTTGGCTCCCGACATGTCCGGAGAGGTAATCGCCTGACCTGAACACACACACACACACGGACACACACACACGGACAGACATACACACACAGACACACACACACACACACAGACGCATGCACACGGGCCCGCACAAACACACACTAGCATGTGCACACACACTTACACGCGTACAGGCACATTACACACACACCTACACACACACACACACACAACCCTCTCCTATAACCACCTAAACTCTGCCAGATTCTTTAGATTCAGACTCAGTGGGAGATGTCAGCTGCTTGACGTGGGTCTTTGTAAGGTGAGCCAGATGGGTGTAAACTGTCAAACTTCTGGCTTGTGTTTTGAAATGACATAATTGGGCTAATTAGGCCAGTGTTTGTGTTTCTCTGCCCTCTGCTACTCTGAGTCTCCACAGGTGACACCGGGTACATGTACTGAGAATTTGAGGCCGTTTAAGCAAAGATGTGATCCACTTTGTGCTCGGGACTTAAAGAAAACTAGACCTGCGTGTGGATTGTGTGATTTCTGATTAAGTGTACCTTAGTTTTATTTTGAGTATGTTTGAATTTATATTAACCAAATGTAAGAATAGTTTCTAGAGTAGGTAGTGCTGTTTCTCATTATGCGTTGGACCTCAACCCCCCACTGGCAGTGAATGAGATGCAGTTAACCCCAGATAAACATTTGGCCAAGAGCTTTTTCTACAGTATTTGTAACAAAGGAGAACAGCAGGTGAAGAGTTAATAAAGTGCTGCAATACATGTTAAGTAAATGAATGGGCCGATACAGTTTTTGCTAAAATAAAGGTTTTTATGGAAGCAATTGGAAGCACAATAAACTTAAAGCAGCATTGGTTATTAAAAAAACCCCTTTTTTAAGGGTTTAAAAAAAAAAAAAAAAATTATATTCATAAAAAAATAAAACTATTGTAAAAGGCTATCTTTGGGAAAAAAGAAAAATAAACCCCAAAGAGTCAAATAGTGACACATTGGGTTGAGAAAAATCTGATTTTAAGTCTGAAAAAGATACATGCATGTGAAACTAGTGATAGAACCAGACCTAGGAACATAGATGGATTTTATTACATAGTGCATAGCTTTTTGTAGTTTGAAAGTTTGGTGCCCTATTAAAATAAGATAAATCTTGATCTTATTACCCTCAGTGGGGTTATTTCAATGTCATACTTTCACACATTACAGCAGCTCTGAAGCTAAGCAGGCCTGGTTAGTACTGTGATGGGAGACCTCTGGGAACATCAGGTTCCACAGTGGGGCGGCTGCGGCTGTAAAGCGCCAAACTGTCATTGTGTCCTTAGTCGAAACACATCTCCCACATTGCCTAGAATGACTCTGGTGTTGGTCAGATGTGCCTTCGGCCCGATGGCACATACTGGTTGCCTCGCTTCTGTTAGCGTGCCCCATGGCAGCTGTGGCTACTGTGGTAGTTTATCACCACTGTGTATAGAGTGAAAGAATAATAGCATGTGAAGCGTCTTTGAGTGTCTTGAAAAGTTCTATATAACACAGATTTATTATTATTATTATTATTATATAGAAGATATAATTAGTTTGAGTGAGCTTTGCTAAATGTCTCTCGATCAGATCAGGACAGCAGTCGGCCTGTCGCATACGCAACATACCAGCGTCTTCAGCCTCCTCTTCAGATCGCTCTGGCCCTGTCTCCTTCACTCACTTAGACAGACACAGGCACGCAGCAGCAGCAGCAGCAGCAGCAGCAGTAGTAGTAGCAGCAGTCTACATTTCTGCCGTCTTCTCATCTCAGCGTGAAACATGCTGCTTTCATCCATGGCCTGCAGCACTTGACCGAGGACAGTAATGGTGTCCTGTGGGTAGAGGGGTAACCTTACGCCCCGGCCCCTGATACCAGTGCATCATCAAACGGGGACACATCTTTCAGAAACTGGAGACGGCATCACACGCGGCAGCCCCAGAGCTCAAAACCAATCAGGCTGCGCATTTATCACTCATCTGCGGGCAACGTTTACAGTGTTTTTAAAGCTCCCGGGCCTCTTGTCCTCTTTCTTTATGTTCCTTTTAACGTTTTTAGGAAACATAATGCCAATAAACAGTGCATATTTGCTGTGCTAACAAACCAATTTAGAAAACAAGCTCTCAATGCCAGCAGAGAAGATTGGTGATTATCAATGTGCATCTCGGTGGTATCTAACTTTCCAACCACAAAAAAACAACCAGAACAA
The DNA here is from genome assembly GCA_964034765.1 of Knipowitschia caucasica. Classification (NCBI taxonomy): domain Eukaryota; kingdom Metazoa; phylum Chordata; class Actinopteri; order Gobiiformes; family Gobiidae; genus Knipowitschia; species Knipowitschia caucasica. The sequence continues at coordinate 30,951,066 of OZ035830.1, forward strand.
CATTATAAAATTCATGTAACGTGAGCTGATTGGCTGAGACAGAATAGCCCCCCTTTATTAAACATTTCAGTCTGAAAAAGCTGATCTAAAGATGTGACAGAGGCCAACATTATGTGCATGTGAGAACTAGAGATAGAGAGCGAGATTTTATGACAGTGTTTTGTTGTTTGCTCCTGAATGCCAGTTATTTTGATTTTTAGAAGAGGCCACCATAGGCGACTGTATAGCCCTACTCTGTATTCACTTTCTTTTGGAGCAGCAAAGCGCCACAGGGAGAGGCACATAACAGATACCAGAGCTGCTCCTGTTTCTGCTCTTTCTCACCACCACTCTCTCATCAGCAGACGTTTAGCAGCGCCTGGCTCCATGTACACGCATTCATCAACATCAGCGGGAATGCTCTCTGTGCTGGTGACGGGACAGGTGCAACATCTAGCCACAGAAGAGCCTTTTTTGCACGTACCAATATCAAGTCATGCAGTCCACCCTGGTTTCCCAATTCAAAATCCCCATAGGAGTTTAAACATGTTTTTATTGTATTTTTTCTTCAAAAACATATAGGTCTTAATTTTCCCCATTTGCTGATCAGGCATTCTTCCAAACTGTCTGTATTCCCTCTTTATTATTGTGAAAAAAAATGCATGCAATTTTTTCTCTTTGGGAACTGCGGGCACTTCTCGGCTTCATTCTCTAGTTCAGTGGTTCTCAAACATTGTGTACCCGAGAGTCAGGGCACTATCAATGTTTGCAAGTTTTGAAAATAATTGTATAAGTACCCCACGTAATACCCTTGTGTCCCAGTTGGGAAACACATTCTAAGAAATTCAGGAACATCCACAATATATAGACCTAGTTACATTTGCCACGGCACAAGTTTATGCATTTACGGTGAATATTCTTAAAACTGTATTTGGTACATTAAGTTATGTTAAAGTGAATGTCAGTTTCTGTTCAAACTGAGGACAGACAGAAAATGTCCAGTGCAATCACCAGTTAGACCCATGATCGCCCTCACAACTTCCCGATCGAACAATATTAATTAAAATCCTTGTCAGTGGTCGAACTTTTCTCCTTCAGCGAATTACTGGTTGTGGTTATGCCAAAAGGAGGGACTATTTGAAATATATTACTTTGGAAAAATAGGTAATTTACTTGATAGCACAGGGTCATGCAATTAAAATCTACAAAAAAAATGAATACAATTGAAGCTGCTCACATCACCTTTAAGTATGTTATTTTCTCATTGAAGGAAGACACATGTTGGTAATCGCCTTAGTTACTTCTGTACAACATGCTCCAAATAAAGACAGCCACTAAACACAATACCAAGAACTGAAATCACAATTTGTAAAACAATTTGTAAAATCCTAAACACACATTTGTTTCAGCATCTTGAACTATGGGAGTACAGGAAAAAACGTCATGTATAATATAATAATTCATAATGATCTATAAAAGTCTGTCCCCGTCAGAGCTTTGTCAAAATATGGGAACATAATTTAGATGAATGGCTAAACTCTCAGCTTTAATATGAATAACAACATTTTACTTTGCCAAAACCATGCACTGTTTTAACAATGTACACCTTTGACATTATATAAACAGGACAAATTGTATTTTATTCAATTTGCAATATGCTGTTTTGTGTTGTCCGTCATCTAGCGTATGATTTATAGATGATGGGAGAAGAATTACAAGCAGATGTGAACATTTGCTGGGACTTTTTGCGTTTTACGTTTTTGCCCTTCCTTCTGTACTGCTGCATTTGATCTGTGATTGTTTACCCTTCTTCAAAACACGCTGTACTTATTTTAATGTCGTTTCGGCCTCTAGACATCTATACATTCTCATTGTAGTTTATTTTTTAGGGGGAACATATGGAAAAAATGCCATATAGCGAACATTTGGGCGTTTTCAGTTAAGTCGAAACATGTGATTTGTTTGTAGTTCAAGTTAATGTCGGAACCACCCAAATTTTTCTCATGTTTTACTGAACCATGATGTGTGTTCACAAAACTGTTGTGAAAGGAGATGTATCAAGATTTATGGATTCAAAAATACTGACTGGAATACATTGAACTAAACAAATCAATCGACAATATGCTGTCTCCATCTTAATACTTGTATACTGTGAGCCACTATTTGATGCAATGGGCTCAGAGCTGATTGGCTGAGTGAGGGTGGTCTGCTTTCTTTTGCTTTTCTATTTTGAGAGCCAAGAACTTGGATTTTATTTCTACATCATTCAATTGTTTGTGTTTTTTTAAGTTTGGTAACCCAGCTTTTACGTGGAACGATCAATATTCCTTAAGTAATTGCATATTTTCTCCCACATTGTCATGACAGTGGTGGTAGTAGTACTGTAGTATTAGCTCTAGTAGTAGCTGTAGTAGTAGTAGTGCAGAAGTTTTAGCTGTTAGCATCAGTAGTAGTAGTACAGTAGTACTAGCTGTAGCAGTAGTAGTAGTAGTAGTAGTACAGTAGAATTAGCAGTTGTAGTAGTAGTGTAGTAGTAGTAGTAGTAGTAGTAGTAGTAGTAGTAGTAGTAGTAGTTGTAGTAGTAGTTGTAGTAGTAGTAGTAGTAGTAGTAGTAGTAGTAGTAGTAGTAGTAGTAGTAGTAGTAGTAGTAGTAGTAGTAGTAGTAGTAGTAGTAGTAGTAGTAGTAGTAGTAGAGAGAATCTTAAGTCCCTCAAAGTATGTTGTAATTAAACTGGACCTTAAATGACATTCAAATGAGTATGTTCTGCAGTGTTAGATGACACAGAGGAACACTACCCATTGGAGGATCTGAGTTGACTTTTCCACCTCCCTCTTCTGGATTGTTTACGCTTGATGCGACCAGTCAGCGGCTAACGTTTCCCTTCACCCCCATGTGGAGCTCTGGTGCTGGCCTGTCGTCATGAGTTGATCATTTTGTCTGATGGTAAAATGTTCAGACTTTACAAAGGGCTTCAGACCAGGATTGATTTGATCCATATTTTGAACAATTTTATAGTTTCACATTCCATTTCCTGCTCTACATTTGAGTCCGACTGTGGTGAAGAAGGCTGCCATGAGCTCGGCACGCTCTGCAGAACAGTTGGAAAATTATATTAAATGTATTATCTGGTCATATTTTTTACATTATCTGTTTTGTTGAAAATCATTTGCAGATTCACAAAACAACATTGATTTGTGTCAAAAGCGTTGACCCTTTCTTATAAAGCTGATAATAATAATAAGGCATCGGATGTAGTGCTTTGTGACACTCTAAATTGCTTTCCGTTGCATTACTTCGTCACTCTGCACATGGTGGTGGTGAGCCCAGTCCTCTTGTAGCCACAGCTGCCGCATCATAAACTGACAGATGTGAGTGAGGCAGTCAACCTGCATAAATCGGCCCCTTTCACCAATCATTCTCACTTTCCATATTCACTTGAAGAAAGAGTGTTGCAAATGGTATTCATTGTGGTCTCCCATGCAAGCACTAACAAGGCCCTGCACTGCTTAGCTTCTGGTTATAAATGCTCCTAAAACATAACTGGCTCTTGTGTCCGTTTTAACGTATACTAAAATAAGCGTTGTCTTGGTGCATATGTTGCTGTCGTGAATGATAAGAAGGTGAGGAGGAAAAAGCTTGGACTACTGCAAACTGGTAAAAATTAACTTTTTGTTGTTTTTTAAGCAGATGGTTTTGCCCTGACTTGCAGAGGCTGTTTCATTAATGACGCTGGGATTTCTGTAGTGACCATTCTGGTATTTATTCATTTTCTCAGGCTCATTTAATTAGTAGAATTTGGAAATGTGTTGCTCATTCTGTTTGAATATTTCCAAATGTGTTGTAAATAAGAACAGTAGAGTTGTTATCGGTAAAGGCAATATGTACATTTGAGTCTCGGTACATTATAGATTATATTATGTTTGTGAAATGTCTAACCACAGCATCCTGCTTCAGAGTATCGCTCGTTCTGAAACCGTTTGTTTGTGAGTGCTTTCCCTATTCTTAATCACATCATATTCAGGGCCTCTGCGGGCTCCTAAAAGTTTAAAGTTAATTGACCCTAGTAATTAATGTTTTAGTTGGTAAAGTTTGGATAGATGCAGAGCAGATGGAAGTTGTAGACTTTAAACATGTTTATTTGAAAATGTATCTAAGTTTGTTCTAAATTATGATGCATACAGTAGTTACATTTCCTGATCTATAAAGGAGAATATTTGTGAGTTTTATTATTATGCTCAAGAATGTGTTCTGTTATATGTAAAAGCTTTACAGTATTTATTATATTCAACTTGTGGAAGACTTGATGGTTTATTTTTGGAGCCAGGCTCCTGACTTTGATTTAACATACTGTGGACACATCAAAAGTTAATTTGTAAAGAAAATTCTCTCTCTGCGTCTTGATATTCTCCATTAAAATGCACTGTACAAGTGAAAATAATTAAACTGACGTATGACCCCAAAAACGGCAAATGTTTCCGCCGGGGCTGCACAATTTCAAATCCTAGATGAAAAAAGGCATGCAGAAAAAATCTTTTCATTTACTTACTTTCATTCTTTGTCCTTTGGAAAACCACATTGCCTTGAAGGAGTCTGGTGTGTGAGAGAAGGCTGTGTGGAGGTCCGAGGGTCCAGAGGTACCACCAGTGTGGCAGCTCCGCTTCTGTCAGTCCGCGGTAGGGCAGCTGTGGCCACAGTAGTAGCTGACCACCACAGTGTGTGGAGTGACTGAATAAGGCACACAATTGCTTTGATCTGTAACAACTGTAATGATTTCAGGTGTATTGATTTTAGTTTTAAATTCTATCCTACAAAAGCCTCCTACGACCAAAAGTTGAACTCATGAATTCAACTCTGAGAGCGGAAACGTTTTTGATAGTAAAAACTGTACAGGAGAATGTATTTTAAACACAGACATGTAAAGTCGGGTTATTCAACCAAATGTGATACATATTTTTTTTTTCAGAAAGTTGCATCCAATTAAATATTTCTCTCTCTGTCAGAATCTATTCAAACTTTTCTCAAATGAAATGTTGTGATTTGAGTGATCCAGTGGCCTGTGCGGTTTGTCATCAATTAGAAGTCAGTTTAATAGTGAGCGGATTATCCCAGATGAGACACTGATAGCAGCGTCAGTGTCCGCGGCCTCTGCTACTGAGTGTGTCCGATTACAGGAAGAATGCTGTGGGGCCTCCGTTTAAACAAGGGCCACATTACAATGCAGCGCAAGTTAGCATTTCTGACACGTGATGACAGATTATCTCACTGCACCGAGCCAAAGAAAACACCATCCAAACCCTAAACGCTAAAAGACTGTGTCCCTTTTCCGTCACAACATCCAGTTACAGATGTTAAGAATTGATGGCTTTTTTACCATGTCCAGTCCACATGATGAGCGTGAGTGTCAGAAGTATTTTTACAGTCGTTAAATCCAGTTATATACAGTATAATAAAGCAGACGGACACATTATTTAGACCCGTGGCAGCAGATATTGCTCACTATTTGGCTTTATTGTGTCTCTGAAGTTTTTAAATTCTTCCAAAAAAGATTGAGATGGAACATTTTAAAGCTGGGGTACCTAATATATGTTATCCCATACGTAAATAAAATGGTGTGTCCCTACAGATAGTCTTAGTAGTAGTCTCTAGTTAGATGGATTTGATAAATTGAATCTACTTTTATTTGTATAATTTTCCTTTTCATTATTATTATCTAAACTGTGTTGCATTTCACTGTAAAATATGGAAATAAACAATAGTTAAAGTTACAATGATTATGACTGCCAAGTATATTTTACAATGGTTATTTTCTGGTATAAAGTAAAGGAAAGATATACAATGTCAATTAAACATCCAAACCAATACTACTGTTATAGTGAGCTAAATTAGCATTTCAAAATAAGAGCGGAGGAGGGTAGATGTCCACACATTGAGCCTGTCAGACCCCCACCAACACCAAGTGGCCGCTGCATTGTGCGCAGTAACGGGCCGTCAGGGGGTTGTGATGCATTGAGCAGTCGAGCTGTTTTCCTGTGAAGCTGATATCGAGCTCCAAACACTGCATAAGGTGCTTCCTGTGGCCTGAGGGAGACCCATACAAAAACATGGGATCACTTAGTCATGGGGCTTAAGCACTTTGAACACCTTAATAGGGTGTCGATTTCCCCCCAAAACAGCAATTTATTTAGGCCTAAAGGTGACATATGCCAACTTTTCTTGTTTACCCGCTCAAAGTTGTGTTTTTCATCTAGGGATAGCGCAAAAAAAAAAAAATCCCCACTCTCACCGCCACCTGTGTCACTGTGGTGCTTTGTTACTTCTCTTTGGGTGATGCATATAGATATCGGCCAAGTCACAAATGGCATATATTGATAAAGTAATCCATTGCTATTGTGATCTGCTGCTATGTTACTGCTTTGTTGTGAAGAAAAAATCGTATAAATTCCCACCCCAAGTTGTAATGTCTTTACACCGAATTGGTTCACACGACCACAGACTTGTTTCCGGTCTTTTATCCTTTCTCCCAAACGTTCAAAAAGTACGAAAGTAATCCACAGGTGTTCTAGATTCTATAACAGCCGACCCTCTCACTTTAAGTCAATGGCAGATGATAAGGGATGCTTCATTATCAGGTGTTCCCCCCTTGAGGGACTGGCTTTTATCTGACCACGCGTTGGCCTGTCCCTTTGAGCACGGTGACCTGACAGTGAGTGGATCTCTGTTTCAGGCCACTAAGATGTTCAGCTCCGGCGTCTTCTGGATGGGCCTGGTCTTCATCCCCGTCACCTCTCTGGTCTTTGACGTGGCCTACAAAGTGTGAGTCCTCTCGGCATCACCGCAATAGACGACCCCATAGAGGAAAAAAAAAACTCCCTGCTATCTGTTCCCAACGCAGCTCAATAATTCACTGACTTTTCAACAAAATTTATGGGCTTTCGCTCAAAAATCCATGGGAAATTTCCTCACAAAATCTGGATGACATCAACGCACAGGCGATTGCATATGTCACAAAGCTCTGTCTGAATGCTGTGTCTTTCTGTCCGTAGGGTGAAAAAGGTTTGCTTCAAGACACTGGTGGATGAGGTTCAGGAGCTGGAAGCCTTATCCAAAGACCCCGGAGCAGTCGTTCATGGCAAAAGGTAAAACCAAAACAATAAAAGTATAATGTCATAGATATAGGGCTTGTTTAATCACATCCAAGCAATTATTGTGGTGCTAATCTGGCACATAGGCTCAATAATCGAATTTGGTGATTGAGTAATTGTTATGGGAAGTATGTTTTGACTTCAAATTGTGCAATCTATATGAAAAATGTTCATCTTATAAAAACGGAATATAAAATGTTTGACTGTAACAATGGTGATCAATTTAACGAATAACTATCAGATCATTCCAACTTAAAAAGATGTATCGCGGTCAAAAATGATAGGAATTTTTAATGTTTTTTGTTGAACAATATCGAAACAATTATATAGTATCTCATTATTCCAATCAGAGCTGGATATTTTAGTTGTTTCTTTGTTTACCCAGAGCCCACTATTATAGACAATAGACTGTAAATGTCCTTATTGTTTAGGCATGTGGTATTTGGCCCACCTCTAATATGAGCAGTATTGGAATGGACAAACAAATGAACTAGTTACAAAGTTTTACCACTCGGCTCCAAACTGTAATAAATCATGTTCTGTGTCATTATTGAAACCCCATTATTATGTTTCCTCTCCCAATTCTCAAAGTTGGAGAACAAGCTTGTTTGACCCCAAATTCTTCTGTGATTCCCCTAAAGCACTCTGCAGCCATGCCAATTTGGCTATTACGTGGAAAGGCAAAATCTTTAAAATTGCTAAATTGCTGTAGTTTGACAGTGAGATTGGTGATCATGTCAGAAGAAGGCGTTCATTCTTCTCGTTAAAAAACATTTTAGTTCAGGAGCGGGGACCTCCCATGTTTAGTCATATGCAGTTGCACGCATTCTAGGGTCAGCATCGGGCCGGGGTTTTGTGAGACTAGACTAAAGCTGGGCTACCTAGTTTTCCACCAATACAAAATGGAACCATGTAATAACGTCCACCCTCACTCAGCCAATCAGCTCTCAACACTAGAACACCCAGAGCAGTCATATTGATGGCTTTTAGTTTTGGAAGTTTAATTACTCATATGTAGATGTTTGGTCTTCATAACTTTGTGATTTCTTCTGTTTCTATATGTAGTTTGTTTATACGCTATTATTATGATGAAATTGTCATAAACATGAGCAGTCTGTTACCATAGTTACTATAGCAACACACCATTTCTTTGCTTCAAGTTAGCGTTCAACAAACTGTTTATTTCTGTGTTTTAAGTTAGCTACACTAGTTTTAGCTCTTCGTAAAAAGTAAAGTGGAGAATTTAACTTTTTTGGCGGGAATTACACAAAATTCTATTGGTTTGAATGGGAGCAGTCAAAGTGACGGCTCTGGGAGTGTAGTAGTTTCATGATTCTGGGTCCTAGTTTTAACTCCATGTAGGAACTTATGCCTCACATTACACAAACAGGTGTAGACTGATTTGTAACATTTTACTTGAAAATCTTTCTGTTGGAACACGCACAAAATGTGTTAATAATGAAATAGTTAAACTAGGTTGCCCACGTTTAACAATATACTTAATTATGTGATTACTAAATAGTTCAACCAATTTAATCAAACAACAAATTGTATTTCCTCTCTACTATAATCTGGGTATCAATGTCAATGCTGGTTTAAATGTTGTGTCAAACCTGCGCAGGGACTAAAACCTCATAAATGCAATGGGGGAATGAAGTTGCAGATAATCCTTAGTGTGTTTCTGATGTGAGTGTGTTGAGAGCAGCAGGTGGAGGATGTGTCATTAAACTGAGCATCTTTGTGCAGTCTGACAGAGCGAGCCCAGCTTCTGAAGAACGTCTTCAAGAAGAGCACCGTCAGTTTGTACCGCTCCGAGTCCTTGCAGCAAAACCTGCTCCGTAAGTTCTGCAAATTCACCTTTTCACATTTATTTATTTTCAAAGTTATTACCCCGAAATGGCAACCGCATCTGTAAGTAAGTATCTATCGACCTCTGGAGAAAGTACCAGTGAGAACAATCCCCATCTCCCCTGATCTCGAGTTGGACTGAACCACAGAATTGACTCTAAACTCTTGCAGATATTCCCCGAAAAAAAAAAAATGCATCTGTGTATCACCAGTGCTAAAAACACACCACAGACTGAGAACCGCTGCTCACACAATCCTGCATTGAGGAATCTTGTAAGTTTGAAAAGTTCATTTGCAAAAAACAGATAAGTAACAATGCACTAGGACTGAAAAACCTGCGCTACTATAGCCACCATTTCATTTATTGCCACTTTTTTATCGTACATAATTATATCCTTCACAGACTATAATTTTAACCTTCAACATGTTGCACACTTCTGTCTTTTTGCACAATCAGAGTGACTCTATCTCTGCCAAATGTGACATGTAAATTTCTCCAGTGTGAGATCAATAAAGCCTATCTTATCTTAACAGTAGAAAAAAAGTAGACAATTTGAAATGCTTACAGTTTGTTCTTTACAGAGTAGTTTTTGAAAAGCCAGGTGTATTTTAATGCCATACATATCAAGTTTCACCTCTACTTGAGCTTTTTTTTTTTTTTTTTTTCATATTTACTGCCAATAACAAAACATGTTGAAGATTGTAGCAAGAGGAATACACATTTTTCTAAACGGAAATATCTGTTTTTCCCAAATGAACTCTTCTGGACGTTACATCTACTTACCTCATACTAAACTAAAGGCCGAGGCGAGTTTGTTTAGAAAGCAGTCCGGCTAAAACAAGTTAATGTCTGTGCGTGTTTTTTGTTTGTCATCTTTTGTTTTGCCGTGTCGTGTCTCATCACTTTGTTTCTGTTTGTCTCATAGGTGGGGATGAAATCATAATTATGTAATCCCTGTACATTTTATTTCCCCATCTTAAACTTTTAGAAAATTAGCGATAGAGCATATAGTAACCTCGCTCCTCTAGCCGTAGTCGCCTCTCTTCCCGCCACTTTTTCCGACCTTCCCTCATCTCTCTCTCTTTCTCTCCGTTTGCATCTGTGTGTTCCTATCGTTTGGTTAAATTTGTTGCGCTGTTATTCCCCCACTATGCACACGTCTCAGCGTGGTCAGTTGAACTCACCCGCTGGTCTCCATGTTCTCATCAAGTCATTTGACGCCCGGAGGTGAGTCGGAGTCTGAGGCTGTAGGACGTAGGGGTTTAGAAAATAGTGTACGGCAAAAAGATACGAATTCGGAAATGGCTGCTTGAAATGAGTATTCTTTATCTGAATTTGTGTTGCGTGAATACGATTTGCCTTTTTTGTATGGAACAAACGTAAACGGGACAACACTAGAAGGTGCACCCGGAGAGCGCATACCCCGCCAACACCACAGATCCACTATATCTATCTATCTATCTATCATCTACACACCAAATGTCAGCAGTAGTTTTTGTGCAATCCTGTCTCCAGACAAACGATACTCCTGACAAATAAAACCTGAAATTATACAAAAAATGCTGCTACGCTTGAAATAAAACTAATTATAAAACTATTATTTTTAAAGCTGCATTACCTCACTTTATTTTTGCATTCATTACGAAAATTCAATCCATATCCATGCAATGCATTGGGACATACGTCCTTTTGAAGAAAAAGTAGCGCAGATTTGTGCTGGCGTATCATTTTATTTTAGATCGAGTTTTTGTGCAACAAGGAAGAGAATTTGTTTCGGGAACAGATTGTGACCAATCACAGCGGACCGCTGGGCACCACTTTCTTGAGAAAAGCCTCTGGTCTCTTGTTAGCACAGACAGCTGAGGTAAACAAGTGGCGGAGGCTAACCTGAAACTTCCCCTTCGTTACCGGTTACTGCTTACACAGCGAAACAGCCATCCAAAAGAAAGTCTCGTTCTTCCGCACTTCCCAGTTCTATCATTCTATGGTCACGCCATCCACGTGCAAATGTGCGATCCATATTGTGAGACGTGAGCTCCGTATACATTTAGCATTTGAGAACAGGCCGAGTGGAAGGGGGGAGTGGGGGGTGATAGCTTCGTGAGTGCGGGGAGGGGGAGCAGAAAGAGCGAGGCCAGCGCTCTCACATTCGAAAATTTTAGAGTTAGAGTTAGTGCAGCTTTAAGGCAGACTAAAGACGATCAAGCATCAATGAACTTGTTTTGTTTTGTTTTAAAAAGCCACTTAACTCTCCCTTATATGTCAGAACAGTGTGGCATTATCTTATCTTGCCTTTCGTCTCTGCTGTATATTGCCTACTACATGGATCTCAGTCGCTAAGCAACTTCAGGCCAAGCTACTATTGATGGGAGACCACTTTGAACACCAGGTGCCACAGTGGGACGACTCTGGATCCAAACTGACAAATTGTTGTTTCTTGAGGCGAACCATTCAATTCATTGGATTGTATGAATTTCAGTATGTGTGAAATTTCTGGATGGAGGTTGGAGGGTCTGGTGTCACTTTTGGTAGTTTTGCAATCTGTCACTGGGCAGCTGCGACTAAACTTGACACTTACCACTATACTGTAAAACAACTATAAATTATTAATATTTCACATATTTTGCTCACAAATCTTTTATTTAAAGACATGAATAAAGGAAGAATTGTCTATTCACAGATCTCCAGGATGACAAGTTTATTGTCATATTATGGAAATCCCAGAGAAAAGAAACACCAGGAAAAAAATCCCCATTGTGCAGCTTTTGGTTCTGACTACAGGCCTTGTTTGTTTTCCTGCTCTGTTCCTGAAAGTGTCTTGTCTTTCACAGACGGCTACGCCTTTTCCCAAGATGAAAACGGCGTGGTGTCTCAGTCTGAGGTGATCCGGGCCTATGACACCACCAAGCAGAGGAGCAACGCCTGGTGATCCCTGGCCTCCACGCTCAGCCAATCAAGAGCCTCGGAGCCGCCTCCTCTGATTCTGGACACGAGAGACGCTGGTGTGCGGCGGGAGCATGCGCCCTTACGCCTCACAGGGATTTATCAGTGAAATAAAGAGTACAGAGGAGTAGTTATGTGCGATGGAAACACAACGGGACACAACACATCCACGCTCAGCTGTCATGTCCAGCAGACGTAACGAGCACTGTGCTTTCTCTGTGGTCTGATGTTCTTCACTGTCAGTCCTTTTGCACTGGTTTAAGACATGATGGTTGAAGGACCAGACCAAAAAAGGTTCACATATTTCAAGTCCATTCAAATGAGCTGCTTTTTTGACACTGTTATTGTACAACATTAGTGACCACGAGGATATAGACTTGTGTAAGATTGCCAAAGAGCAGTCGTGTATACAATCGTTTAAGAACTAGTGAATTGGGAAAACGTTAAACCAAATGTAATCACACTTGTGCGTGTATTCCAGCACTAAATGGACCACGTCAGCGCAGACATGTTTGTTTTTGATTTGCACTTAAGAAAGCATCTATTGTGTAAAGCCTTACATATGCTCATGCCTTCATATTTTAATTTAGTTGAATATTTGATGTATGTTACAAATGTGCCTGTTTTGTTTGTGTCACTCCCTCAGAGCTGTAGTCTCATGCCACACTGTCCACTTTTCTTACTGCTCCACACATACTAGCATTCCACATGTCACTCCTGTCTGAAACAATCACAACGGTGCCTACGTAACCTTCCCTCGTAGATGAGTTAGCCAAGAGCAGATTAGCCAGCTCTCCTAGGACAGTGCTCCTCACACACGTGAAGACTCACTGCAGTATTGCACTTGTAGGATGTGATACGACTGAGCGCCTTGTGGCACATGTGCGGCTCTCTGCAGTGGTCTTCCACTCACTGGTAATGTTAACTACACCTGAAGATCCTGACCTTCTAACACAAGTGCCATTAGCTCAAGGGAGAGAGAACTTAGCCAGGAAACTCCACGTCAGTATCAAAACTACTTTGTCTCTATAGTTATTTTGTGGATTTGTATTTTTATATTGGAGATGTATGACTTTTGCATTGACTGGCTTTGTAATGAACTGTCTGTAACTTTTGTTCTCTGAGAAACTGGCAGATTAGGATTGCTTGAAAGAGTAAAATTAGCTTTGTTCATGTCTTGTTATTATTACTATAATTAATATTGTAACAGCTTGTTTTATTTATAACAGTACTTATTGTCTGTGTGATTGCTTTCTTCCTCCCTATGGGAGATGAGGTGGTGTGTGTGTCTGCATGTGCATGTGTAGGTTTCTGCATGTTGTTGAGTGTGTGGAGGCGCAGACCTGCTGCAGTCCGCCTGCGCCTTACGCCTGCTGCGTGTGCTGATGCATGGCCCCCAGGGGCAAGTGTCAGTCTGCACCGTTTATATGAAGCTCAGCTCCTTTTGATGGAAGATGTTGCACAACGCACTCGATGTACCTTTTCAGTCACGGACTCTGAAATCTGGTATCTGAATTTATTATTTGTGTTCATGTTTGTAATATTTTTTTCTTCATGCAAAGTACTTCTGTTTTGTGTCTTGGGTTTAGTGATGGTTCTGACTCTTTCATGTTGGGTTGTCATCATGGTTTTATCAAACTGCTGAATGTTGTTGTTGTGGAAAAGGCTTGGACTGTTTGCTTTTATTTCCATGTTGAACACGTGGCTGTCTGTCAGTTGTGGGCTGCATGAATGGATAACAAACTTTTCTCTGAAGCGTTAGGCTAATTGTACTTTGACTCTCTCTCGAGTGTTGACCACTTTACAGAATACTGCACCTATAACTTTTATTTTAATGTTGGATTTATGTTCTAATTTATTCAATGATTGTTCTGCATGTTGGGACTGCAAACTTAAGTGTTGTCTTTTACTGCCATGAAAGACTACTGAAATAAACTACAATCATTAAAGAACTGAGATCATCTGCTTCTTGTTCATAAAATCTTTTGCAAAAAAGTAAAGGAGACTAATCTATTCCAGTAGTGTGATTAAAAGTTCAGATGCAAAACACCCGCGGGACACATTCTTTCAGTGCTTTTCAAAAGGAAATATCAAATCTTCTCACTACTGTCGTCTTGTTTTGTCCAATTATGTTTTGTTTACTCATCTGCCTCAAAGAATGTTTTGTTTTCTCTTCCAGTTACTTCTGGATCAGGTTCTTCAAGAATAACATTGAAAGAAATGTCTGAAAACTTGAATGACGAAGCTCGGTTTTAGGAGGTCACACAAGTGGAGAATTGTTTTGGTTCATGTTTGCGTTTGTGATGAAAAGGAGATAAGCAGCTTCAGAATTATACAACAGATGTCTTGCTCGTGTGATTGATTTGGACTATGGGAAAATCTTTAATCAAAAACTTGGAAATGAATTCAGAAACTTGGGAGAGCATTCGGGAAACATTGTTATTTCTTGCATGCGATCTAAAAACTACATCCAGTTCAAACCTTCGCTCATTGAAGATAAAAAAATGTTTTTTTACTTAAAGTGGGTGTACGTTAAACTTTCCAAGCACAACAAATGGAACTATATTTCAAATGCATTTATTTTTGGCCCCTGATCTAGAGATTTATTCATCATTGATCATTGTTTTTCATTCATCAGGAGGTCACGCAGCCATCAGATGATAGATCAGCTCTCAGCCCAAACTGTCAAATAGTGACTCATCGGGCTGTTTCCCTTTTTCCACCAGACCGGTCCTGAGGCTGGTTCCTAATTCATTTTCCACTCATAAAATGCCGGAACCTGGCACTTTTTTTTCCCATTTAGACTGACTGAGAAAACAAGAAACAAGAGTTGATAAGCTCATGAATGCTTGTATAAATGGTGTTGCTATGGTAACGGGCACTGGTCCTGCTCTGGTGCACAACCGAAACTGGACCAGAACTAGTATTTCATTGTGCCATATTTGGTAACAATACATGTACATTTTACTTTCACTCCAATCTCTGCTGGAATAAGCAAGACGTATTTAAAGGTGGCACAGTGGCTGAATCCTGGTCTGAACAGGACCTTTCCGAGTGGAGTTTGCATGTTCTCCCCGTGTCTGCGTAGGTTTCCTCCGGGTGCTCCGTTTTCCCTACCACTAAAAACATGTACAATAGGTCGCCTCCTGTACTGGCGACCTCACTCCGTTTTCTGTGTGGAGTGAGAGACACAAATTCCCAAAAATAACTATTGTAAATCTCTTTGTGACTCTGGTCTGAGAAAGCCGCTATATAAAAAAAGATTGATTACTTACTTACTTAGAGTGAGGTTCTGCAGCTTTTAAACTGACAATGGTTTGAGCAGATGTTGATCGGCAGCCCCATTTCCCAGTCAGATTTGAGCGGAGAACAGAGCCGTCTTTGTCCAAACCCCGGTGGTACCTGTTGGTGCAACCTAAACCTCCATTTCTGGGATGAGTTGTTTTTAACACAGTGACCATGAGATGCTCATTTAACACTGACAATGACGGATCTTAGCGCCACATTCCTGCTGGGAAATGTGGCGCAAGACTGAGCACCAGGTAGAGAGAGCGCGGGAGTGCCGGGCGGCCACTCCGGTTTCCTTTCATTCAGGATACGCTCTCTTCCTCCTCCTGTCATCCGGTTTAGTGTTACTTCACAGCACACAGCAGGCAGTAGAAAGAGACATTTATTCATCAATTTTGGGAGCCACTCTGACAAGCGCACTCTGGGGGCCAAGCCTATACAACGTAATGAAGTCCACATTTCCCTTCCATTGTGTGGCGGTCACTCCCCCGTATAGAGGAAGATGGGTGATTGTCAATGACTTATTCACTGATGCAGCAATGTAGGTTTAATGGCATGATTTCAGAGTAACAACACATGATTTGAGTGTAAGAAAAGAGAAAAATAATTGATAATATAATAAAGTATTCCATGTAAACTGCGTAGACCGCTTGGGTAGTTGTGGTCCGGAGAGCTTCAGTGTGGTGGGAAAGTGCAATATACACAGTTTGTTTACAGCAGCTTGTAGTGTCTGCTTCATGTGTCCATCCAGCCGCTGCAGGACAGTCTCTGGACAAGCATGTCTGTAATGTCTGTAATTATAATGTTTGTTGAATAAAACACAACTTTCCCTGTTTGATATGGCAGATGCAAGGAGTCACTTTTACAAGATTCTGAGATAACAGAGTTTTATATGATAGAATCTGCTCTCAACTGATAGAAAAGT
Organism: Knipowitschia caucasica; assembly: GCA_964034765.1. Lineage (NCBI taxonomy): Eukaryota > Metazoa > Chordata > Actinopteri > Gobiiformes > Gobiidae > Knipowitschia > Knipowitschia caucasica. The sequence continues at coordinate 30,967,193 of OZ035830.1, forward strand.
GCTTACCAAAAATAACCATATCAAGTTATCTTTCATTTGAGATGAAGTCTGTTTAAATATTCCATCACTTAATTGATTTGCAGAATTTATGGACTCGTTCACACTTGTTGGTCTGGTTCAATTGAAAACAAAATGCTTCAAATGCTCAAATGATATAAACTGACATAAAGCTGGAGTACTTTATTTGTTTCATAAATAATATTGGATTTATTTAGAGGGTCCCAATGCAATAAATAAACTTTGATTGTACCAACTTTCTTATCTTTTACATACTGAGAGCTCGGTGCAGGCTGGTCATCTTTTCACTGAAAAGGTTGATCTAAAGATGTGACATAGCCCAAAAACACATGCTAGCTATAAACTAGTTACATGGATTTTGTAATAATATATAGTTTTTTTATTATTTGAAAGTTAGAAACTCCGGCTTTAAGTGTCTAGTGAACACACTTGTTTGGTGGTTTTATATCCACAAATAAATATTTTTGTTCTTCCAAATGAACAAGAATTGATAAAATGAACCAGAGCAGCAAGTATGAATGCGCCCTAAGATGGCCTCTGAATGGCAGCAGTCTGTTGGAGCTCTGTCAGCTCTGGCCAAAGTCTGCAAAGCCTTTGGAGACGCTGAAGGAATCAGGCTGCAGAGGAAAGAAGTACTGCTGCGGAAGGAGGAAGCCGGACGGGTGCTGGTGCAGCTGCAGCGGCGGGTGAGTGTGGGGGGGGCCTGGGGGGCCTGGGGGGGTGGTGTAGGGGGGCGGCAGGGGAGGCGGCAGGGGAGGCGTCTGTGTTGGCGTTGAAGCTGATGAGGAAACTGTGGCAGACACCAGACATCCATGCTGTTGCTGCGAGCCCTGACCCCCCAGAGAGAAGCGGCGCATGGAGCTGCCCCCGCCGGCCGAGCTGGAGCTGGTGGTGGCCGTGCTGGACTGGCGAGACGGCGCGCGCAGACTGGGGGGTCCGCTGGTCAGGATCATGGGAATGGTCTCGCCCTGACAGCTGCGCAGAGAGAAGCGGATGGGCTGCTGCGTGGGTTGCTTGGGCCTGAGACATGTGCAGCAGTAAACAGCCACCAGAGAACCCACGATGACGAAGGCAATGAAGATACTGCCCACCATCAAGAAGGGCACGTACACCGGCTCTGAGGAGACAGTTACAGAGGGAACATGATCCATGTGCTTTTCTTATGTTTGTGGGCTTTACATTATATGCAACTTTCTCAGCAGACGTATCAGCATTTAATACTAAACATTATGTTGTTCCACTGCACCATGTAAAATGTCTTATTATTGACAAGTTCATCGTCTCGTGTGCGAGTCCCACACTCTGACTACTGCCAGTACAAACCACCAATTTAAGGCACGGAGGAAATTTGCTGAAGCTTATATATTTTGTTAAGGAAATTTGGGAAATTGTTCACTGAGCTGCAAAGCCATTTGGGAAATTTAAAGAAAACTGATAAAGCCCATGTTCTAAATGGTCTATTATAGACATCTCAGCACAGGGGTAGGACCACACTGAGTCTTTTATGTCTCAACAAAGGTTTGTGGGATTTTTTCATTTATCCTCTGTTTTTTTCACATTATGATTCTGAGTGAGTTGAGGTCATAAACAGCAGGTGGAAACGAGATGCATTCGGAGAAGAACATATCCAAACCGTAGTAGTAGGAAATAATGTTTAGGAGTAAAAGGTATAACAAATAACTTAATTTTAAAAATACAAGTGAATCTATGAAGCTGCAGTCTCTTGGTGTGATGACAACGGAGAGGCCCAGTGACTGTCCTGCTGCTCCCTGTGACCTCACGGACAGTGAAAAAAGCAGCGTTTAAAGTGAACTGCAATTATAAGGTTCGTATAAACAACATTCAACTGATTCTTCCACTGCTTCCACCTTAGGGTATACATGTCTCACTTTAAATAAGCTTGCCCCTTACATGCATCGAAATTACAGTTTAGGTGCCACAGTCAAACCAAAATCACTCAATCAATCTTTTTCATCTCTTACTTGAGTGGACTTTTTGGCCCACAACTTAGTAATTGGTACTACCGTTACTTTGGAGCGACATTGGGCCTGTGTGAGAAAAAGTACACCTCTGCTTCTCACTCAGCCTTAGTGAAAGCATCACTTCAATGTAAAGGCACTGGTGCTTTCTCATCGTAGAACCCCATAGAAACTTACGCGCTGCAAACTCGGTGTTGTCCGTTTCTCTGTCGTTGGTGCAGACGCCCTGGTCCAGGCGCGCGTCCGGAGCCGCGCAGCAGTAGCGCAGGGAGCACGTCCCGCAACACACCGTGGCGTCAGTGGTATCGAAGTCCTCCGGGCACTGGAAGCCATCATGATAATTCCCATTAGTGTCCAACCAGCCGTGACAGTACTCCCCCTGTGCGTCCGATATACGGAGGTTCCACGTGAAATATCCAAGCAGGACGCAGTGGAGAAGGCACACCATCACGACCTCAGGCTCTCCTGCTCTCTCTACCACATGAATGAAGGGTCGGCTTAGGTCACAGTCATCTCTGCAGCTGAGCAGTTTGTCCAAACTTCAGTCAAAGTCCGAATCGACTGCGGGTCAACATAAACGACTCAAGAAAACATTATTCATGTCCCTTCGCACGTAAACTCGGTCCAGGATCTGTGTGGAAAGAGCGCTCCGTGCACATGTCCGCGCACCAGCTGTGGTCCACTCCACTGAGACTGACTGAGACGCGCTACTTTTGTGACTCCGCTTTGTACGCGCGCACGAGGCCCCCACTGAGAGGACGTGCGCACTAGCGATGCGCAAGAGCCTCTCAACAGTACCGCAAGTGGTTTCATTGTTTTACTTTTAATCGAATTCAAATTGATAGTAACAGGGATGTGTCCATTCCAACAAAAGCCCACTTATTTGCCACTTACAGATTGAAAGCTTTTATGTATGCACGCTTATATATAACTACGCTATTTTTGCCTATAGGTTCAGATCATGTAAGCTGAATACAAGAAAGTACGAATGTAATGTAATCTATACACAAATAGTTTCAGACTTAATTCAATCAAGATGCGCCTCTGTTAAGAGGCTCTATTTACATTCGTGTTAAGATGCTAATGACCCCTCCCCCTTTAACCGACTAAACACGTTCTTGAAAGCAGAAACAATATTTTCTTTAGGTATCGATATTTCAACCGAGTCTGTAATTGTTCATTTTTGACTAACGTTAAAAGAATAACGACCTCGCATCACACAAATGACGCACACGGAACGACAGCGCCCTCGTGCGTTCGCTTTAACCTGTTTGATATAATAAGCGCGGATTCCCATCATAGACTGTGATTCCCACTCACTCATCATAAGAAAGGAGCATGGTTTGGTTTCTCCATCCAGGTAAATGCTATAGATTTTCGTTTTTAGAATAGCCTTTTTGAACAGTATTGGCATAAGTAGACTATACATCGCATTATTGTCAAACCGTAAAAGTCCTATCTCTATAATAAGGCAATTTGTGTAACTTTTGCATTTTCTACATTATCATATTATTATATTATTCATTTGACTGCTTAATTAGCCTGCACTAATGGCGTGCGCTGTGACTGGCACTGTTCGAGCTGATCAAAATGGCCCCTCTCTTCATTTAGGACAATGTGATTTCCCCCCCTTCTCCGATAGTAAAACCTCAGCAGCGCCCCGATGTTGTAGATGTGAGACAGCAGTGGCAGCAGCGGCTGTAGTCCCGCCTGTATTTCCCTCTGGAGGGGGTCTGTGTCGGCGCTGCGGGCTGGGGATTGGAGCGGGGGCTTGTCAGTAAATGAACCGCCCTCACGCTGTGTCTGTGTAGGAAACGAGCCAGACAGTGACGGACTGAGAGGCTACCTGTCATCAAGCGCCTGTCACCCACCACCAACAACCACCAGCACGGGACCCTCACCTGCACCCAGTCCCCACGCGTGGCCTCTTCCCGGGATGGATGAAGAGATGCAGTCCCCAGACGAAGGACCGTGCGCCTCCAAATCGAGCCGACTCCAGCGCGGCCCCTACAGCTCCCTCAAAATGTTCCAGTCCAAGCGCACGAGTGGCAAGTCGCGCTTTGAACGGTCCGCTGCTGTTGAGGGGCTTGGAGATGGAGATGGAGATGGAGATGGAGAGGTGCACCAGTTCACTTTCCACCCAGGACAGATCCATCCTTTCCAGACACATCACAACCATCACCATCACCATCATCATCAGCAGCAACAACAGCAGCAGCAGCGCGCACAGCTTCACCAAACCAGCCTCCAGATGCACCCACAGCAGCAGCAGAACCGTCCCCCATGTGAGCGCAGGCCCAGCAGCAGGGTGCCCACCTCCACCTCCACCTCCACCTCTGCGTGTGGTCTACAGCAACAGCAGCGTGGGGCGTGTGGGGAACTTGAATCCAAATTCTCTCCACTAAGAGCTCCTCAGAGTCAAGCTCCAGACTGCACCTTTGCCATCAGCTCAGGTGAGGTCAAAACCATAGTTAGATTACAGAGCTTCTTTGTGTTTGTATTCCTCCAAGATTCAACATGTGTAACTTAACTCACAAAATATGTCATACTTTCCAGCGAGCCTTCAACATTGTTTTCTTGAGAGCTGTATCTTTTAGCCGTTAGAGTCCAAGCTTTAAATAGCCCAGTATACTTTTCTTAGACCTCAAAGTAAGGTGGTCCTATTTAAAGCATCTATGCAAAATATCAAACTATTCAGCATATGCTGTTCTGAATTTGGGGAGGAAGTGTATTGGAGACCCCTGATATATTTTGTAAAGAAAGATTTGACGTTCTACAAGTCAGTTCCATGTCTTACTCAGTGCTGTGTGTTTTCATTCTCTGAGCTGGTGCTATAATGAGAGCAGTCATTCCTGAATCTCTAGTGTGTGATGCATGTGCCAAATATCACATTGGGTAATTGTCTTTGCGCGTCTCTGCTGCGTCTGTGTGACTTCATTCTCCTGTCCAAACATATTGTTCCATGTTCATTTTTCTTCTCAGCTGCTGTTCATTACAGTGGTGTTGTGTGGAAGAAATGTGCTCCCAGAGCGGAGGGCGGGTCCATGGGAACTGCTATTAAGATGAGAGCAATGAAAATAATCCTGGTCAACATCAGACAACTCATGCTCTAATCAGATCAGTCTTCTCTTTATCACTGCTACTGACACTGGCTCAATTTGCTCTTCATTATTTTCCATTCTCACTCCCACAATTTTTGTGTGGGCTCTCAGGTTACAAATCCTCTGTCAGCGTAAACTTGAAAAGGACTTCAAATAGCTTCTCAAAATGAGCAAACTCATCTTAAAATATTGATTTTGGTACTCCAGTTTTCTTCTGTATGTTACACTATGAATTGATTGAACTTATAATCTCCTTAAGTAACCAAATGATGATTGCACAAAGAGAAACGCAGATCCCAGACTCAGCATTCAGGTCAGCACACAATAACACAAATTGCATTGAAAAAGAGTTGTGATTAAAATAAATGGGCCTCATAAATTTTCTGCTGCCAAGCGTGTTGTTTTAAATGAAATTTTATGAGGCTCTCAGTTCTCGGTGCCACAGAAGTGGTGGTGCTGGAGGGAGGAGGCGCATGATATCAGATACATCTCGACGAGTAAACAGAGACCACACGCATATTAATAAATGCGACACATCTGCGGCGGTCTGATAGACACGACCGAACGACTGCATACAACACAATCATTTTGTCTCCTGTGAGGCCAGTGGGTCCATAATCATTACATGCAGATATGAAGGTTTCATCACATTCAGATATTCAGACGTGCTCAGACTGTCAGCACTGACTGTACATAATGTTCAGTTTAAAGGTTACCCATTCAAATTATTTCTGTCCAAACACTATTTCTTCTTCACATTGTGCCACAGAAAACCGTCTGATTCTGGATGCCTTTGCTCAACAATGCAGCAGAGTCCTGAGTCTCCTGAACAACGGGCGTCTTCTGGAGCCTTCTCGCTCTTTCATGTCCAGCATCAAGGTGGAGGACAGTTTGGGCTCTGATGGTCCGGGACTGCAGGCTCCTGTCCTCACAAAGACCAAATGTGAAGAGTCGTCCAGCACGGAGCTGGAGCAGGAGGCTCAGCCCAGTCATGTGAGCCCCCAGCAGACCTCCGCCGTGCTGCGCATCTTCACTGACTCTCTCCAGAACTACCTACTGTCAGGCCCTCGCAGGCAGGACCAGAGCCCCTCTGTAGAGCCCAGCTCTGGCCTGTCCCCTCAGAGACACAACTTGGGCTGGGGCTCCCCCACACCCTCCGAGTCCTACGGTCACCCATCCTCCACTCTGCCGGAGGAGGAGGAGGAGGAGAGCTGCTGTCCACGCTGTGTGGAGCTGGAGCAGGAGGTGCTGTCGCTGCAGCAGGAGAACGAGGAGCTGCGTAACAAACTGGACAACATCCCAGGTGTGCGTCCACTCCCTCTCTGATAACTGTCATTCATTAACCAACATGTTTTTCTACAGTCCCGTGTCAAAATGTACTCGACTACTTCAAGACAGTTCTCGATGTTCACAACCAGCTTCTCCAACCAATGCCCGAGGAATCATTTATCGAGGTTAGGAGCCAAACATATTTTTGTAATATCACTTATTTACTAACAAAACCATTTGTTTTTCTTCAGGAAGAAGAAAGACAGTCAGTGTTTGAGGTAAGATTTTAGTTTTTTGTTTTTTTTAAAGTCTAAAGTGTTTTATGGTCAGATACACATGGTATGGAGTGAAAATTTTATGGAACCCAAAATGTATCCAAATAAACAAAACACTTGTTTTCAGCAGGGAAGTAAGCAGCTGTTGGAAAACTACCCCCTCTTCATCACTAACAAACAGTGGGACGAAGCAGTGAATTCCTCAAAGAAAGACGGCAGGCGTCTGTTGCGGTACCTGATCCGGTACGTGTTCACCACGGATGAGCTCAAGTTCTCGTGTGGCCTGGGAAAAAGGAAGCGATCGGCCCTCTCTGGAGAGCCAGGACTGGAGAGGCGGCCACTGAATCCTGTTAAAGTCAGCTGTCTCAGAGGTACACACGTGCACGAATCAAAACCACACTTATGTTCAGTACAGCACACTGACATATTGACAATGTGGTCCCTCAGAGTTCATCCGGATGCACTGTGCCTCAAACCTGGACTGGTGGATGCCGTCGGAGGAGCAGATAAATAAAGTGTTCAGTGATGCGGTGGGCCATGCGCGGCAGGGCCGGGCTGTGGGCACGTTCCTCTGCAGCAGCGGCAGCAGCACCAGCAGCCTCTACACAGAGGCCTTCGATGGCCCTTTGTCACAGGACGAACTGTATCTCAAAGGCTGCCCCAACGCCCAGTGCGACTGAAGCTATTACACTCCTGATCTGTAGCTGTAAAACTACACATGCCAAAACAATGACCTAATCCTGTCATGGTACTATGAAGGAAACATTCCAAGTTGAAATCCTTTTATAATATTTTAGCATTGGTAAATATCTCTCACTCATCATAATGCTAGCCCATGACACGTTTTGTCTTTCAAAAACAAAATCCTTTTACATACTTAAGTGGCAGATGTAAAAAAGTCCATTGTAGCCTTTGTCAGGTCTCTTATCATTTATAAAATTAGTTTGTTTGCATTTGCACATATTTTTGGAGTGCACTCTTTACATATTTGTCTTACCAGTTTTAATTGTGTGATGGCAAATTGCCTTCTACAAAAACATACATTCCCTTGTGCCATTATTACCTCTGTAATTTGGGAGAAAGCTGTTTTATTTTCAACCTTTGTGACCCAAAAGTCTTTTTGTCACACTGTACTGTACTGAGTCTTATTGAAGCTTTGAAATTAATTTCTGGACCTATATTTACATCCTAGAATCATTTTTTCCAATTCCACCACAATCGTTTGAGTTGACTGAAAAGCCTAAACCATCCACACTGTCCATTATTTCTGTTCAAACAGAAGTTAGTTATTTTTCCGTTAAACCCTGATGAGTTTGCTGATTGGTTTGTGTAATTACTCCTCGAGTTGTGTTGTTGTTCTCTACACTCCTCGTACTTCATACTCTTTCAAACCCACAATGCAGCAGTAGCATGTGTCCAGGTCTGGCCAAACTATACTCCTTGATGTGTACACTTTTTTTGTTCACCAACAATGTAGCAGTGGTATTTGTTTTGTTGTTTTTTAAGGCAGCTGCCTACATACTTGAATGCCTTAAACTTTCTCCATCAACAATATTCATTAGGTTTGTTTATAGGCTTCATAAACTATGAAGAATTTGTTGAATACGATTATAAAACGCACTTGTTTCTAAAGGAGAATCTTATTTGCACTTATAAGGCTCACTGACGGTGAAGCAGTGAGAACTAAGCATTTATGCCTTTCAGAAAGATGACACATATTTGTTTTGTATTGTCATAAGTAAAGTTCCTATCCAGCTAGTGTTTTCTATTGTTGAATGTAGAGGAAATATAATCAGAACGTTTGCCACTTTGTGTAAGTGTTTGATATAGAACACACTGGTGTGAGATGTTCTCCCTCATAGCCAAGTAGAGCCGTGCCACACAAGACTTGGCCTCTCTTCATGTACTGTGGTTTTTTTGTTTTCACTCAGCATTTTTATGGAGGCATATTGTCCTCAAAGTCACACTGTGAAACACGAGTTGTTTTTAACTGATGCAAATTGCATTTTTGTTAATTCCAAATAAATTTAACTTGAAATTGAATGGGTTAAACTTTTCTTCCATTCTTTGATCACACAAAACATGCAGCTTAGATCAGATCCTCTGGTCGTCCTGACTCCCACACAATCTTCAGCTGCCATTCTGTGCCCACCACAAACTCAAGGGCTTAGACGACCAAATAAACTTCTTTTGGATTATTTAAATGTTTGATGCTTTGTCCATGCACTGACAATAATAATAATTATAATAAGGCTGTTCAAGTAACTTAAGCTTTGATAAATCTGTAACTCCCTCCCAATACACTGAGACAAGGGCGGCTTGTTGTCAAGTTGTCGTCTAAGTCAACTGAACAAAAAAACCCAGTGAAAACTGAAAACAGGTGGTCTTTTCACTATTTGCATATAGACCCTTTAAACATGTATTTCTATTTGAATTATGAGTTGGAGATCCCATTTTCAAATGCAATACAATGTAAACATCATTAATTGAACAAGAATGTTTAGCCATAACATTTTTGATTTTGAAAAAGATGTTATATAATAGGATGACAGTGGCTCAGTTGGTAGAGCATTGGTGGGTTCAGCCCACCACAGGACTTTCTCCACCGAGTCCCATTAATGTCTGCTGTTGTTGTGTCCTTGGCAAGATACGGCACAACAACAACAAGGATAACCTCTGGGAACCTGATGCCACAGTGGGGGCGGCTGCGGCTGTAAAATGCCAAACTGTCGTTGTGTCCTTAGGCAAGACACTTCACCCAGTTGTCTAGTGTGTGTGTGAATGGTTGCTGGTGGTCGGAAGAGCTGATGGCACAGACTGGTTGCCTCGCTTCTGGCAGTGTGCCCCAGGGCAGCTGTGGCTTTTGTATTAGTTTATCACCACCGTGTATGAAGTGAAAGAATAGAGACATTTGAGTGTCCAAAAAAGCACTAGATCAACCTATTAGCATTATTATTTTATTATTATAATGATCGGGTGTTTGGATTGGGAATCTAATACATTCCATAAATTATAGTATAGGCCTATTTTTAGCCATGTAAACAGAACAGCAGCTGTAACAGTTTAACGCCTTTATATCCACTAGGCGGCGTTATACTCACATTTATGGTGGCCAGACTTTTTGTAAAACAAAGGACAGGTTAGTTTTCTTATCATGCAAACAATGAAAAGGTAATTAAACACGTTGTCACCAGTACGATGCAGTATTCAAGTGACATTAAAGCTAATTATGGTTCCATTGGTGACTGCATCAAGTGTGAGCGTAAAACGCCACATTCCTGACGCGAGTCTCTTTCTCTTTAAGTCCGCAGCATCCCCTCTCCTCTCTGGCCCCGTCTTTGGAGGGTGGGCCATGCGCACGCACATTCACTAAACTCTGTGATGCAACAGAGACATGCTGCTGCAGAACGTGAACATGGGACCATATCCGAGTGTCCTTCTGGGTTAACTCGATTTGCATTGACTGAATTTGGGGATGGCACGCAACGCTTCATCATGAGCACAACGGCTGCGTAGAGTCAGAGCGGCCGCGTCTGCAGAGGTTTGGCGCAGCACAGAAAGGACATGGCCAGGATTATCTACCATTCAAGTCATTCAATTTCACTGCGTTTTTAGAGGCTTGCGGCCATTGTAGCGTTTCAAGATGATGTCATTGATCGATCTGGACGATGAGCAGCGCTGGGTGCCCACGCACTTGAACGTGACGGTGCTCCGCGCCAGGGGACTGCGCACCAAGAGCAAGCATGGCAGCCGCTACCTGTACACCATCGTGCAGGTGGGAAAGGAGAGGTACACCACCGGGCTGGTGGACAAGGCCGAGGTTCCGCAGTGGGGCGAGGAGAGCTGCTTCGAGCTTCTGCCGGGAATCCTGGAGGACGGAGCCCGCAGCGCGTTCCCCCCCGGGAGCGCAGACCTGGTTCTGACCGTCATGCACCGCGTCCTTATCGGCCTGGATGTGTTCCTGGGGCAGACCATCATTCCCCTGGACAGGATCTTTCAGGAGGGAACGTGTCCAAGAGATGAGTATGTTGGACAGGCTTCTGTAGCCACATGCATGACACATGATGAGCATGGAGGATCATCAATTAGCCTGTTTCCCAAATACAAACTGGCAACTGGCATACATTTCAACATTGACCAAACATTGGAAGGAAAAGGTTGCATTGACTATTCAGAATGATTTCATTTTCAAAACTAAAGTGTACTATGAATTAATGAAAGCATTTAAAGGCAGCAATTATAGCCCAGAGTTTATCTTATTTTATTTGATTTTATCTTAAATTTATTGTCTATTATCTTAAATAATAGACTTTGATGTGTGCAATCTCCATCCATCCATCCATTTTCTACCCTTTAATCCATTTCTGGGTCAGGGGGGTGGCAATCAGAGATGCCACCCAAGTCTCATAGCACCAGCCCCTCACTGACCCTCTGCAGGTGGTGAGTCCACAGGAGGACGGCTGCTCTCTGACTGTGAGCATAGCCTTGATCTTTCAGTTGGGGCTTTGGGCAAAGTGGGGTTAAGTGTCTTGCCCAAGGACACAACGACAGCAGTCATCAGTGGGAGTCGGTGGAGAAGGTGTAGAGGTGGGAATGTGTGCAATCTGAGTGCTCTTATTTCCTTTCTCTGCTGTAATGTGCGCAACGATGACACTGGAATTTCTCCACTGTGAGACTAATAAAGGTTTATCTTATCTTATCTTAGCTCACAAATGTTGATTCCTACTTTTCTATTGTAAAACTCAGCAGCACTAACGTACTGTTAGCCTACATGGGAAACATTCACAGTCCTGACCGAAGAGCTGGAAGGAGCAACACTCACATCTGGGTTATATTTTGTCTTTGGGGCCTCTGCTGCTGTTAGCCATATTCCTTTAAAGCTAAACCACCATCATTTTGACTCTATAGACTACTCCAGGTGTAAGAGGGTGCACCTTCAGGAATGTATGCCATTTCCTCATCTGAGGCCTAAAACTTTGTTTTGAAAGCGAATTGGTTTGATCTGCTCCTGCTGTGAAACACATTATGTAACACATGCTCAAGAGCCAACTAACAGTTTTATTATCTCCTCGTTTTAAACATTTTATTGTGCAATGTGTTAGGGCTGAGAGTACTGAATATTTTAGTCATTTAGTGATTAAACCTTTGTTTATTGGAGTACTCAATTTACTTATTAATCTTTCCAAAGACATTGATCAATACATATTCATTATATGTTTTAGAAATATGTAGGGTTAGGATTTGCAGAGTTAGAACCTAATGCATACTTGTACCACCCACTCCTTCGGTCATATTTCTGCACCAAGGGTTTGCAAAAGGAAGAACCTTTAACGTTATATCTGGTTTGTAATTAGATGGTGTGATTATTTTTCACTTGTCTTAGGTGGTTCAAGCTGCACTCTAAGGTGGGACGTAAGGAGAAGGAGCGCGGAGAGCTCCAGGTGACCGTCCAGTTCACCCGCAACAACATGACGGCCAGTATGTTCGACCTGACCATGAAGGACAAGCCGCGCTCGGCATTCGGCAAACTCAAAGACCGGGTGACAGGGCGGAAGAGGGGAGATCTGGAGTCCTCCTCTGCCATCGTCCCAGGTCGTTACGCTGCCTTGTCTGCACCCACCGGACAGCCCTTCGGAGGGGACACGGCAGGGGTGGTCCGGGAGGCCGAGGTGCCAGAGGAGAAGAGGAGCAAGATGAAGGATTTCTTTAAAGGAAAGCTGCGCAAGTCTTCTGACACCAGGTCATGCTCATCGCTGGCCTCGGACAGCAGCATTTCGTCTATGGCCAGTGACAACCCTCCTCCCAGCCTGGACCTAATGTCAGACCCCCCCAGCTCTCCCATCTACACCAGCAAAGTCAGAGTGGAGCCTCACTATGGAGACACAGACCTGGCCAAAAAAGGTAAGGCACCGGAGAAAACTTTTCTTCTTCCTTCTCGCTTTAGTTTAGTTTAGTTTATTCCAAGCCGGTACAATACAACACAGGATAAAAAGAAATACATTACGATGCTATACAATATTAACACATCAATAGAAAAGGAAAAAAATAAAAATGAATAAACAGCTTTGCTCTCATTATTGTTTGCCAAGAATGGAAATCATGGTGGGTGATGATGAAAACACACACACATTAAATGGGAAACAGGGTGATGTATTAGAAATTATCCTTTGGAAATGTAAACTGGGAAAGAAAGCAAAACAAACTAATCACAACAAATGTTTTTATAGATAGATAATACTCATCAATGTTAGTTTTTGGACTGTACACCATCTAAACAACATGTAATTTATATTTAAATATGGTCTGTATCTATTAATAATTATGAATTAAACTAATAATCGCTGTATTATTCAATTGCACTTTGTGAAAAGTTCTTTATACTAATTTACTTTACTTACAACAACACCTGTAGTTGCTGCTTTAATGAACATAATAATAAAAGTATCGATATATTAGCTTGTATTATGAAAGGTGGCACTTTCAGGTAAATTCCTATCCAGGGTTTGCCTTTGTGGAAAATAATAATGTAATAATAATGTATACTTATATTTATATATTTATCCCTGTGGGAAATATCATCCTCCATCCAAAAAGGCTAGCTCAATTTTTACTGAAATGTACAAATAAAGATTGGCTTTTAGGCACACATTAGACCAAATGGGCATCTGTCCTTCTCTAATTGTAATATGTATGTAAAAAGAAAAGGACGATAATACAAAAAAAGCATATCTTCAAATGGACTTTCACGATATTATTGTCTACAATATATTTTGCCCACCCCTATTGCATACACAGTTTAGCACCTGGATTGATAATTGTACCTTATTAAATGTGTGTTGTCATTTTTGACCAAATCATCAATTCTGTATATTGCTTTATCTTCATCAATTGTTTCTGTTTCATATCATTCTAAGGGGATGAATTTACTTTATTGGTGTACATGTATATATATACACATGGAATAGGGACAAAAGAAATTGCAAATCATTCAATTTCCTCATAAATATGAGATAAAATCTTCTAGATAGTCAAACACAATGACATTCTCTCCTTCTCTCCACAGTGCTCACAAGTCAGCACACTACTAAGGTGATGACCCATAAGCGTGCCCTAAGCGATGAGGCTAGTCGGATCACCCCCGCTGCGGTCCCTCGCTCTGTGGAGTCCCTCAAAGGTCAGACCATGACCCAGTCCAAGTCCTCTCTATGCATCAACGGAAGCCACGTCTACGACTCCGAGCCCTCCATCGCAAAGATGTCAGCCGCTCTTCCATCCAAACTTGTTCTGCTTGAAAAATGTTCACCTCTGTCTCGCTCCTTGCAGAATATAACCAAAAAAAGTGAGGAAAAGAGTATGTTTTCAGAAGGGCGGAGATGGTCTTTTGACAAAACTAAGAAGGAAGATGATCAAAAGGAAGGACAGTCATCGCCGCCATCTCAGAAGTCGCCGGTACAAGCAGCTTCAGCCACAGCGTCACCAGAGAAAGGTAGGAAGTTTCGCAAGACGCTGTTCTCTTCGGGGCGGAGCGACTCCCTGCCCTCCAAATCGGACTCACCCCAGGCAACGCCCACCTCTGAGGGACGCCTCCGAGGCTGGTTTGGATCCAGTGACTCCCAAAACAAGCCAAGGTGAGTGTGGGTCACCACCAGAGGTCTCAGGTGACAAATCAATGCTAAAAGGGCGCACGGAAGTTCAGCAGATTGATTTCATAGATTACCCATCTCACTCTCTTGCTGTGTCACCACCACATTCTATAGCTATGCTCCGTTTAAAAAAAAGCTTTGTGAGATTGCATCCTTACGATAAAAGCTGCCAGCTGGATCAGAATGGCTTTTTTTTTATTTAAGGCTTAATTCATTTGCTAGTTTGCTTTGCTTTTTATATTTAATTTCCATGACTATAATTTGGTCACTTGTGTGTTTGTTGAATGTGCTGTTTGTGTGACAAAGCTGTACCCCTTTTGGTTCCGTGGCACATCATTAACTAAGAGGACTGTTGTGCCCTATTTTCCTCCACAGGCTGGAAGTTTCTCCTAAGGTAGAAAGCAGCTCAGACGTACCCCCTCCCCCACCTGCTCGCTCCCCCGTGCCCCCCCCACTGCCGTTGTCCCCGTTAGAAGGAACCCACACCAACCCCTTCACCACACCTCCATCCTCCTCTCCCTCTACCACACCGCTCTCTCCGTCCAATCCGTTTTTCCCACACCTGCAGCGAAACCCATTCTTTGAAGAGCTAATAGACATCCAAAGTCCCCCGTTCACTCCTTCTTCCCTTTCCGACACCTCTCCTTTTCATTACACCACTGTACCCTCCCAAGTCTATGCATCTAGCTCCAGTAACGAAGCTGCGATCATAGCCTCCATAAAGCGCGACCGTCCAAAACCAGTACCTAGGCAGACATCGCTCCCTGTGCTCCCAAAAACCTCTTACCCCTACGTCCCCTCTGGTCCTCGCTCCATGTCAGAGAGTGCAGAAGAATGGGAGGAATCTTTTGATGTCTTTGCCTCAATTAGACTCAGCTCACCTAAAAGGAATTCTCAAACTCAGTCAACATCAAGCAATAGATGTGAAAACGGAAAAATCCCTCCACCTTTGCCACCAAGAAGACTTCTTAAGACGCCAGTCAACGAGATCTTCTCTGATGGCTGGTTGCATCGTGGTCAAGAACTAGCGGTGCACAAAGAGGCGTATTTACTATCGCAGACTGGAGCGGCTTCTCGTCAGCGTGTAAGGGAAACAGAGTGCAAAAGCAATATGCCCGGAATCTCCAAGGATGTCCAACCGCCTGGCATAAAGACTCCGAACATTCAAAATAAAACAGAAGAGAAGTTAAAGTATGCCCCGCTGCAAGATGACTTTGATTGCTGGGGTGGGATGCTTTTTGAAGAGGACTTGTTTGGGCCTATGTGCTCAATGAATTATGTGCCAACCCCAGTAAATGACCATCTGTCTCTTAGAAGTGAGATTCTAGAAGCAGAGAATAATGTTTCAAATGTGACTGGACCTTCAAAGCATTTCGGGAGTGGAATGGCAGATACAGATCTTTTGCAAATGTCACCTGCCATTCGTAAACTTGATGCACCTTTAATAGACTGCATTTCACCAACAACTGTTGGTTGTGTACAGTTTTCATCCAGCCCTTTAGAAACGTGTTTGAACAACAATATATCATTTTCTTTAACTTTAGGTGATTTGAATATGAATAACTCAGATTTTGGCTTCATTGACTCTGATGCCTCTTCACACTCCGATAATGTGGATTGCTATAAAGGCCAAAA
Source organism: Knipowitschia caucasica (assembly GCA_964034765.1). Taxonomy (NCBI): domain Eukaryota; kingdom Metazoa; phylum Chordata; class Actinopteri; order Gobiiformes; family Gobiidae; genus Knipowitschia; species Knipowitschia caucasica. Next base: position 30,983,113 of record OZ035830.1, read on the forward strand.
CGGTATCGGAAGGACTTTACGAGCGAGTATTCCTGAATCTCCACGGACCACTCCAGAGGACGTGTTTCATTTGAAGGACACTTACATACCTGAAATGAACTCTTCATTTGAAATTTCTACAAATACTTTGTCTAACATCTCCTCAATAGGTCCAGACACGTGTCAAGACTGCCTTTGTGACTTTCAGAACGTAGAATTGAATGCCAATGTCAGCGTAAGCAAAGATTCAGTTACACTGAAAACAGAGTGCAAGGTAGATACAGTAGAAGACAATGAGCTGAAAAAGACACAAACTGCTATTGATAATAACGGTAATGTACAAGGAAAGGTAGTTAGCGCACGACTTAGACCCAGAGGAGTTTCCAGCACAAATAACAGTAGGAGTTGTAGTCCTATCAACCAAAGCAAACACAGAGAAGGAGAGTTCGAACAGTTTTTGTCGCTTGTTCAAAATGTCTCCCAGGAGGGACCCACGTCATATCAACCCCGAAAATCAGCCCTTTGCGCAATGAGAGATTTAGACGAAAAGATTGACATGATAGTCAATAACATCAAGAAAAGTGGGCAGAAACAGACAGTGGAAGAGCCTACAGAAAGCAAAACTGGAAAAAAGAAAACTATGATGAGCTTAGAAGATTTTCATCTTCTTCTACCAAGAAACCATTCTAGGATGTTGCCGGAACCGTCTCCTTCCATTCTCTCTGCACTTTCGCTGACAGCTGAGCCTCAGGTAAAGCTTTGTCCTCCCTCTGCCCTTGACCCTTGCTCCGAAGCTTCAGGCACGGGGCCCACACCTACAGGCCTCACCTCCTGCACCTCTGAGCCGCCCCTGGTTGATGCACACCACTCACTTATGCCTGAGGAGACACAGCCTAGCAGCCAGTCCCATCCACTCAGCAGGTGAGAGCACATGAATGACACATGCTAATAATTACCATTTTAAGAGAATGTAACTGCATCACTTTGGATGTTTGTTTGCTCCTGGCTGTTTAACATTTAAGTTTGCTCTTTGCATCCAAGTTATTGGATGCTATCGGCTGCTCAGTTTTGGCTGCTGGATTATCAACATGATATACTGTATTTTTGTTTCAGCTTCCCAACACCTACGTATTTGGCTGCTATTTGACTAAATAAGAAATCATTGCACATGATTATCTTATGTGCAATGATTTTGTGTATATACTTAGGAATGGGAAATTCAAGCAGGATTAGTTGGAAAATGTATTGATTCAGCTTATTATTTTCATTATAAAATAATGTTTGCTCAATATTCTCATGTTTACTGAGCTGCAACACTTTTATATGTCATAACTACAACCACTAACATATGGACTTTTCAGAACTCACCCAGTGAAGCCATTAACCTCCACTCAGTCTGAGAAGAAAGAAGGTCGCTCGGTGCTGGAGATGCTGAAGTCCACCATCAGTCCTGGAAGAGTGGCTCAACAGGCCTCTGCTGAAGCCGAGAAGGCTCCGGTAACATCAGCAAAAACACTCCTACTGCAGCCATGTCACAATGCAGGAGTCTGCGATTACAGACACAATATTTGAATAGTTGTTTGTTAAGTTATGTGTAGAAAACATGTCATGTGCATTGAAAAGAGGCACCCACACCTTTGTGTCCACGTTGAAAAAAGAAATTCATCAACATATATCTGAATTCTTCCTGTTGCCTTTGTGAGATTACTCATCTTAGGTAAAACAAAGATTCAATTTTGCTACTTAAGTAAAACATATGATAGGCCCTACTTTTATATGTAAAAGTTATAGGGTAAAAACAGTGGGGGAGGGTCCCAGCTCATAAGTGGCCAAAATGACGTGCGCTGACATGCTTGCAATACCACCCCGGGCCGATGGGGGTAGACCCAGAAGAAGAATTAGCCAATGCTAACATATAGCATTGGCAGACCTCTCAAAAATGTCTTTACAGGATCGACCAAAAGTTGGCTCTCGGCCCAAAGCTCCGTTCCACATGTGTGTCAATGCTGAGGGGGGTGAATTTTTTTGGTCCACTCTAGTTTACTTGCTGTGAATTTTTTAACTCTCTCGTTCAAATGAATGGAGTTGCGCCGGCTGACACATGCACAGATGCGTTTTTTCACAATTTTCTTGTGGGCGGGACCACTCGCGGCCATTTTGGATTGCTCCAGTAGAGCACATTTTTTGGCCCATTAGTTAGAACGGCGGAGATAGGCGTGACCCTGTCCGTTAATATATACAGTAATGGGTAAAAAGTAACAAAACGCAACAATTAATTTAACTGGGGATATTTTACTGATACCAGAAAAAAGTATAGTAGTAGTTGAATAAAAATATGCAGGTGCATGTCGCCTCTGTTCTCTATAAAGTATGAAGTGTCCTCAACAGTCACATTGTGTCCTGCAGGTGGCGGTGGACGTGTCTCAGTACCAGGACATGACCCACATGGAGCTGATCTCTCTGTTGCTGCAGCAGGAGATGGACATGCAGAAGCAGCAGGCGGCCTCCGAGCTCCAGGCCACTCAGCTGCACAAGTGTGAGGCCGATCTGCGGAAGGTCAAAGCACAGGTCCGAGATCTGGAAGACTACATTGACAATCTGCTGCTGAGGATCATGGAGCAGACGCCCATTCTGCTGCAAGTGCGCACCAGGCACAAGTGATCCCACACTCTCTTAAAGGGGACATATTATGACAAATGAATATTAATTTATTGTACAATGCTAAACAATATTTCCTCATTGTTGGTCTACTTAAAGCTGAGGTACCTATCTTTGTATTCATACATAATTCATTAAGTTTGTCCCTTAAGAAAGAGTCTTGTAAAACTAAAATGCTGTTGACAATTCAGACCACAACATGCAATCTTTATCTAACTAGAAAACATTATCTAATTTTTGTAGTTAAGAGTTAAGAGTAGTTATTTGACTCTTTGGGCTGAGAGCTGATTGGCTGAGAGAGGGTGGTCCTCTCTTTTCTGTAAACGCTGCTCCAAAGCTGTGACAAAGGCCAACCAATATGTACGTGTGGAAAGTAGTGATAGAACCAAGCTGTTCTAAGAGCGAGAAACTAGTTTTAGGTGTTTTATTACATAGGTCAATTTCATGTGGTTTGAACGTTTTTTTGGTGTGAAAGTTAGGTACCCCAGCTTTAAAGTTGTTTTGGATGTATCTGTGCTTTTTAGCTCAATCCTGTTTTTTTAAGGACCATTGAGGCTTGAATACTCTGCAAAGCAAAGTTTATTCACACAGCTGTTAACAGAAAGAACTAAACCCAGCTTCAGCAGAATAATCAACAATATGGCTTTCATAGCAGCCCTAAAAATGCTTGTTTTCACCTACCACCTATCCTCGCCCATATCTCAGTATCCAGTTGAAAATGAAAATGAGAGTGAAATATGTAGCATTACCACATAGTCAGTTTTCAAAAAAGTAAAAGTAAATGACAATCCAACAAAGATTTCTCAGTTTCACAGTTTTGGAAGGAAATCAACCCATTTTTATAATTCAGCCACTTTAGATCATTGTTGCCATTTAGAACAAGTGAAATGTAAAAATCACACAATAATGTTATGGTCCAATACGAAATACATTAAATACCATAATATGTCCTCTTTATAGATGCACAATGTAACTCTTCTGACGCAGGGTTCCATGCAAGATATCTGTCCGACAGTTAAGAAATAGTCAGACATGAGTGATGAACCCAAGATGGTGCTTAAATAAAAACGGGCGTGTGGCAGACCCTCACCAGAAAAAGTTACGTAGTGCCCCTTTAATGTTGCAGGCGACATTGACAGGTGTTACAGAAAACAGACGCACCGTTCCCGGTTTTCTCTCACCACAAATACTGCCTTTGATATTTGGACACAGAGCACCACACAGACAATATGCATGTTGGTCACTTAATATTAACTGCTAATTTGGCAAAAGGAAACGGCCTTCTTCAATGCGAGCAGACTAGAATCAGTTCATCATATTGAAAACCTGCTGCTATGCACAAAGCAAAAAGACCAGTGTACATTTATTTACTCTTCTTCTGTTGGTGTTTGTGTTGGCTGTCTGGCTGTTCCGAATTAGAGCAGCTTCTTAGAGTTGAATTGATATGTGCGTGAACGTGATGGGAAGCCAAAGTAATTTTTATTTGCACTTTGAATTTATGACTTTTCTTCACAAATGTTATATAGATAATATATCATGTTAAGTTTACTTGACTGGTATGCACATTATATGATGTAGCAGGCTCCGTTGTAGCCAATCATTTCCATGCAATTGTTGTTTGTTTATTCGTTTTTGATGTACGATGTTTCAATGCCACAGCTGGAATTGCAAGGCTTTCCCTGACCACAGTACTGTAATTAAAAAAGTGCACAAGAAATATCTTGAACTCTCATTTAAAACTACTGTAGTGCGTGCATCTGTCCACTAGAGGGCGCTCAGTATACGTGGTAAATTGTGATTAACATGTCGGTAGTTCCTATTTATAATTTAACTCAATGAACAAACTAGTGTAATTTTGGCAACATATACACATAGAAATAAATAGCATTATTGTGGCTTTGTTGACATCCCAAACGCTGTAAGTGCCCTTAAATGAAGAGCACCTTACATATTTACCCTTTAATGTTTGGGACTCGCCTCACGTGACACTAATGTGCTTTTTGATCGTATAGATCGATGTTGTTTTGTTATTATCAACATGAATATTACAGTGTTATTTTGTGCCACTTGCACCTGATCAGAGCATCACTGTACACACTGTATCCTCCTCCAGGCCACACCTCTCCGCACACATAGCCATGAATTAACGGACCAATCAACTCTTATCTCTCCCAAGATCAATCGGAACAGTTACGCAACAATAGCGGCCAGAGGATCGATGCTGTTGGAGATGAAGCCGTGCGTCTGGCCGCAGCGTCGCTGCTGACGTAGCACTCGTCGCTTCACTTGTTCGACACTGGATGTAGTTCGCGGTAGTTAACAATCCTCCCGTCCATGATTCGTTCCATTAATAAGTAAAGAGTTGGGTGTCATGGCGGAATCTGCAGTGTGTTCTTCATTCCAACTGGGGAGACCCCGGTACGATCAGGTAAGTGCGCTCCATCCTCCGCTGATCAGCCCATAATGGCTTTTGGACACAAACTGGAAACAAGCCGCGTCCTCCGCTGTGATCCGCCCTCCTTCTGCTCAAACTTCTCTAATCCGGAGGCTTTCTTCTTTGTCTCATTCGTCTCATCAACAACTTGGTCGCGGCTCCTACTTTGAAGTTGGTGGTCGTTTATATCAAACGACGCGCGCGAAGCGCATCTGGTCTGTATCTTTGGATCGTTAAAAGATGCAAAATACCCAACATCAAGAGTCCTCCTGATGTTTATCTTTTCAATTCTGTCGGTTGGATCGATACACTTGTCAAGCTACTCCATGATTCTCCAAGGATCCTCCATAATACATAACTTACACCTACACAGGTGAATATGAGCCATAGTGTTATATCATTCAGAAAGTGTCAGTCTTCAATGACAAAGTGCTCTTCACAAATGAATCACATGTACAGACTATGCTCATTTAAGATGCAATTTAAAAGTTTACATGTAAAAGTCCTGCTTTTTCACACTACAAACATCTCTGCTATCTATAGGAATCCAACAGATGTGTGCGTGCAGTGTTGTTGGGGTTAGGACTCGTTTGCACAGATTAGCAGTGTTTCTTCCCTCAGTCTTCACCAGGGCAGCGTTGGCTGACTAGAATGTAAATTAATACATGTCTGTCGAAAGTGCTTCAAAAATAAAACACAGATACACAACATCTATAGTGTGTCTTGGAGTATCTGGACTTGAGACTTGACCAAACATCTCTGCAGGTTCTAAGTTTTGACCAGAAAATCTTGGTCAACTGATTACTGATTACTGATTATCTTGTGACATCAAAAGGGGTCTAAAAGCGGCAAAATTATAAGTATGTATATAATGAGCTAAACTTTTCCAGAATGATTAAAAATCTAGTGGAGGTCCAGAAGTCAAAAAATTCTCAAATCCAGATAATAATAATAATAATAATAATAATAATAATTTATTAACCCCTTCATGCATAGTGGTCACAAAATGACTTTCTTCCCTCTCTCTGCTGTAGTCTCATATCACTCCTCATAGAAATAATAGATTGAAAATAATCTGCTAATTGGCTAATAGCAGTTCATGATAATTGATAAAAGCAGCTTAAACACAGGCACAACTTCCCAGACACAAACATTCCAGTCTTCCAGAAGCCGGAATATTGGAACAAGTTTTAAATCACTGTTTTATGCATGAGTATGTGGGCTCTATCTCTGTAGGTAACACAACGGTTTGACTTTCACTCCATTGCATCAGTGTAGTTCATATGAGTTGGATTTTGAATCAGCACAAATGTTGGGGTGTTTGTGAATGTCCCCCCTCATGGCGCCCCCCTCTCTCCTGGCCTTGTTTTGCACTCCTCGAGGACATCAGCCTCATGCATTATTAAAGCAGGCGCCTCGCATGGATCTCACACTAGGACAAAACAGCACTGCACCACATACAGGCTGTCAAAGAAAAGATCTCCAAAGAATATTGACAGAAATGAATGTATACTTTTGAAAAAAAATGTGTAGCTAAGACTTTGAATTGTCATCAAGTAAAGTGCCAAATGTGAAATAGGTGTGTCACTTTTGCATGAATTTGAATAGATTGTTATGTTATTAATCAGATAATTAAGTCAAAACAATATGCTCAATATTCAACTCGTGCATGTCTCCAAAACAAAAATGTTCAATATTCTACCACCAAGCAACGGCCGAAATTGCCTCATTACAACTAGAATTTCCATGTATTGCAATCGATTATATTATTCCTTTTGATGTATTTTTATGCAGCCTTTCCTGGCAATTAAAACCACACATCTCAAATCAAAGCTGATTAAAAAGCCCCTAGTTTCTCACCAATGAGTTTTCCCAGCAAGACTTGGCTCAAGCTGGACATGGGCCTTTCCAGACTCATTGGCATGCACTGTTAACTGCTGGCACACTGAGAGAGGCCCATGAAAGTAAACGGGAGGAATGCTTCACTTCAGGCTTAAACTGAGAAATCGTATTTGTAATGACCTGTACGTCACTAAGATGTACTGTATGCACATGTATGGATAAGTTACTGGCTGAAATTCAACGGGGTAGGTGATTTGCAAGTAGATATCTCTCACATCACGTGCCTTGACTTTCTTTATCTATTTGGCCACAAGCAAATCTGTCAAAAATACAAAGGGTAATTTATAGAAATCAGAGAGAAGCAGAGAGACCTGGTTTGTTCTTGCCGCCTTCCCAGAAAGTTTTAGTGTGTAGCAGGGTGTATATACTATGTTTAAATATAACCTTCTTCTTAATTTGAACTGTGTTATTCTTAATATTCACTTATCTTGGGTTGTGTGCTCCTCCTTCCTACTATTCTGTAACTTGTGAAGCAACACTGAGATTTCCCCGCTGTAGAACGAATGATAATGGCTCTCTTAACATCAAATGAACAGGTACAATGTTGCAAAACGGCATCTTCTTGTTGACCCTAGATTTAAGACTTCTGACACTATGTTAGATTATTAGCCAAGGCTAACACATCACCCCTGTCCTTCATAAACTCCACTGGCTCCCCATCAAACAGCGCATTCATTTCAAAATCCTCCTACCTACAAACCCCTCGATGACCTCGCTCCTCCAGACCTCACTGAACTTCTACAGCCCTACAGTCCCTCCCGTTGACTCCGAGCTGCAGACTCACATCTCCTCACTCCCACTGTCAAATCTAAGCACCGAACCTTGGGGGACCGAGCTTTCGCCATCTCTGCTCCCACTCTCTGGAACTCTCTCCCCCCTCATCTCAGAGACTCGGACTCACTAAACTCCTTCAAAAAACAGCCTCCAAGCATATGACTCCTAGTTTCAACTTTGTACTCTTCTTTCCTGCTTTTAGATTTTTATTTTTGTGTGTCTGTCTAAACGTGTGTGTGTATATCCTGAATTGTGAAGTGTCTTTGAGTTTTTGAAAAGCGCTATATAAAACCGATGTGTTATTATTATTATTATTAAGGCCTCTCTGTTGCTGTCCAGTTTTGTGTGTCATGTCTCAAGGTTCAAATACAAAGCAAACAAACATACATTAGTGATTGAGCATCTAGGTTTTCTGCAAGCTTTTCTTGATAAAGCAAATAATTTGCAAAAGAAAGATGCCATAACTGTAATTCACATCTAAAAACCGTTTATTCAGATGTGTGTTAGTTAGGACATTTACATAAGCTTTGTGTATTATGTATGACTAGTAATTTTGTATCTGCTTTCATTTAATGTGCGGTGCTAAAAATGATAATGAATACTTAACATTTCTAAAGTTCTTTCAATGTTTTTCTGTTACTCTGAAAAGTGAATTCAGTTCTTATGTTTTCCAAATAGATTTATACAGTGTCTCAGCATCCTTTTTCCACAGTAGGCCTACCTGTCCTAATTTATGAGCAAGTCCCATGTTTGAAATGTTGTGACTTGTTTTAAAGGGGTCCTTCCTCGGCCGACTGAGGCACTTTGTCGACATCATTGACCCCACCACTCTATTTGTCTCAGAGGTAAAACATACGCCTTGAATATGTTGTTAACTAAATTTTATGTAATTATTTTATTTTAATCTAAAACAGACGCAGCTCCAAGCCAGCCTCAAGCTTCTGAATGATTTTAAATGTGGCATTGTTCCAGCAGGAGTGTCTGACGATCAGGTGAGTGTGTGTGCTCTGATCATGGTGGTCTGTTCTGATAAAAACAATATGTATTTTACTTTCAATGAGTTGGATCACCATCATTTAATTTTCTCTATTAGAAGTATTCTGTTCTTTAATTCCTTTTCTTGTTTGGGAGGTAGTTGTACAGGTGTGTTGATCAGCTGATTGTGATTCGTGCACATCGTCCAAGTGTTATTTTAAATGTTATGAATTTTTCACACTTAAATAAGTCCCTTCACACTGGGGAACCAAACTTTCAAACACAATAATATTAGCCCAAAGAGACAAATAGTGACTCAGTGAGTTCTTTCACAAGTGTGCAAAAGAAAACATTTTGCTTTTGTGTAACTCTTCTGTTGGGACAAACTATTATTTATGAATTGAAAGTTATATAACTCAGCTTTATCATGGGTGGAACCTGCTTCCAAAAGCCTCGTCTGCAACCTACTAAAGATAAGTCAAATAGTAATGACTTATGATTTTGTGCATAAAACATTAACCACAATGGACCAATTGCTGTAAGCAGGGCCCAGTATGTGAGGAGTTTGGATGTTCTCCGAGTATGTGTCTAGATTTCCTCCAGGTGCTCTGGTTTTCCTAATTACTAAAAACATGTGAATTGTTCCGGGTGAATGAGTGCTTTCGACAACAGATGGAAATCAACCCCCATAAAAGCATTTAGTAGTGGTGTGATTGTGTGATTGTGGCAGCAGACATGTTACTGCACATGAGAAGTAAAGATGTGTTTTCTTCCTGCAGCTGTGGGAGGCTCAGAAGATCAAGCAGGTAGGTCTCTGCCTCCATGAGAGCGGCTCATGAAACACTACAGACACGATCATGATGATCATGATGACGTGCTCTCTGCTGCAGGCCATCATTCATCCTGACACAGGAGAGAAGATCTTCATGCCATTCCGTATGTCAGGTATGACCTCAGATGAAGATCTCAGCCTCGAGTCTGTCCATTTAGTCATTGTTGATCAACTCTGAGTCATGTTTCACTGTGCAGGTTATGTACCATTTGGAACTCCAATAGTAAGTTCCAACACGACTCATACAGATCCCCATGAACATGTCCATGTGCGCAGAATAGATGAAATGAGACTGTAGACTTATTTTGTGCAAAATAAGCTCTTGTTCCCTGGTTTCATCTAGGTCATAGGCCTTCTTCTGCCAAATCAGACTGTGCTGTCTACCATTATATGGCAGGTACTGTGAGAAGCCATTGCATTATGTCCATCAGAGCATCTCTGCACTTTGAATTTTCAATTTCAATTTCTGGAAAAATATTTATTATTATTCAAAATGTATTTTTCCATATAGTGGCTGAACCAAAGTCACAATGCCTGTGTGAACTATGCAAATCGTAACGCTACAAAGGTATAAAGCCGATTCACAGTATACTAAAACAAACTTTCTATAATGTTTTTATGATGTTTTGATCCATTCTCAGCCAACGCCAACATCCAAGTTTCTCCAAGGATATGTTGGAGCTGTTTCCAGCGCCGTCTCTATTGCAGTGAGTTCAGAACCTCTTTGTTCTAATGTGAAGAGTCACAAACTGCTTAAGTAAAATGGAATTATTATATCCTACCAAGTACATACATTTTTATATAATCATGTAAGGCAGATAACACTATGAAAAAGCAGTGTAGCAGTGCACATGTAATAAAAATGTAGTCTAAAAAATAAAACCTACATTTGAAGCTGTTTACCTGTTTACCTTTCTAGACTAGACAAACGGTAATGAATTAACAGTATGAAGGAAAATAAATGGATTTGAATGAATGAATGAATTCTTTATTTCGAGCAATGGCAGACAAGAACAAATAACAAAAACAAAACAACAACAGAACAGAAAAAAAAACAATACAGTACAAATACAATATGTTTTGTTTTATTAACAAAAAGTCAGCTCGAAAAGGAGTAGGAGGAAGTTAAGACAAAATATTAAAAGAGTGTGTGCTATTTCCATTGTTTATTTTGAAGGTGGGTCTGAACGTGTTGATCGAGAAAGCCCACAGACTGAGCCCTGCCACACGAAAGGTCATTCAGAGACTGGTGCCGTTTCCAGCCGTGGGTGCGTTTCCAAAGAGCTTCATTTGAATGTGGACATACTATCTGCTCACGCGCTCTTTGCTTCAGTGATTTGTAATGAATTTAAAACCCCCTTTTGTCCATTTTGTCAACAGCCTGTGCGAACATCTGTAACGTGGGGCTGATGAGACACAATGAACTGTCAGAAGGTATCGACGTCCTGGACAGCAAAGGCTCCGTGGTGGGCTCTTCTAAGATCGCAGCCAGACACGTGAGGAAAGCTTTTTTGCCCTAGATTCTGGTAGACATATGTAAATAGTGGGGTTGTGATTCCATTCCAATCAATCGATCAATTTTATTTTTAGAGCCTTTTACAACACTCAAGGCGACCAAAGTGCTTTACAATAAAATTACATAAAATCCATTAAAACATGCATGCATTCAAGCAATAAAACAGTTAAAAAGCATTACAAAATTATAAAAAGTAACTATCTCAGAGGACTTTACACAACCGTTGAATTCGTCAAACACAGATCAGAGAAACAATCGGTTCAAACACAAGAAATATAACAAAAAACACATAACGTCCATAAGGGGCCGGTAACCACAGTCTGTAAGTGTTGATAAATGAAAGTAACCATTGACTTGATAATCTCTAAGTGGGCCGATTGTTCTTTTGATTAATCGATTAGTGGTTGAAATCCCTTATTGAAATCAGTCAAATATCAAATCAATTTGACCAAAACATGCCACTCGAGAACCTCTTCATATAAACTAGATTTAAAATAATACTTTTAAAAGAGAATCCTTGCTTGCTCGGAGTCATACAACCTTTTTTGAGGATGTTTAGCTCCAGGAGTGGTTCTAAATAAGTAATTGATTGCAAAATTGCCAGTTACTGACAATAATTGATTAGTTGCCATTAATTGATTGATTGACTAGATAGCCAGCAATTAGGTTTTCATTCATACATTTTCAGTCAGACCAGTTTTGCAGTCGTACTTTGTTTAAGCAAAGAAAAAAAAAATGGTCAAAGCAAAATGTCAGTTTGGACACCCCTGAACTAAAACCTGGCTGCAGGTTTTACTTCCAACCTAAACAGGAGCGCACCAGACTCTACCCATTTCCCTCAAAGCTCCAGGTTAAAACGAGACTCACCTGACGAAAGGGGTGAAGTCTTGCTCAGGTTGGAACTAAACCCAGCAGCGGAGCCGGCACTTTCACGACTGATTTGACATCCCTGCTCTAGAGCCACTCTTGCATCTTTCTAATATTAAGGTATTTCAGTGCTAAAATCACTCTCACAGATTTCTAATATTGGTTTTTACATTTGTTGGAACATGATAAATATAGTCTAGTAGTCTCATGAGGCTCCTTTTGTATAACTATAGAACATTGAGACATTGTCAGTCCTCTCAGCCTACTCATAGCTCAAAGCTCAGAGAGTCAGCGAGTGAGTGAAGGAAAAGGCGAAAAAATAATGCCACCTTATTGATCCGACGGAGCTCACAGGTTTTTTTTTGTGCGATGCTCGTACAGGATTGCAGACAAATAAACAAATAACAACAAATCTACATTATTGTTTTATCATCATACATTTCCTATTGAAAAACATAACCCTCATGCAACATACTTTTACACGGCACAGTTCATTCCCCTCTACAGACAAAAGTGCATACTCAGCTACCTTGTTCGTTTGACATTTTTCATAATCTTAAATTGTAATTGTTTTGTGATGAGAAGAAAAAAAAACAACAACACGATGTCTGGCCTCCTACAAGCACAAATGTGATTGTATCTAGTCGTTCTGATTTGAAGCATGTGCACATTGTTCTGGTTTGGATCCGCAGGCGATCATGGAGACAGCTTTCACACGTGTGGTGCTGCCGATGCCGATCTTTGTCCTGCCGCCCATCATCATGTCCTTCCTCGAAAGGTCTGGTGCTCATTCCCCTCTTTATAATTAGCGTGAGACAGATTTAGCCGTGTCGAGTTATTGGAGCGAGTCTGAGGAAGCGGGAACCTGCTGCTTTGCTGTAGATTCCAATTTGTAAACGGCACTTGTCCTCTGTGAGATACTGTAATGAAAGAGCAAAAAAGCAATGGGGGAAAGAGAGAAAATCGTTAATTTAAAGTTAAAGATATTTTAAATGTATGTCTTGGTCTTGTCTTGTCTCTCTGTGTGTGTGTGTGTGTGTGTGTGTGTGTGTCACTTGCTGTTATGTATTTTGAGGGAGGGTATTGTAGCCTAAGTAAGCTTTTTTGCTTCGACCAATTCCTTCTCAAACCATGCACATTTCGTCTTGTTTACTCTTACCATAAAGTTCTATTTCGTGTGAATAATATTTGTGTCTATCTTGTGCATGTTTGGAATAAATAAACAAATCTTATCTTTCTTACAAAAAGATTTTAATAAGAATGATAATAATCCTCTCAAATTCAGATCCTTCATTCTGATTGTTTTGAAGTTGACCAAACACATGGCTGCACACTGAGTTTCCATGGAGACGTTATTGCTTTGGAGAGAATGTCACGCCATAGGATATGACATCGAACATATCAGGGATGAAGTATGATCTTTAACCGGAGGGAACTGCCGGGTAAACAATCTACAGCATAAAGCAGTTTACATTTATAAAAGATGTGCAATTTTTTCTTTTCTTTGTTTTAGGATAGCTATTCTCACCATCATTATTTCTGTTGGTTCAATGCCACAATATTGACAGAAGTAATAAACGGATTTAGATTCAGACAGTAAGAAAATAAAAATTATTAGTCTTTTTTATGGTGACCATCTAGTTTTGGTGTATCTTTCAATTCACTTGTTTTAGCTGTTGCAGACTAAAAATAATATCTCTGTGGAGAATAGAATGTCTATCCCTCAAATTCATAACATATATACTTATTATCGCGATTTAACGACTCAAGGGTTACAGACATACAATACATTTTCAATTCCCGGCCATCTCTATTGGAATTTATAAACAGCGGGGTGAGACCCAATAACATGTGACGCACTGCTTTGCACTCTGTGGTTCACTCGCATCTCGACTTATCGTCCATTTCTTTGTTCTGGATCCAGGCTACGATTCCTTCAGAAGAACCGCCGACTGCTGCTGCCCATCCACAGTGCAGTGTGCCTGGTCACCTTCGGCCTGTCTCTGCCCGTGGCCATCAGCCTGTTCCCACAGATGTCTCAGGTACAGTAGATACAGTATGTCTGCAGTGAAGGGCAGATGAGGCGTAGGAGACAGATGGGTTCTGGACGCAGCTGCAGACTTTACATATTATGTCTAGATCACTAAACATGCACAAATTCTGCCCATAAGCCTGTGTGTACCAGATGCTTTCTCTATCCACCGAAAAAAAAATGTTTCTACATTTTTGTGTGTGTTCGTATATGTTGGGTTTATAGTAGTGAGGAGAGGAGTAAAGACATAGGACATTTATCTATATGTTCTAGCTGGAACGAAGAATAGTTACCAAATCATGGCTATAGTCATTCACACAGCACGGCTAGATCTGTTTGTCTGTCTGTTTGTCGGATTGTGGAAACATTTTCAGCAATGCAAAGAAAACAACACGTGATCTTGGATTGAAAGGGCACCCATTCTTAAAATAAGAATAGAAAATGAGTGTGCTGACAAGAGAATAAAGCTGCTATAAATCCAGACTTTCTTCCGTTCTTGCAGATCGAGGTGTCTCGCCTTGAGCCAGAGATTGCCATGGCAACTGATTGCAAGGTGGTGACCTACAACAAGGGTTTGTGATGGATGGTGGTGGGTGTGCAGAAGACGAGAAAAACAGAAGTGACGTGGCTTCATTTTAAATGGACTGTTAAATGCACTCTACTGTAAGGCCTCCACAGATGTGCCAACTAAGCCAATATACACCAATCACTTTTAACTTGTGTGCTAATGGATCAATCTCTCTTGTTGAATAATAGCCGTTTGAAAAACATGTAATAATGTACAGTAGCACAATTACTGTCCTCAGAGTAAGCTGCTCCTATGTGAATCCAAAACCGTGTGCCAACAAGTCTCAGACAACTACAATGCAAACCAGCAGCAATATGTGTACCTTACCTTAACCTTAATATGTGTGCAATGCAGGAATACATACTTTGATTTAATAGAAAATAACACTTCACAGTTTTAATGAAGTGCATACTAGAGTGGTCAAAGGTTGGGGCTGGTGTGTTGGCTACATGACTTCAGGCTCCATGTTCCATTAGAGTACTTCATACTAGGGCATGTATCGCCCAGTGGTGTGGTGGTGAGCAGGGCCGGAGTGGGACAACATTTCAGGCCGGGAGCTTTTCATCCATTCAGGCCAAACAAGGTTCTAAATTTGGGTTGTTGTCATTGTATTTTGATGTTCTTTTAATAGTTTTAAGATTGACCGTCAAAACTTTTGTTTTCTTTATTTTTTTTTTATATTGACTGTTTATATAATCTCGGACGTTTAAGGATTGTTGTACGTTGCTTAGCAACGTAACGTTTATGGAGTTTAGTGAGAATAAAGACACACACACACACACACACACAATGAACTGTTCATTAGTGTATAACTATAACAAGCTAATCAATTATTGTTAAAAAAGTAGTAAGGTAAAATCACATCGTTACAGCTCATATAAAAGGAAAAATAAAAACGTGTATGAACCATAAGTTGGAGAGACCACTCATTTCAACCGGGGAAGCTACACTGGGTGCACTGCTAGGCTGGCCTGGCTGTGTAGCCGACGTGTGACGTCACATTTGTTTAATTTTGCTCTGGCCCAATGACAGTAAAGCTTTGGCCAGTGTTGTGCCAGTTCACAGCTTTTCTGAACTAGTTCAAGTTCAGTTCATACATGCTCAAAGTGAACAGTTCACGTTCGAAGTTCTCAATTTTAATTCTGAACTAGTTCAAAGTTCAGTTCATTTTACTTTTTGCGAGATATTCAAATAAAATTTTTTTTCACTACGAGCTAGAAATCACAATACGTGGTAGCGTTATATATATATAATTATATATTATATCCTGTACACTGCACAGGATGTTTTGACTCCAATGCAGACAAGATTTACATGGGTTTCAATGGGAACTGAGTTGTCCCATCTCTGCTCATAAGTACAAACTGTAATGCGCTGCAGAACGTGTGTCTATACTTTATGTCAAATGTAAATGTCCCTGTGTCACTGACTTACCCCTGTGTTTTCATCACGGCACATGTGAGTCCAACAACCAATGAATAGCACTAGCATATAGCGCCGCACCGCAAGTACACTGAGTCGGGGGGCGTTCACAGACGGTGGAAACCGTAGGAATTTTTCGGCGGAAACAGTGCGGAGAATACAGGAGGGAGGAACTTTCTCTTGTTGCGTTTCAAAAGAGAAAACAGATTTCACTCAGTTTTAAATGGAAAACAAATTGTCTGCCGTTCATGACACATAATATGAACTAATTCACGTTCAAGTTCTTTATTAAAAAATGTGTTGCGTTCAGTTCAACGTTCACGAAAAAATGAGCGTGTTCAATGAACGCGTTCTTTTGAACTCGTTCACGCACAACACTGGCTTTGGCCTGGCCTTGCTCATTGGACCAGGCCACCAGGCAGGGTAGGAGTTTGCAAAGACCGTGAGGATGAAATTAAATTAAAAGAAAAAAAAAAAAAAAAAGACCGTGATGATAGGGCAGGCCCAGGCCACTTTGACACGCAGGCCACCGGGAGATCTCCCGATGCTCCCGATGGCCAGTCCGGGCCAGGTGGTGAGTGTGGAGGCACTCAGCTGGGGGTTGACATGATTTAATTCAATATAGTCAATATATTCTAAAAAGAAATACATAGATATATATCTGCATTATTTAAATGTTTTGATAGTTAAAATGTAATCACATCAGTGTAAACATGGAGTGGAGATGTGGTGGTGGCCTCAACAGAAAGAGAGTTTACCTTGAAAGCTTTCTTTAACCAGTGTAATATCAATGAATTCATGTGCATATGCTACCTAACATTATGTCATTATTTTGTATCTTTGTGTAATAAAATTGACAAATGATTTTAATATTTGCTAATCTGATACAGTTGATCCAATAAAGGTACCTGTTTACCTTGTTTACCTTTCTGGCAATTTGACCTCTTACACATTAAATCTGGGTTAGGATTAGGATGATGTTTAACATGTAAACTTTGACATTCAAAATCGTTGCATGTAGCTTTTCCACTTACTAAAGACAATCAGCAAGTATGTAATCACCCTCGCCCAGGGGGTGAGGTGATCACTGGCGTTTGTCTGTGAGCTACATAACTAAAAACGTTATTTTAGGATTTTTCAGGAAATGTGCACAATGGCCAAGTGAACAAATAAATTGCCAGATTTTTTTTAAAGGAATGGAACTGCGCCTCTGGGCGAAGGACTGTGCTCTATACGAGTGCTTTTAAATTCAATATGTTTTCTAGACAAAAGTACAAGTTTTAGGTTTTTAAAAGTATTGTAGACATCTTACTCATATAAAAATGTGCTTACTTACTTTTTATGTGCATGGTATATACAGTAACAAGTAAAACACTTACAGTGTTTCATACTGGCACAGAATACAACTTGAAATGCAGCTGTTGTTCTACAGAAGTTAAAGCATGCAATCCACAATGCATAGTACACTTAGTACAGAGAACAGACAATCCCCCTGTGGGTTATAGGTACACATGACTATTTATCAAACACACTTTTTAATAATAAAAGGAGCAGAATGTACATAAATTAGGGTTTTGAAGAAAAAAAAATGCCAGAAAAAATGGCAAAAACACTAGAATTCCCAGAGCAGTCAATTTGACGGCTTTTAATTTTAGACTGTTTCAGAGCAATCTAAGCCTGGGGCAAGTGATAGTTACCATAGCAACACACTAGGTTCTTGCAGCAGTTCCCATTTAGTTTTGCTGTATTTCAATTATATCAACCACTTTTCACATGTATTAAAGATAACAACTGTAGACTGTAAAAAAAAGAAAAAAAAGAAAAAGAAAAAACAATTAAATTCCCTTTATTCTTGTGTAGCCCTAAATCACAAGCGTAGTCATCTCAGAGGACTTAACAAAACCGTTGAAATCACCAACACAGATCAGACAATCAACAGTTGAGACACAAATATAGAACACATATGTCTTGGTCCATAAGGAGAGACCAATGTCCATGATTGTTGATAAATGTCATACATGCTGTAGAATGTAGAGTATCCTGGTCCTGGATCACCACAGTCCTAGACAGAATGACTGTCCTGGCTGCATGGATCCATTATAATAACGCCTGGCTGGGAGTCCTGTGAATCTCAACTTCCGAAGTGGTAGTTCACAGTGTGTCCACAGAGCGGCGCCACCTTCCAGCTGCAGACCTCACAGTCCGGGGTGAAGTCCAACATGGCGGCCCCCGTGGATGACATGTTTTCTCTGTGCGTGGAGCCAGCGAAAGTTCCAAGCGGCGTAGAAATCAGATTTATCGACCACGTCAAGGTAAAGAGCCGAGCGCGCGGGCAGTGACGGCATGGCGCGAGGACGTGGGAGAAGCACGTGCTATTGTTGTTGTGTGCACGAGGGTTCGTTTGTGCATCCTCATTCCACATTACAGCCTACACATATTGCACCCTATAATGTTTTGCATGTAGTATACGCTAAACGCATCTACTTATTTAACTTGTTCATATTTAATTACAAGGGATTTGTGTGTCCGAAATATTTTATTCTCTACGATTACTGATATTAGTGTGTATATAATATAACAGCTGCACATTTCAGCAACCCAAACTACGAATCTTGTTTACATTTCCTTGTAGCCGGTAGCCGTGCACAATCAGGAGTTTTACGTCCAATCACAAAATGTTATGATAAACACCAATAGGACATTATTAAAACTAGCCGGTTTACAAGTTTTTGGATCAGGCATAGTGTCTTGTTAGGGCTGCTTTGTTTTGGCAAATTAATAATTGCTAATTGCTATTAACTCATAGTTGAACTCATTCAAATTTAAAATAATCAGCTGCTTCTTGCCCAATGACAACATGAGCAGATCAAAGTGCACACATTTTGAACAGAAGGCAATTCATTATAATAATTGTAACAGGATGTTTTGATAGTTGAATAATATTAAGGTATGGTTCATGAGGTTTGATTTATTCATTGAGCGGCCATTTTTGCTGAAATGGATTTCTCTTGTTTTTAGCGTTGTCCTCCTATTTGAAACTCGACCTCTTTCATTGATTCAGGGCTCATATTATATTTTTGATGATGATGTGAATTATTCAGAATGCAGATCAATCTTTGTCAGACTTGATTTTGTTTGTTTGATCCTCTATAATGTTAGAATCTCACACAACTTTGTGTTTAGGGGAAAGGACTCTTTTCCAAAAAGAGTTTTAAAAAGGGGGAGACTCTTTTCGTTGAGCGCCCACTCGTCTCGGCTCAGTTTCTTTGGAATTCTCTCTATAAATACAAAGGTGACTATGGTTATTGCATTGGTTGATTTGTCTTATATTCAGATCTAAAGTGTTTGTTGTTGTGTAAATGTACAGCCTGTGAGTACTGCTTACGGGCGCTTGAGACTGCAGAACAAAATGCTCGAAGACTCAGTGGAAACCCAGCACTCAGCCTCCCGCACACAGAGCTGTGCAAAGTGCGTCCGGAGCTGCACCAGGCCTGCCCCCAGTGCCAGGTGAGTCCTGGGTGAGGAGATGTGGTTCCTGCTGCCATACATGTGTTGGAGCAACTTCTACAAAACCAATCAAAAGGAAGGGGCTGAGATTAGTCTGAATCCAAATTATTGTTTGACTGGTTTTCAGTCCTATGCACACTAAATATTTGCAGTAAAACCACATTGGAATCCTGCAAGTCGACCCCTGTCCTGGTGCACATTGGGGTGGTCATGAGTGTTCTGCTGTTCTGTTCCAGGTGATGTACTGCAGCAGTGAGTGTCGTCAGGCGGCTGCAGATCAGTATCACCGGATTCTTTGTATTGGCTCCTCTGAGGACGACCCTGATCACCCCCTCAACAAACTCAAAGATGCCTGGAGGTGTGTCCAGTGTCCCGTTCAGGGATGGGTATACGCCAGTGGGGGAGGGTCCCAGCTCATAAGTGGCCAAAATGACGTGCGCTGACATGCTTGCAATACCACCCCGGGCCGATGGGGGTGGACCCAGAAGAAGAATTAGCCAATGCTAACGTATACAGTGCCTTGCGAAAGTATTCGGCCCCCTTGAACCTTTCAACATTTCGCCACATTTCAGGCTTCAAACATAAAGATATAACATTTAAATTTTTTGTCATAAATCAACAACAAGTGGGACACATTCGTGAAGTGGAACGAAATTTATTGGATAATTTAAACTTTTTTAACAAATAAAAAACTGAAAAGTGGGGCGTGCAATATTATTCGGCCCCTTTACTTTCAGTGCAACAAACTCACTCCAGAAGTTCAGTGAGGATCTTTGAATGATCCAATGTTGTCCTAAATGACTGATGATGATAAATAGAATGCACCTGTGTGTAATCAAGTCTCCGTATAAATGCACCTGCTCTTTGATAGTCAGGGTTCTGTTTAAAGCGCAGAGAGAACCATGAAGACAAAGGAACACACCAGGCAGGTCCGAGATACTGTTGTGGAGAAGTTTAAAGCCGGATTTGGATACAAAAATATTTCCCAAGCTTTAAACATCTCAAGGAGCACTGTGCAAGCAATTATATTGAAATGGAAGGAGTATCAGACCACTGCAAATCTACCAAGACCCGGCCGTCCCTCCAAACTTTCATCTCAAACAAGGAGAAGACTGATCAGAGATGCTGCCAAGAGGCCCATGATCACTCTGGATGAACTGCAGATAACTACAGCTGAGGTGGGAGAGTCTGTACATAGGACAACAATCAGTCGTAAAAAAATCAGAAAGCCATTTCTCAAAGATATCCATAAAAAGTCTTGTTTAAAGTTTGCCACAAGCCACCTGGGAGACACACCAAACATGTGGAAGAAGGTGCTCTGGTCAGATGAAACCAAAATCGAACTTTTTGGCCACAATGCAAAACGATATGTTTGGCGTAAAAGCAACACAGCTCATCACCCTGAACACACCATCCCCACTGTCAAACATGGTGGTGGCAGCATCATGCTTTGGGCCTGCTTTTCTTCAGCAGTGACAGGGAAGATGGCTAAAATTGATGGGAAGATGGATGGAGCCAAAAACAGGACCATTCTGGAAGAAAACCTGTTGGAGTCTGCAAAAGACCTGAGACTGGGACGGAGATTTATCTTCCAACAGGACAATGATCCAAAACATAAAGCCAAATCTACAATGGAATGGTTCACTATACGTATCCAGGTGTTAGAATGGCCAAGTCAAAGTCCAGACCTGAATCTAATCGAGAATCTGTGGAAAGAGCTGAATACTGCTGTTCACAAACACTCTCCATCCAACCTCACTGAGCTCGAGCTGTTTTGCAAGGAAGAATGGGCAAGAATTCCAGTCTCTCAATGTGCAAAACTGGTAGACATACCCCAAGCGACTTGCAGCTGTAATTGCAGCAAAAGGTGGCGCTACAAAGTATTAGCGCAAGGGGGCCGAATAATATTGCGCGCCCCACTTTTCAGTGTTTTATTTGTTAAAAAAGTTTAAATTATCCAATAAATTTTGTTCCACTTCACGATTGTGTCCCACTTGTTGTTGATTCTTGACAAAAAATTAAATTTTTATATCTTTATGTTTGAAGCCTGAAATGTGGCGAAATGTTGAAAGGTTCAAAGGAATACTTTCGCAAGGCACTGTAGCGTTGGCAGACCTCTCGAAAACGTCGAAAGGATGGACCAAAAGTTGGCTCTTGGCCCAAAGCTCCGTTCCACATGTGTGTCAATGCTGAGGGGGGTGAAATTTTTTGGTCCACTCTATTTTACTCGCGGTGAATTTTTGAAGTCTCTCGTTCAAATGAATGGAGCTGCGCCAGCTGACGCATGCGCAGATGCGTTTTTTCACCATTTTCTTGTGGGCGGGACCACTCGCGGCCATTTTGGATAGCTCCAGTAGAGCACATTTTTTGGCCCATTAGTTAGAACGGCGGAGATAGGCGTGACCCTGTCCGTTAATATATACAGTCGATGGTATACGTAGAGTCTTTCTACAGATATTTGTATCCAAATCAAATTTAGCCCCAGTGCTTTTGTGGAAGAATAATGTGGCCTTACTTTAATTTTAACATAACCAATTCTTACTCATTGGAATTATCGCCAGCACAAGAGATAAAATACGTATTGAAAAGAAGCCATCAGACCATTTAATGTAAAATAAACTTCAACAATGTACATCTCCTTATAGTCCATACACATTTGTACCTACAGGAGTATTCATTATCCTCCAGAGACCTCCAGCATCATGCTCATGGCCAAAATGGTTGCTGCTGTGAAGCAGGTGAGTCTCCTGTTGGTATTTTAAAGTTTTTGAAAAGCACTGCCCTAATGTTGTTTGATTCAGGCTAAAGACAAAGCTCACTGGCAGAGACTCTACTCACACTTCTGCAGCCGGACAGCGAACGAGGAGGAGCAGATCGCCCACAAGCTCTTAGGAGAGCAGTTCAAAGTAAGTAATGTGGTGGAGTGTGGTGGCTACCTCTGCTGTAACCTGTCTATAGAGGACCCCCACAAAAACGAGATGATGCATCTCATGGGGTTATTCCTCTTTAAATAAATGCCGAAATAAATGAAAGATGCACTGATGGAGATGCACTCACATGGACACGCCGGCCCTACATGTGTCCAGGACTGATGCACATGATACACATCCACTAGCAGATGTTCTGGGACTCATATTTATGTGAATGGAACTCACTCTGCATGTTCTGCTATTGTCCTTCCTCTTTAACAGGACCTTTGTGAACGGGTCTATAGGGCGTACTGTAATTATTTTGTCTTTACATTACAGGGGCAACTGTCCTTGTTACGTAGTCTCTTTACATCAGCACTTTTTGAAGATCATCTCAGTCGGGTAAGTGTGTTTTATTTCACAGCTCATTACTAATGCTTTCCTTCTGCTGATCATATTTCTTTGCAAATCTGTGAGTCCTGAAACAAGCTTAGATATTGGAAAAGGGACACATCTTTGTGCTTTTACATTGGTGGGTCATCTGGGATACTATCAACGTTACGACCCAAAAGCATCAATGTAAATTAAAGTAATGAAATGTGAGCAGCACAGTGAGGTCTCAGTGGGCTTTGACCTCTAACCTTAGATCTGGGGGGCATTACTCTTAATGCCTCGTGGATCAATACGATTGTTTCTCTGTTACAGTGGTTTGTCCCCGAAGGATTCTGCTCCTTATTTGCTCTGGTGGGGACCAACGGCCAAGGCATCGGCACTAGGTAAGTCTCTGCTTTGAGTTTGAGACCGAAATCACATATTCACCTGGGATCAAATAAATTTCTCATTTTAGTTCTTTGAGTCAATGGGTCAACGCTTGTGATGCGTTGGAGGTTCCTGGCCAGCAGAGGGAGCAGTTGGACTCTTTTATCGACCAGCTGTACAAGGACATAGAGAAAGGTCATCCTCTTTATCTCCACTGTGCAGTGGTTGTATGAATGCATTTTGTTTCAGCAGAGCCTCTATAGTCCAGTCTTGTATGTCACTCTTAGTGCGATACTTCCACCATTTGCATAATACTTTCTCTTGTTGTCTCTCTCAGAAACTGGAGACTTTCTCAACTGTGAGGGTTCCGGGCTGTTTATACTTCAGAGCACTTGTAAGCGCGCACACAAGTTTGATGTCAAAATGAGATTAAAATAACGATTGCACTTTTGTTTATAGGTAACCACAGCTGCATACCCAACGCAGAAGCTTCGTTCCCAGATAATAACTTCCTGCTCCACCTCACTGCCCTCTGTGACATCAGCCCCGGAGAGGTGAGTGTGTTGGGGGCAATAGTGTTGAGATCAATCCACTTTGAGCCACAGCGAGTGAGTGGGATCCTCACTGCACGTGTGTAAATAATGAAAACAACTGGAGCGGTGTATCTAGGTTTTAATCAATTGAACTTTGGGATAAAGGCTGCTCTTGGAGATCAAAACTACAGACTCTTTATCCTGGTTGATAACAAAACCAAAGATACCCTTTCACTTAAGTAATAATTTGGTTTCTTTTTCAGGAGATCTGCATTAGTTATCTGGATTGCTGCCAGCGGGACCGAAGCCGCCACAGCAGAAACAAAGTTCTAAGGTATCTATCTAAATGCATTAAATTATGTGGGTTGTTATTATTATTATTAGTGTTTAACTTTCTGAAAAAAACAGGAATTTTTGTTGCCATAATTGTTATCTTAAAAAAAAAAAAAAAAAAAAAAAAAAAAGTTTGTTGCAACAAAATGGATCTTTTGCTTCAGGGAAAACTACCTGTTCGAGTGCTTGTGTCCAAAGTGCTCGTCTCAGATGGAGGAGCTGGACATGACGTCGGAGGAGGAGGAAGAGGAGGATGAAGGAGACGCAGAAGGAGAAATGGAGGATGAGATGACGGACGTGTGATGAGACATGAGGCTGCAGAACTGTGGCAAAGAGATGCATTTATTTTCATATTGTTTCCGCGTTATTAAAGCCATGTTAGGATTCTATCTTTATTGGTCTGTTGTGGCGCGCTCAAGTCTTTTATTAAGATAATTTATTATGCACATAAAGTTTGACAAGTATAGTAATGAAATAATGTGTCGTTAAATCACACAAAAGCACCACCAGATCCAATTGCATTAGTCCCTTTAACTAATCGTTTATGTGCACCAGTTAACTGATTTAGGACCTCCCTATGGACATAAAACATTAGAATTATGAGCTTTACTGCCCCTGGGGGTAACATCTTTCACTACATCCATTGTACTCCTATTGTAAGGAACAGCCAGCTCTCAGCAGGTATATGATATGACTGGGCTTTCTTCAAAGGACATCTATATTTCTTGACAGGTTTTAACACATTTCATTTCATTATAAGTGAAACTATACATTTACATGGCTACGTTTTATGACGGTGAACATCCAAATCAATTATTGATTATTTAAATGTGCTTGAAGCCAAGGCAGCTCTTTGTATGTCCAGAATTCTAGCGCTTGGACACGATTCATGCCTCACCACAGCAGCTCAGGTTGTTTGCTTCACTCTTGAGATTAATCCACAGCTATGCATTCTTTAGTGAGCAGCACTTTGTTTATACACTTTGTAATTACAACGCTGTCATCTGCGACGCACAGAGCCCCATCACACAGGAATATGACCCATTAGATTATGTTAAACCACACTTGATGTGTTGTGGAGGCCTTGAGGTGAAAATGGCTCCGTCAGTTACATTTTTCCTTTGCATTGCATTAAACTCTTTTCTCCCAAACGGCTGCTATGCACTGGATCACGTTACAACAATGACTGCAATTAACATCCTAGCATATGGAGTTGCATTGGGAATGTGGAATTGTTCATTGAACTCGAGGCATGCAGTAATGTGACATGAGAACTGTTTTGTGGACCACAGTCTAAATATAACTGCAGAAAAAAGCCCTGATTGTGCTTGTCTTTACTGTTCTGGTATATTTAGAAACGAGGTGCGATATATTGGGTTTGCAAGCTGAGCAACTGCACTGCTGAGGTATTTTCTTTGTTATTGAATATTAACCCAACAAATATCAAACTGTGTTTTTGAAGCGTCTTGGATTTTCACAAATTATTGCTGCTTTATTGCCCCCGTTCATCTCGGCTATTTGCTCAAGGGGCCATTAATGATAGAAGCCTTTTAACTTATTCAAGACAATAGCTCATGGAAGGTAATGCTAAAACTAAAGGTGTATTATTTAATCCCTGCAGTTAAGTCAAAACCAACTTCAGGAATGTGTGCAATAAAAAAGTGTTTTATCGAGGACAACTATAGCAGTGTTCCCAACCTTTTTGAGCCATGGCGCACCTTTTCACTAAACGGTCACTGGAACACCACCCAAAACTGATACAGACATCAAAGTCTGCAGCCTTTATGCACAAAGCAAAGTCAATCTCATTAAAGTGTGTTATACAGAACATCAAACGAGCACAAACAAGGATTTTCACATGATTTTCTTTTCAAGTGTTTTTTTTACCAATCCGGGGATATTAGATCAGTTCTAAAGACACTCCAAGCAACATCTCACGGCTCATGAACGAGTCACGGCAAACAGGTTGAAAAACATGCATTCTTGTGTAGAGTAGGTTCATATTGTTGATCAGCAGGAACCAAACATAGAAAGTCCACTAGAATGACTTTAGTTTACTCTTAAACGACTTCCACATAGGAGCACATTTGATAACTTGAGATAGAGTATTCCATTTACAAACATTAGTCTACGATAACGCTGATTCTGACTGAGTATTAAATCCTTTTTCATGGTAGAAGTACACTAATCTGTACATATGTCATGGTTTGAAGAAATTTTGGATTTGTTCTTACTGCAAAAAGTTCTTGTTTGAAATGGATCTTATTTTCAGATTGAGATGTTATAGTCTATTTTTTAAGTATTTATTTGACAAACTCACCAGTATTATCCAAAATCTTTATTAAACTGATCCAAATGCACTGGTGTTGCACCTTAAAGAATAAATATCACGCAATATTTCTCTCCATTAAAAATGATTATACTTTTAACCTTCTCACTTAGTGTGAATTAAATAAATTACAGTAATTCTCATTCAATTAATTAGTAGAAAATATATGTTGAAACAAGTAAAAAAGCTATCAGCCTACCCTATGCCTATTCTACCTTTGGTACAGTTATTAATTTATTTTATAAGGCAGAAAACTGCTCTGAGCGTGATGTCATGGCACATATACATCAGACTGTTACAGGAGCATTTCGACACAATGGGCAGAGTTACATGTTTGTGCCAGGGGTTTCATTAGTGTGGATGAATCTAAAAAAACAACTTCTGGTCTGTGACTGATGAGGGAACAATGTCTTGACACGGTGAAAGGAGAGAAGTTTTCATGATTTGTCTCCTTAAACTATTCTTCCCCATTATGCAGCTTCATTATTTGATTATGTTCTTTTCACACCAATGTCCTCTGATGCTTGAACATGTTGCTGTGTAATGTGCCATGTTCATTTGGCGTAATGATTTCATGATGCTCTAAAATGCCAACTCATCCAGAAGACACACAAGTGTAGAGTGAAAGAGAAGATTATGTACATGAAAGCTTTGACATCTGGGGCCCAGTGTGGGAGCCCTCACCTCTGTCCTCTGAGCGTCCCACTCCACTCCCAAGTGTTTGAGCTGAAGATCAAGGACTTTGCGAGTGTCTTTGTTCAGTTCTCAGTACACACAATACACTCAGTACACACAGTACACACAATACACACTGTACACTCAGTACATTTCAGTCCATGCAGACACAGTCACACTCTTTCAGGAGGAGGCAGCAAAAGAAGAGTCAGAGGACGGTAACGTGAGGGGGCAGAACTTTGAAGTCCTGCAGGGATAATAATGGATAGCAATCTCAGAAACAAGGTCTTGGGTTCGAATCCCAGTAGGAACTGTGTGGAGATGGCATGTTCTCCCCGTGTCTGCGTAGACACTCTGGGTACTCCGGTTTCCCCTATAAAACATGCACTATAGGTAAATCTTTCAAGCATCTGGAGATGCGTCCTCGGGCACTGTACTACAGCACCCACTGCTCCTGACAGGGGCCTGAGAGGCATCAGGACGGGTCGAATGCAGATGAAAAAAGATAAATAAGGTACCACCTTTGAACTGGCGTGTATGTAAATGATATCGTCAGGCTGATGTCTGTCTTGGTCTGTGGTGAACTGCTGTGAAAGCCATTTAGGGCCATTTTGAACATACTTTTATGTTTATTATCATTATCTTCATTAATATTATTCATTTTGTTGTTTACCAGGAAGTTGATTTGAGATTGAGGGCGTGATCAAACATGTTCCCAAAGTGTACCAGTCTTCACTTTTATCTGAACCCAATAGAGCAGGGGTCTTCAACCTTTTTCCATTGGAGAGCCACTTTTTATACAAAATTAGAGGCAGAGAGCTACTCCTTTTTGCAGTCATAATAAAAATCTATCTAATAATTACGGCAAAACATGTAGAACACATACCATTATACTGTACAACACAATATTTATACTTGTAGATATGTAATGACTCAAAATGTATTAATTCAAGATCATTTGTTAAATACTAAATCTTTTGGCGAGCTCCCTGAAAGGGGCTGGCAAGCTACTGGTACCTCCCGAGCCACATGTTGGAAACCCCTGCAATAGAGCGATCTTCAACTGTCTTTACTTTTGCACCTAAAGGGTTAACTATAGTAACCCCTTTAATTTATGGGGCAAAAACATCCTTTTTGATCCTGTGATGCATTTTAAAAGCTAACTCATGTGAAAGTATTTCAATAATTTCTAATACAGTACCCTGAACCAGAGTAGATTAGAACATACATTTCATTACAGGTATTGTGTATTTTGTAACTACACTGTAACTGATGTATTTTGTATTATGAACTACATGACAGTCAATACAATTAGATTATTAATTTAATTTTAGGGGCTTGGCATTAATGCTTGCTGTCGAGCTTAATGCTGAGATTATGCAGTTGCCATCCACTTTTAACATTTGAGTTCAAGTTGTCGTCTGTCCTGAATGGGTTGCTTTTCCAGGCACAGAAAACAATATTACAATAATGTCCAAACGTCTTCAATGTAATTCAAAGTACAATCCGAACATCTAACAAACACAGGAGCGACACCACACAGCAGCCACAGACACTTGCATTAATCCCGAGAGGTTAAAGGCCTCGTGTTGTTTACCAGGGTTGGCGCTAAACTTGTATAACTATTTCGCATTGTTCACTCTAATTGGGTAAACTCCGTAATGGACGTTGGTTTATAGAAAGAGAGTAAAGCGCTATGCTGTTAAAACAAGGCCCATATGGAAACAATCTGGCGCCCACATTAGTGCTGTCCACATCGGTTACCACAACGAATGCCACTGCCCCCTCAGAGGACCGCTAGCTGTGTGAATGATGAACGACTGCCTCATGCGAAATCCACTGCCGCTTCAGCTCAGCGCGTCCTAAAATAAACACAAGTGAGAAAAATTGTGTAAAAGACAAACATAGCTGCAGTACAATCAATATTTCCCTATTGTTTATTTTTTAATATTTTTTTTTTGCACCACCATAGATCAATCATTATTTCACATTTGGTTCACTTTAACAGACCTATTTCACACAGCGGATAAACTAGCTCGGATTACATGGGCCGAGGTGCAAAATACGGTCATCCTCAAACATTCATGAGAAATGTGTGGATTTGAAGGTGAAATCAGCAACTTCATTTTCACAAGAATTCATATGTTTGATACCATGACCGTTTGCTAGCATGTAGAGTGAGCCATAAAAACACATACAAAACTAATCCTATTCAACATGAGCCGTGGTGATGATCCAGGACATTTATCAATCCCTGTAGTTTGATTCTCCGATCTGTGTTGGCCAATCAACAACTTTATAAAGTCGTCTGAGATTACTACTGTTGTGATATAGGGCTATACAAAATTAAATTGTATTGAATTAAATTGAGAATAGTTTGACCAATGGTTAATTTTGTTCAACCAAGAATCTGGGCTTTGAGCAGGGTCAGGTCAAACCGGTGCTTGTCTTTGAAAAATTGTCCCTGGCCAGAAAAGCTTTTTGTCTAAATCAGCCATCATCCACACAAAGCTGTATCTGTATAATGAATCAGACGCTTTGAAATCTGGTGAATTGGTGTTTCCTGTTCCAACGTGACATAGTGCCGCCCCCAGGCCTGGTGTATACATTACATTGCTTTCAGGTGTCTCCAGCTTTGTGCGTTCGGATACATTTACAGACCTAGTCTGTCTGTGCGCGATATGGTTTCAAAATTATTAACCGTTGCGTTTCCATATGCACGTCCTAAATCTATTTCTAATTTTAGATAAATATTTTCGGAACACGCAGTAAATGGTAAAAGTTGGCAGTACAGGCTTGATGCTTAAGTTAGGCCTCGTTACAACTTTAGCAAACTATTCTTTTAAAAGGGAAGATAACATTAATGTTTTTGTTCATGCAGTTGTGCTGCAGTTTTTGGACATATTTCAGAGATTATGAATGATAACGCTAAAACAATCTTTTCACTCATTGTTTGTGAATGTTTGAAGCCATTATCTTGGCAAAGAAATGGCCTCTCAGATGGTAAAGCTGCCAATTCTTCATGGAAAAAATCTCAAGTTTCACTAAATTCCTATAGGCCGCCTTAAGATGATCCCAAATTGGCAAAATGATGTTATAATTAGAAAAACATTTAAAAATAAAGAGTGAGATGATAGCATGTTTTTCCCCCACTCATGTCATAGCCTTGCCTATAATTATGTTTTGATTGTGTTTTTAATTTTCTGCTTCTCTTGACATGTGTTCAGATATGTAAAGTGCATCATAAATTATGCATTATTATTATAACCATTATTACAGTTGGGGTCATGAGGTCTGGTTTGTTCTTATTATGGGGTCCCTATCCGTAAAGTTTGAGAACCCCTGTTGTACTGCAAAGAACAATGGGTGATTGCATAAAACAAATCAAAGTGAAACTTGGGCGAGGGATCATGTCAAGATAAAAGTTCATGGTAGTCAAATTTTTCTTCATATTTTCCTATCGCTGATTCATGCGTGTGATTGAACAGAAATAATTCCCATTCGAAATGAAGCGACAGTCAACAATGCACGCTCCATGTGGTCACCTAGGAGACACACAACGGTGCACTCCACCCGGTGACCTCTCATCCATCTTCACAAGCAAAAGCTGGCGTCCTGAATGTTGTTGAAATAAATCAGCTCGACTCGGTGGAACGGAACATGAAGAATTGAACTGTGAATCAGCCAAACGCGAGCTTTAGCATCACAAGTGTTACGCTGGGATAAACAATGAAACTATCTCCGGTGATCCCGTGGAGAAATGTGGGGAAGGAAATGTTTTGATACCTGGATGTGGTGTGTGGATGGATTCTGTTTGCGCGGCTTTGCTCAAAGCTGAAGGATTTGGAAGAAACTGAAATGTTCCTGCAGTGATTCAAAGACGATATTTGTAAGGATTGATCGTGAGGTGATTTCAGAGCCAAATGTTTTGAACAGCAGTTTTCAGACCATAACCAAACAACTCTGCATCCCTTTCTCTTGCTGTTACAACATGATTTTGTTTTCTGTTGTTTGTTCAAGTACCACTCATTATACAGCACTCTCTATGACAGAATTGTATCCAGAAATTCACAAGAAACACACAGATTTTCAGTGAGTCAACCCACAACCCACTCTGGTCTCTGAAAGTCGTGAAATGCACTGATACATTGACCCTGGGTGAATGAATATGGAACGTCTGATGAATAAGCTCACACTGCTGCAAACTGTTAATAATGGAACTTCATCGTGAGGTGGGAGTCTACAAGTTTTTACTTATTTCCCACTCTACTTTGAGCTGACAATTTGGAAATATAAATGCATTTGTAAATACATAAATACATAATGAAATTGTAAAAATTCAACACATGGTGAAACAAGGGCAAGTTTCTAAAGGCATATTTGTCTGTGCACACTGGTGACTTTTTGCTAATGTATTCAAATTTTTTTTTTTACTGCAAATGGCAAATAAACTGAATCTGAATCTGAAATACTGTTGCTTGATTGTATATGTCAGATGTGGAAAAACAGATAATTTGGACCTGGGTTTAAAAGGAGACCACTGGATTAAAAGCAAATTAAAAACAGTTTATTATAAAACAAGTAAAAGAATAACAAGCATAAAAACAGAAGCTAAAACCAGAGGCTAACATAGGCAAAAAAAATGTCTTCTTGTCTTCTTCCTCTTTCCTGTAGTACGCAAGGCACAGGTGTTCTAATTGTCATCACGTGGGGAGCCGGGGTGCTTCGGGTGGTGGAAGTTAAAAACAATTTTAAAAACAATTAAAAACACACAACATGCATAAAAATATGAATAAAACCTAATTAAAACCCACCACCCATTTTGCACCCACCGACATATATTTATATTTTTATACTTGCATTTGTAAGTACATGTATATACTGTAAGTGCAGAAGGCAACATTTACAAAGGTCCTGTAAACTAAGAAATTTAAATATTGTAAATACTACTGAATGTATGGATTCTGCTTGAATAAATACAATAAATTCAATCAAACAACCAAACATCTCTTTTTGACAATTTTAAGGCAGTGCATTTTTGGTACAAGCCGTTAAAGACAGGCTCATTGTATCTGTGAAATAGTTCTACGATGCACCACGAATACTTCATGAATGCTTGCTCAGAGTGCAAACCACACATTCCCCTTGAGACTCGGAACGTGGCCTGACCCATGTAGTGCAAATGAGGCCTTTCAGACACTTTCCGCTTTCAGACATTCTCCGCTTATCTCTCATTCACATCTCCAGCTGGACATGTGGCACGTCCTCGCACCATGAAGCTCATTCTGCCTTGAGCTGTGGCATTTTGGTTAAAAAGGATTCTCTATCGAATTATATGCGGCTGCACTTTGGAACCATTTTTTTCAGCGTGGATAAGACGATAAGAAAGAGATTTTGGGAGTCCATGGTAGCAGCTATGCAATCAGGGGAGGGAGTTTAAGCCTCAGTATGAACTTCTTACGCGAGTCTGGTCCAACAGTCTTGAACTTTCTCACCCAAAGTATAGAACTCAATCTGTAGGCCATGAATTAATAGCCGTTAGTCCTGGATTCAGCAACAAACTCAGACCTGGATTCACCTGCACCTCAGTCCTGGACTAATCTACAATCTCAGTCCTGCACTCATGTCCACCTGTCCATCCCTGGGAGTGGATCTCTCCTCACCATGGTTCTTCCAGAGGTTCTCTTTTTCTCCCACTGTTTTTTTCTCGGGATGTCCTTACAACCAAGGGGTTATAAGGAAAGCTAACGTACCAACCATCCATCAGCGCAGAGGTATTTATTTCAACAAATAAACATAGTTGGATTTTAAACTGGTTTTAAATATGTATATTCTAAAACTGTAGCGTCAATACAGACTAGGAGACCTCCCTAATTTCTATAAAAAGTCCTCCGATGCAATATTTCTGTCGAGGTCTTATTGTCAAATATTATTGAACATTTCCTGTTCCAAATGCAATAAACATGTAGTACCACTTCAAACGTCGACTGGGTCACTGGGTCAAATTGCCTAATCCTGCTGCTACCTTACAGTATATTCATGCTCAATAAAAATGATTTTAATGCACATTTGTCTTGAGTCTCTCCAGATTGAATTAAAATGACAACACCTTCTATTCACAGCCTTATAAAGAACATCAGTCTGAATAATTTATTATGGCACCGTGGTGATGTTTCATATGCTTCCAATAACAAGTAACCTTTTCAAGATCTATGGTCCATACATTCAAAAGACCGTCATTGCTCAACTCTATATTTCCTTTCTCTGTCTTAATGAAATATGCTTTGTGAGAACATGATCTCGAATGCCTCCTGGACACAGTCAGAGCATGTGGCAGCATGGGGGAAGAGGAAGACCAGGCCTAGAGCTTTTCGCTCTTATTTAGGGCCCACAACATTTCCATTGATTACACATAAAAGAGCCCTGGTCCCAAAGGCAGCTTCATTATGAGTCCTCAGGGAGAGCACATCCTAATAGAGCACACATGAGGCCAGGCCTCTCCCAGATTGGTTTTGTTGTCAAATATTTTCTCTTGATGTATTGTAATAAAAGTACCAGTATTGAAGAAAAAACGCATTTTACATGTTCCTTGACCTCTTTTCAATTATTTGACATAAAAAAATGCACATGCGAGTCAATACTCGGGGGTTCTGATTATCTTTTTGTGTAGGTGAATTAAGCCTTACCGTGGTGGGGGAGTTTGTGTGTCCAAAAATCCTAGAATGTGGGGTCTCCTGTGGGGCAGGCAGCGTGGTGTTTTTGTGTTTTCACCGGCAAGTGGCAAAAGAATGGAAGACAAAATGATGAAATTGGTTACATATCAATAAAAAGTAATTGGATCCTTGATTATTTTTTTTATTTTTTTTACACTTTGGAAATTTTTACAATTTGGACCTTATTTAGTATTATGTTGAAATAATGTAATTACATTTCCAATCCTCAGATTTACCCATGCTTCACTCATTTGAATAAGAAAGAAGACAGCAGTGAGCCTACCTCTGAATTTCCCTGGTGACTGCATTCGCTCACACTTTTATAACTGTTCCCTCTTCTTCATCAAAACCACTGCAGTTTTCTTCAAAATGGTGGGCTTTAAAATCCACTAGGACACAAAGTTGGATCCGTGCACAAGCTGGAAATGTGATTAAGACTTAAACCTCTGTGGTATATGGCTTCACTCAACAAAGACTCAATCATTTATCCACTGTCCCTAACGTCCGCTGGTGTTTGCTTGTATAAACCTGTTTGGCGTAACACAAAGGAAAGCGCCAAAAGTGACAGATGCTCTTTATACTAAAGGAGAAGGATGTTGTAGGAGTAAACGTGTTCAAAATCTACAGGCGGTCAACACTATACATTTATCCTTCATTTGAAGCGCAGAAAAGTACATCACAACTCCATTGACTTTGTTATGTCAACACTAACGAGGTTGTGAGGGTCATTAGCCTCAAGCAGCTCTTGAATAAAATAACATGATGTAAGACCAAGAAATTGGCTGTTATTTATCAACGTCAAATGCACAATAAAAAACACATCCTTCAACATGTTAACCTACCTCACCCACCAGAGTAACCTAAAAGTTTTATATTCAGTTTTGCAGTTGTTTTCACAAAAGAGCATTTTATATGACATGGTGCGTCACAATAACGGCAATCCACAGGTGTTAGCACGTCCAAACAACATAGACATGACTGAAGTCGCCGAGACCTTAAAGACCTGATCACTTATGTCCAGTCTGTGGTTGCCAGATTCCACAATTGTTTTAAGCCACATTTGACGCTTGAGAATGAACATTGTACCATGAGGAAATATAGTTTTTCCGCTAAGTTGACATTGGAGGGTATGAAGTGGGCGACACAGTGGCTGAGTGAATAGCACTCTCGCTTCCAAGCAAGAAGGTCCTGCGTTTGAATCCCAGTCAGAGTTTGCATGTTCTCCCCGCGTCTGTGTACCACTAAAAACATGCACAATGGGTATGAATGTAATGAGTGAGTGAATGGATGATGGTGGTTGGGCCTTTGATGTGCCAGTGTGTTCGGAATTTGTAAAGTGCTTTGGGTGACCTTGGTCAGTGAAAATATATAAATAGAAGTACTTACTTACTAGAAAACTAGTGAAAATGGAACCACATCAGTACCATTCATACAGTCCATTTTCAGTGGTTTGAAAGTTAGGTGCCCCAGCTTTAATTAAGCTGGGCCTGTTAAGCACAAACATCCTAACTACATAGCAGTCCAGACTCTCAAGAAGAAATAGTTAGTTGACATAATATATTTTTTATTAGTAGACATTTTTTGGATCTTGGACCCTGGGAAAGGGGATTTAGGACCTCTTTTCTAAACTCTGAGGAAGTCAATGAAGCCAGAGGAGATGATACTTCTGGAGAGGAGGACTGTGTTTGTCCTGACTCATCAGCAGGAGGCCGGTCTCTGAGTTCCTTGAACAAAAGACACTGATGTACACAGTGATACAACATTATTCTGGCTCCTCTTCATTTGTCCATATGTACCAAGGCTGCAGTGGTTTATGAAGAAACAGACAAAAGACGCCCTCAGAGGCTGTTGAAGCCTCCAGACAGTGACTGAATCCTAGCTGACCTTCAGTAGGAGCCTTGCATGCCCCTCAATAACGTGTATGTATTCAGCATCAGGTTTTTACAGAGATGTAACAAATGATTAAATCAAAAGAGATTCATCTTGCAGTAATTTCTATAGGAACATAAATAAAGAAAATGTGGCTTTATTCAATAATTGAATATGGGGAGGGGCCAATTTCTTTCACCCTCAAACATCCTTGGTTCCAGCAGTGACCATGGACTACTTTTCTTTTGTATGTCTCTGAATGAAGACATGCCAGAAGCATTTATATCCTGAGGGTTCAGAATGCAGTTTGACCTAAATCGCTTTATGCAGTTTCAATTTGGAAAGTGTGACGGAGCCAAAAATCTTTAGAATTGACCTGAGCTAACAGTGTATGTCATGTTCATACATATGCACACACAGGAAACCACTGAATTATAGATGTAGAAACAGGAAATTCCTCCTTTACCCTCTGGCACTCAGGTTCCGACCTTGCACTAAATCAATTAGCAGAGCTGCAGGCAATCAGCGGCCCTCCACGGAGCCACAGTGAGGTCCTAGAATTCAACTGTGCCTGATGGGTGGCCTCCTCCTCCTCTTCCTCTTCTTCTTCATACAAACAGAACACTCATTTCATGGTGCATGGGTGAAATGTAGCAGCAGGACAGAGGAGTGGAGTCTTTACTTCTGTGCCTGGAGCATCCTATATCGTCCATAAAAGGAGCTCAGAGGGGTTTTCCTGTATAGAGCGACCACACATACGCACACACACACACACACACTGGGGCTTTGTGGTCACAGCGCACAGGTGTTTTCTGCTTTCGTCTCCTCTAGAACAAGGTAAAAGCAGAGGGGATACTTTTACAGCTGGTCCGTCCCAATCCAAAAGTGGAATAGAGCTATGCAGCCGTTTGAGTGGCAGGTCTAGTCAATGATCATGAAAAGTGTTCATAATTATAAGTGATTTTTAATGCAACAAAAATTGACTGGTAATAGATGTCCTGTTTGAAGAGATCCTTGGCTCAGTGGGGAGGAGAGCATGCTTTTAGTTGTCGAGAAACCCGACCACACAGAGAAAACCTTATGGTGTCACCACAAGGACAGCATTCAAACTCCTCACAGAAATCAGTGCGTTATTCTTTTCATGTTTAAGGCCATTGAGAGTACAAGTAAAATCTTTGGAATATATTATACCGACTCAATATTTGCTCCAATAGTTTACAGTGATGCTGGTTAATTAAATAAAAAGTCAAACAAAATGTAATACTGGTGAGAGATTCAGCACATTGACGTGTTGACCTACAAGTAAAGGTCTGCCCATCATTAAAGCACATCTCTATTGATCAGAAATTACTCAGTGTAGAAGTGCTCTTTTCAGCTTGCTGGTGTGAAGCCCTGTACAAATCTACCCCAGGGTCATAACACCTTAGATAAAAGGACCTGACCAACAGTTTGTGTCGGGGTGAAGTTACTGGAACCTACTTCCACATGATCCAGGAGTCGCTCAGTTTTGGGAGATGGTGCCGGTGAGTCTTTCTATCTTTCTGTCGAGCCTGAATGACTGTTCTCGAATTGGACCAGTTTATAGCCGGAATATAGTGTAGTATACTTAAAGAGTCCAAGAAAATTGCCACAAGATGGATACCCCCTCACCGACTGTTTTTGTCGTTGTGTCTTTGAAGCCGTCTACAGCAAGAACACACAGTAATGAAGAAAGGGGCGTCAACATGTGGAACAGCATATTAGACTAAAAAACCCTTCTTCTGGCTCTATTTTAGACTATTCAAAGTCAACATGCCTCTTTTTTGGTGCAGATTTTATTTGGGTTTCTGTCCTGGATCTATGTTTGTTTCTGAAAATAAATAAAAATCATTCTGAGTGCTAACTAGAATATGAATCACATGAATGTTAGTGTTTCGTGATTTATGCTGGAAGGTCCATCATGATTTCACTGCATATCCTGCATGTGTATCAAATCACAACACTGCAGTCATCCCAAGGAGCGTCCCAGAACCACCGCTCCCCGACAGTCAGACCGGGGACTGATCCACAAGTCCAGGCCAGGGAGTTTAGGAGTACCATTATGCGTTCATGAAACAGACAAGAGAGGCAACGGGTGAATAGCAGTGCACAGACTTCCGATTAAAAAGTCTGGCTAAGAGAGATCGATTCAATCTTCAGCTACAGTGTGAAGTGACAGTCTAGGGCACCCGACAGCTGTGGATCTAAAGTGCATGTTGCGAATGTGTGTTGATGTATGGGGGCATAAATGGGTGACTATAGGTGACAAGCTCAGGAAAAGTGGAAGAACACTGGTCATGTAGCTCTCTGTCCTTCCGTCGAGGGTCCGTCTTTGGGCTTTTTGCGGTGAAACCTGACACTGTGGTCATTGAGCGTTTATCATGAGGATCAATGCTGCATCTGTGTCCATCCCCAGAGACCCACTAGACGTAATCCTTTTCCAGCTGAATGGATCCCAGCTCTTCCCATTCACTCATGCTCCCGGCAGACTCTGGACACATTTCCCCTGGAGCTGAATAACTTGCCATGTTATTTGTACTGTGTTTCTGCTTCTGTAACGTCCCGATTACATGGGACTCTGATTACCCCCTGTATCTTACTGTTGGCATTGTAGAGACAGTTTTAGCTTTTCTCTATCCAAGTCAGCAAGTGTGGGTATAGAGTTACATGCATGTGTGGTAATTGTGTGGTTTTGTGTGTTTTGCTCGGCCTTCACGTTCCCTGGACTGGATCATATGTCAATTAATATCAGGAAATGTAGACAAACAGGGATTAGAGCTTTCGAGATTCATTTGTGTTGCGGTGTGTGCGTTTTCTGTCTTTTTCATCTATGGTAACTAACTTGTGACAATTGAAACCAATATCCAGTACCATGCATTTCCTGAGGGTATATACACCACAGCTCTTGCTTACATTAACAACACATTGTATATACACAGATACAAGGCCATTAATTTGATTTGTTTTGCAGTATAGTGCCGTTACCACATTTATTGTACGTTTAGAGAAGCAGTAATAAAGCATCAGTCATGGCTCATTTGACTCCACATTCAGAAACAAATAGTATAATATAGAGGAAGTTCTTGGGTAAAGTACAAAGAAAATACGCTATCTGTTGAAAATCCACTTATCTAAAGGTAAAATGTGCATATCAAGGTTTTGTATAATCTAAGTTTCACAAAAGCAAGACGTAGGGAACTATAAGTTACATTTTAGGCATACATTATTTAGAAAGTTTAGCTTGATTTGATTTTTTATTTAATATTTTTTTGTTTTGTTTTAGAGCAACAGATAAACAGAACAAAACATTGAACAGCTTCAATGTAAAGGGCCTGGCTGGTCATCTACAATGATGCACTTTGAGTCAGTACTTTAAAGTACCCAAATATACTTGGATAACAAGGCCTATGACACAGGACTCTACGAATGTGCAACTTCTCCTGTTGCAGGAGGGCCTGAAGGTAAAGGAGACAGTAGTGAGAGAGGAGCTGGAGAGGGCCTGAAGGTAAAGGAGACAGTAGTGAGAGAGGAGCTGGAGAGGGCCTGAAGGTAAAGGAGACAGTAGTGAGAGAGGAGCTGGAGAGGGCCTGAAGGTAAAGAAGACAGTAGTGAGAGAGGAGCTGGAGAGGGCCTGAAGGTAAAGAAGACAGTAGTGAGAGAGGAGCTGGAGAGGGCCTGAAGGTAAAGAAGACAGTAGTGAGAGAGGAGCTGGAGAGGGTCTGAAGGTAAAGGAGACAGTAGTGAGAGAGGAGCTGGAGAGGGCCTGAAGGTAAAGAAGACAGTAGTGAGAGAGGAGCTGGAGAGGGCCTGAAGGTAAAGAAGACAGTAGTGAGAGAGGAGCTGGAGAGGGCCTGAAGGTAAAGAAGACAGTAGTGAGAGAGGAGCTGGAGAGGGTCTGAAGGTAAAGAAGACAGTAGTGAGAGAGGAGCTGGAGAGGGCCTGAAGGTAAAGGAGACAGTAGTGAGAGAGGAGCTGGAGAGGGTCTGAAGGTAAAGGAGACAGTAGTGAGAGAGGAGCTGGAGAGGGCCTGAAGGTAAAGGAGACAGTAGTGAGAGAGGAGCTAGAGAGGGCCTGAAGGTAAAGGAGACAGTAGTGAGAGAGGAGCTGGAGAGGGCCTGAAGGTAAAGAAGACAGTAGTGAGAGAGGAGCTGGAGAGGGCCTGAAGGTAAAGAAGACAGTAGTGAGAGAGGAGCTGGAGAGGGCCTGAAGGTAAAGGAGACAGTAGTGAGAGAGGAGCTGGAGAGGGCCTGAAGGTAAAGGAGACAGTAGTGAGAGAGGAGCTGGAGAGGGCCTGAAGGTAAAGTAGACAGTAGTGAGAGAGGAGCTGGAGAGGGCCTGAAGGTAAAGAAGACAGTAGTGAGAGAGGAGCTGGAGAGGGCCTGAAGGTAAAGGAGACAGTAGTGAGAGAGGAGCTGGAGAGGGCCTGAGGGTAAAGGAGACAGTAGTGAGAGAGGAGCTGGAGAGGGCCTGAGGGTAAAGGAGACAGTAGTGAGAGAGGAGCTGGAGAGGGTCTGAAGGTAAAGGAGACAGTAGTGAGAGAGGAGCTGGAGAGGGCCTGAAGGTAAAGTAGACAGTAGTGAGAGAGGAGCTGGAGAGGGCCTGAAGGTAAAGGAGACAGTAGTGAGAGAGGAGCTGGAGAGGGCCTGAAGGTAAAGGAGACAGTAGTGAGAGAGGAGCTAGAGAGGGCCTGAAGGTAAAGAAGACAGTAGTGAGAGAGGAGCTGGAGAGGGTCTGAAGGTAAAGGAGACAGTAGTGAGAGAGGAGCTGGAGAGGGCCTGAAGGTAAAGTAGACAGTAGTGAGAGAGGAGCTGGAGAGGGTCTGAAGGTAAAGGAGACAGTAGTGAGAGAGGAGCTGGAGAGGGCCTGAAGGGAAAGGAGACAGTAGTGAGAGAGGAGCTGGAGAGGGTCTGAAGGTAAAGGAGACAGTAGTGAGAGAGGAGCTGGAGAGGGCCTGAGGGTAAAGGAGACAGTAGTGAGAGAGGAGCTGGAGAGGGCCTGAAGGTAAAGGAGACAGTAGTGAGAGAGGAGCTGGAGAGGGCCTGAAGGTAAAGAAGACAGTAGTGAGAGAGGAGCTGGAGAGGGCCTGAAGGTAAAGGAGACAGTAGTGAGAGAGGAGCTGGAGAGGGCCTGAAGGTAAAGGAGACAGTAGTGAGAGAGGAGCTGGAGAGGGCCTGAAGGTAAAGTAGACAGTAGTGAGAGAGGAGCTGGAGAGGGCCTGAAGGTAAAGAAGACAGTAGTGAGAGAGGAGCTGGAGAGGGCCTGAAGGTAAAGGAGACAGTAGTGAGAGAGGAGCTGGAGAGGGCCTGAGGGTAAAGGAGACAGTAGTGAGAGAGGAGCTGGAGAGGGCCTGAGGGTAAAGGAGACAGTAGTGAGAGAGGAGCTGGAGAGGGTCTGAAGGTAAAGGAGACAGTAGTGAGAGAGGAGCTGGAGAGGGCCTGAAGGTAAAGTAGACAGTAGTGAGAGAGGAGCTGGAGAGGGCCTGAAGGTAAAGGAGACAGTAGTGAGAGAGGAGCTGGAGAGGGCCTGAAGGTAAAGGAGACAGTAGTGAGAGAGGAGCTAGAGAGGGCCTGAAGGTAAAGAAGACAGTAGTGAGAGAGGAGCTGGAGAGGGTCTGAAGGTAAAGGAGACAGTAGTGAGAGAGGAGCTGGAGAGGGCCTGAAGGTAAAGTAGACAGTAGTGAGAGAGGAGCTGGAGAGGGTCTGAAGGTAAAGGAGACAGTAGTGAGAGAGGAGCTGGAGAGGGCCTGAAGGGAAAGGAGACAGTAGTGAGAGAGGAGCTGGAGAGGGTCTGAAGGTAAAGGGAGACAGTAGTGAGAGAGGAGCTGGAGAGGGCCTGAGGGTAAAGGAGACAGTAGTGAGAGAGGAGCTGGAGAGGGCCTGAAGGTAAAGAAGACAGTAGTGAGAGAGGAGCTGGAGAGGGCCTGAAGGTAAAGGAGACAGTAGTGAGAGAGGAGCTGGAGAGGGCCTGAAGGTAAAGGAGACAGTAGTGAGAGAGGAGCTAGAGAGGGCCTGAAGGTAAAGGAGACAGTAGTGAGAGAGGAGCTGGAGAGGGCCTGAAGGTAAAGAAGACAGTAGTGAGAGAGGAGCTGGAGAGGGCCTGAAGGTAAAGAAGACAGTAGTGAGAGAGGAGCTGGAGAGGGCCTGAAGGTAAAGAAGACAGTAGTGAGAGAGGAGCTGGAGAGGGCCTGAAGGTAAAGAAGACAGTAGTGAGAGAGGAGCTGGAGAGGGCCTGAAGGTAAAGGAGACAGTAGTGAGAGAGGAGCTGGAGAGGGCCTGAAGGTAAAGGAGACAGTAGTGAGAGAGGAGCTGGAGAGGGCCTGAAGGTAAAGGAGACAGTAGTGAGAGAGGAGCTGGAGAGAGACTGAAGGTAAAGGAGACAGTTGTGCCCGTGGTGACCGGTGAATTCGGGGAAGTCGGAGGAGTGGTTTACAGCAGATGCCTGAACTAACCTTGGATGTCTCGGTCTTGAAATGTGCAGTGCTCAGAACAGCGGACGTGTGCAGAACCCTCAAGCTCCCTGGACCTGAGCTTGGAGAGCGATACCTAAAGACTGTCAGAGATCATCATTTTAGTTTAATTAAGTGAACAGACTTTTATTCTGCATATTACTCATTAACCCTTTAATTTTAATGTTAACTCCTTGAAGAAAGCAATGTATGGTTTTTTTGTCCAGGATGTAGCAGAACAAAAAACAAGAAATATATATATATATATTTTGAACCCCTATTTATTTATTATGGGCTTTACAAAATGGTTGAGAGTTAGCTTGATGGTAAAAGTGTTGTAATAATTCTATTTTAAATGTTATTCCTTAGAAGTGTTGCTGATTTTTTATTTATTTTTTTATTGTGCCTTCTCTAGTCTTTACCTCTCTTTCTGACTGTTGCACTGAGCCAAAGCAATTTCCAAGTCTGTGACTTCCTGTTACTTACGTGGCAATAAAAATTATCTTGATTCTGAAAAGTGCCTAAAACCAAGTGATATAGATGCCCCAATGAGGTAGATTTCAATAGTGACTCAAAAAGTGATCCACTAAAAGGTTGAGCAAACAATTAAAGGGTTAATCTTATCATTTTCTTTTGTGATATTTCATTAATTAAATTTGGCGGATATTAATCCTGTGTTTTTATGTATTTTGCAAATATTTGGGATTTTGATTGAGCCTGGAAATTACGCATAGAGACACCATTCACCATGTGAATACCAGAAAATGGAATCCTTTTCAATCTCAGAAACAAATGAATATCCAATGTAAATCTGACAGTGAATGTGAGGCATCCCTCTGTAGTAACCTTCATCTATTTTTCATGAAGTAATGATACACTGGACACAACATAGAGTTTATATACTGTATGGTGCAATATTCATGAAAACCTCAGGCCAGTATAAGATCTGCACAAAGCTGTGCAGCTGAATATCGAGATCTGGATCACAGCTCTCAGCCTTACAGGAATAAAACATGGAGACACACACGTCGAATGTCGTAGTTGTAGTTACGTTCACCTGAGCAGTTTACACAAAGCAATGAATGATATAACAGATTGTGAGAAAAAATACTACCAAGACCATTCCTCATTTAATACATTTGTAAAAGTCCAAACTATTGCGTTGACAGCTGGGACATAATCAAAAGAGACAATATAATATGTATTTTGGATATGAAATAGTCTGTTTATTTATAGTATGTTTATTAGCTATATGTAATTTGTCTATCATTTATCTAAATTTTGACAATCATGTAGTGTATCAAATCTCAAACATCTCAAAAGGTCCGTCCTGGAAGCGCTATTCCTTGTTTTATGAAGGCACCGACACCTTTTGTGTAGTGAAAATGACAAATAAAGCATATCTATACGTACAGAAAATTTAATGAACACTATACAAAACAATATTGACATTCAAATTCAAATAACTTTATTGATCCGTGAAGAACAGACAGAGCACCAGTGGGGGTACATAAAGACATAGAGACACAGGACCTAAATATAAATACAAATACAGTAAAAGAGCAGAAATGCAGTATATGATACATAAGTAAAAATGTCCCATTATTGAACTCTATTGTAATAAATGAATTTTCAGTTTGTGTCAGACCAAATGATGAAAATAATGAGAACTGCCTGATTACGACAACATCTGCAGTCGTGAGTCCTTCTCCTCCACATCTGGACCTCTGCAGTTCACCTACATGACAAACAGATCCGAACGTTCTAGTTTGGAAAAAGATTACTAATTGTTTTTTATGCATGCCTTAAGTAAAGTTATATATTTCACTGCTTGTTAGTTGTTGCACCAATATGCCAAAGAAAATGTCTAGTTTGTGACAAGTGCAATAAAAACATTATTATTCATTCATAAAAAAAAAGAAGAAGAATATAATCAACTCCTCCATCTGGTGGTGACATGGGGCATTATGTGCGGAGAGCATTAAAAAAATTCTTTGATACGGGTTTTGCCTTATATTTATTACTTAAAATATGATTTCACATTCTAAAACATATAGTATAATAAAAAGTCTCATAATCATGTTTAATATCCAAAAGTAATGCTTAATAATTCTTCTTTAAGCCACATGTGCTGTTGTTGTATTCACCCTTTGATGAGTGAGATTAC
The DNA here is from genome assembly GCA_964034765.1 of Knipowitschia caucasica. Lineage (NCBI taxonomy): Eukaryota > Metazoa > Chordata > Actinopteri > Gobiiformes > Gobiidae > Knipowitschia > Knipowitschia caucasica. The sequence goes on from OZ035830.1 coordinate 31,027,329, forward strand.
GCTGTGGCTGCTTGTGGCAAGAGTAATTGGTTTCTTGTAATAACACTGCTACTGGTGCTTCTTTTACAAGGAGACCTGGAGATTGTCTTAGGTTCACCTCCAGACCTTTGACCATAGCAGCTTTTGTCCTCTGGTTTGACTAATAGCTTTTTTACCATTGGCATGTGCAGCACCAACAACTCCCAAAATGCAACGTCAACACAGAAGTCTATAAGAGGAAGATTAATGCTTTTAACACACAGATGAATGCTTTTTTCCACTGACTACAACAGAAGCTGAACACGATAAGCATTGGAGAACTGGGGGTATCCCACAACAGCCCATGATAAAGGTGAGCCCCAGCCTGGACCGCCAGAACACGGGGCTTCCGCGTGCCCGTGTCTGCCTCATTTCTCCCTCGCTTGCTTCCTCTTGGGCGGCACGGTGGCTGAGTGGATAGCACTCTCGCCTCTCAGCAAGAAGGTCCTGGGTTCAAATCCCGGCCGGACCAGGGCCTTTCTGAGTGGAGTTTACATGTTCTCCCCGTGTCTGCGTAGGTTTCCTCCGGGTACTCCGGTTTCCCCTACTACTAAAAATATGTACAATAGATCTGGCATGTGCCTCCTGTTCGGCGACCCCGCTCCCATCTCTGTGTGGAGTGAGAGGACAAGTGCCCAAAAAATAACAATTGTAAACCGCTTTGTGACTCTCGTCTGTGAAAGGCGGTATATAAATAAAGATTACTTACTTACTTACTTACTTACTTTCTCTTCTTCTTCTTCCTATCCCTTTCTTTTGTACTCAAGGCACAGGTGTTCCAATTGCCTGCAGTCTCGTGTCTTGTGGATGGCCAGGGTGCTTTGCGAGGTGTCAAGAAAATAGAGAAAACATACAACATGCATTAAAAGTATAAAAACACATAAAAGAATACACATATAAAACCACCATCCCTTTTGTACCCCAACACACACATTACCAAAATTGGGGAGAGGTGGAGATACTGGCAACAAATTCGGGAAAATCCCTGTACAAAAGATGTGCGGTTCTATGATGGTCAAGAACTGCCGAGATCATCCTGTAAGGTCGATGATTACACACTGCAAGATTATGACCTGGCACATTGTAAAGAAGTGGATTCAAAGTGCAGTGTTTTACAGTCTATTTCAGTCACATAAAAAGTTGTTATTTCAACTCTCGAGGAACGTGTGAAGCCGCATGAACATCTGCTCAGCTTTAAAAGATAGCACAAACTTCACATCCAACTTTAGAGAACAACAATAATAACCACCCACATATAGAGACATATCTTCGCACAAAGCATCAGAAGCTTTATGGTTGATTCCAGTGCAAAGTGATCATTTTGACCACCAGGAGTGTCAGGAGACAGATTTAGTTGAGATAACCTCCTCACCCATTAGACATGCACACCACTCTGTAAAATAAAACATTTAACTTTGTAGAATTTGTACCAGTACAAAGTATCAAATTGAATGATTGCAGAATATGTAAACAATGTGAAATTAACTCAAACCTTTTAATCAAATCAACTAAAAGCAGCAATGAAACTGAATTTTTTTTGTAAACACTATTTCCTATTGTGAACAAGTTGTGAGCAAATCTGTGATGTGTAACGTGATGATCTTGGGCTCTATAGGTGCAGTTTACAAAAAAGAAAAACATGTATTTAAAGGTAATAGTAAAATCATATGGGATTGAGATCAGGGCTTTGTGATGGTGCTCGATAAAACAACTGGGTTCTTGACTATTGGAAGACTGTATATGGTATAAGATTTGTTGCTTATGTCTTGATCTAATAACAGCTGTGTCCCGATTTTCAAAACTATTTTACAAAGAAGAATTGAGCAAAGCTTATAGAGACATACTCCAACAAACTTGCTACTGTATTTGTAGCAAATGGGAGTTACAAAGTCAAGCCCTGCTCTGAAATGACTTAAAAAACAACAACAAAGAGGCGTGGTGGAGATGTGACAAAATGTGAATTGTTCAGTCATTGTATACATGTGCAGCTGAAGCACTAGAATTACATTTTCAAATGACAGCTGGGTCCCGATTGCTCTGCTGCTCACGAGCGCTAAAGTAACGTTTCTGAGACCATGACAGAAATGTGTAAGTGACACATGCAACAGAGTGCAAACAAGTTCACACCTTTTGACAAAAAGAAAAAAAAAAAAACTGTCAGCTGTGTCATGTGGTATAACTGTATTTAAACCAGAACTGAAAATTCTTTCTCATTCATGTCCCTAGTAGTACCTGCTCACTGGTCTCTGAAAACTATCTATAAAACAGCTGCATATCCAAAACACTGATCCTCAAGTCCTGTCTAGAACCAGAAAGTACGATCATATCAGTCCAGTTCTCAGGTCTCTGCGCAGGCTTCCTGTGGCTCAGTGAATGGACTGCAGCTCTGCTTGTGAACAAGTCTCTTCTTGACCTTGCACCAAAAATTGTTGCAGATTTTGAAATATGTATCAGGAGTAGTTCCACTGGTCACAAGCATTTGAAGACTACGAGCCTTTGTGCAACGCTTGTGTGGTCAGACTCATTTTTATGACACAATCAGGCATCGGTTTTTGCAGCAGTAACAAAACCTAGTGCGAAGTATCCATGAGAAGCAGCAGCTGTTTCAGCCAGAGCTGGGTTTGCATCACCGCCACTCAGTCTGCCATCCTGGGTGTTCCTTTTGTCACCAGGGGAGACTGTGTCATAAAATAATGCGAATTGTTTTAATGCCATTTGCTGATAAGAAATTACAACGCTTATAAAAAAGTCAATTCATTTGGACAAATGTTACAGAAAACCTGGCATATACTTACATATACTCTATACTGTAAATGGGGAACTATAAAAAATCACAACAAATACAACTCAATGCATTTTTTGCTTATCATGCTTTATCTGTCATCATTTGCTACAAGATGTGGCATATTCTAATTATACATCAATAATAATAATAATAATCCCTTGTTTAATGCTGACCAGGATTTTCTTTTTAGCTATATGTAAATTACAAACATTGAAACTGACATTTCCATTTGACTTCGCTCTCAGCCCAACTAAGAACTAAGAGCCACTTCTAATGCTAAACTTACTTGCGACTCATTTGAAGCTTTCCCATAATGTCTGACTGATCTTCTGGTGAACAGGAAGCTGGAGTGAGAAAGTGCCCTGGGGTCCCTCCAGAACAACTGCCCATGTGTTTACTGCACCGTAGACATGACATCAGTCCGCCCCACTCCTCGCCTCTCACTGGGCACTGGAGGTGAACACGGAGGCCCTGCAACACATCTGTACTCTTTTGTCTTGACCATGCATTATTCACATCATTCTGTCGTCTCTGTTGTAACAAAGTCAGCATGCATGCAGTGGAATGAGAGAAAAGAAATCAATACTAGGACATTGCGGGAATTTGATTTGTGAGTGATGGACAGCGACTATGTAACAAAATGCACCTCTTGATATGACTTTTGCATAAGCAGCAATTCACATGAGGCTAGAATAAACACTGGAAACGCATATATAACACATTTTGCTCCCTGAATGAATTTACTTTCCTGTTCTAGATTTGAAGCCATAATTATTTACCGTCCTATACTACTGCCCCCTGTGGACTGCCACCTTACAGTTATGATTCTAGAGGTCACTTATGCAGCAGTGACATGTGTAGATACTGGTGCTGAGTGTCAGAGCAAGCTACATGAGATCCTGCTCGTAAGCCCATTTTGGCCAAGTCAGGCTCGCTTTTGGAGTTAGCAAAAATGTGAAAGGCACAAGGCAAAAATTATGTAATTATATACTTTTAAAACTCACCTGAACATGCATTATTGTTTCTCTTTCAGTCTGAAATGTCGGGGAAATGTATAAAGTGCTGGCTGCGGAGTGGCTCTAGACGTATCATTTCATTTTTTTCATTTCATTTTCAACCCCTTTTTATTTCTGGGTCGGGGGGGTGGCAATGTGAGCTGCCACCCAATGCTCATAGCACCAGTCCCGCGCTGATCTTCTGCAGGGGGTGAGTCCACAGGAAGATGGCTGCTCCATCAGTTGAGAAACCGCCTTGATCTTTCAGTGGGGGCTTCAGGCAACATGGGGTTAAGTGTCTTGCCCAAGGACACAACGACAGCAGTCATCAGTGGGAGCAGTTGGAGTAGGTCCCATGGTGGGAATCGAACTCACGACCTCCAGGCCCAAAGGCCAATGCTCTACCAACTGAGCTACTGTCGCCCCTAGACGACGTATCATTTCAAAGAAAACTGGATGGATGTGATATTATGCTGACAGAGCAAGCACTGAATATGAAGAAAAGAGGAATCAAACTTGATTGCAGCGTTTAAAAAAGCATATTTGAGGCTGTTCATTTCGACTATAAAAACACTGTAAAAGTGTCTGAAGTACACAGAGCTGCGTTTCTTCAAATGAAGCAAAATTTAAAAACAGAAAAAGCAATTAAGATGACGGAGGAATGCGGTGAGTACGGCATTTGAAAGACACATGGCAGGACTCACCTGGAGGATGGCTGGGGTTTGACTACAGCATGTAAGAAAATTAAACAAAAGTCTTAGTTGAGTTAGACCCTGAAAGAAGAATTTTCGTCCTTTTGGTATAACATGACATGAATCAAATGAGTGCAGCTGATTTCTATGTGTACTAAACAAAACAAAAAATCATATATACATTTTCCAGTGGGTAAATAACAAAAGGCAATTCCGCAATATTATCTAAATTATTATTCAATATAATTTCAGATCAGAAACTTGTTTTGTTTCAGTAAATGTCACTATTATTCCCCTCTGAACTCCGCTTTTGTTTACTTCACTAATTCTCCTCCAAGGCTACCAGCTATGGGCTTTTATCAAGAATTCTTGGCACCGGTGACATTCAAACCATAATTAAAAATAAAACATCCAAGTGAGTTTTGAGGTGCAGGTTTCCGCAGACTGTGCCCTCTGTTATACATTTCACGATTAATATGTAAATCCTAAAGTTAGAAGAATACAGTGGGCATGTCCTGGTTTGATCTCAGTTCCCGTCCTGATAGATCCAAGTTTACAGTCAAATATCTACGTCCAAACAAAAACAAATGTGGAATTATCATGCACAATTTGGTCGAGTGCGTTTGGCAGTGTCCTCTAAATATTTGCAAAGTGGCTCTCCATCATCCACTTCTGGCACGGCAAGGATTATGGGTACAATGACTAGTCCCTCATTAATGTTATGTCCACAAGCTGCAAAAACTGGGAAATCAGTGCAGCTTTTGCCTGAAGCCTTTGAACGCTACATGTCGCTGTGAACAAACCTGCTTTAAATTGGAGATTGGTTACAGAGGCTGTTTTTATCTAAGGGTTAAAACGCCGCTTCAAAGACATTAATCAGTGCCGAAATTAACTACTTTGATATCATTTCAGGCTAACAAAGACACATTCCTCAGCCCCACGCATCCACTGGGACCGGGCCAACCACTGTACGCTTAAAGTCAAAATCTTTCCTCTAATTCACAGGGAAATGTTAAAAGGCGTCTGTTCAATCTTGCAGAATTTTTGAGATGATTTGAATTACAAATGCAGATTGCAAATATGTACTTTGGTGACGGCTCCCTCAGGCCTCAGGATGCTCTTTAAAGATTCATGGCGCATTTTCAGAGCAGTGGGAGTCCCAACAGAGAAATATATTGTTCCCAAAATGCTCCTATAGCAAGCTTGTTATGGAGTTAAAATTACAGTCATCCGAGCGCTAAGGCAGTTTGCTATACTGGCGGAAAGAACGGATAAAAACACAACTTTGGAGCGATGCAGAACTAAATGCTGTGATGTACAGTAGAAGTGGAGGAGAATGGCTGAGCGGCGGAGGCTCTGTCTGTCGCCTTTGCATCTCAGCTGGATCATCCTTCTGGGCCTCGGTGCGCACATGCTCACAACAAGCGTACAGTAAGTCTCACGCTGCTTCAACATGGTGACCCTTTCTTATCTTCTCCTCAGCAGCTTTTGTGCATGCATCAAGTGGAGAATGCATTTGGAAGCCTTCACCACAAGAGAACTGGGATATTATACAACTTTAAGACAACACATCATAAAGTAAATCGACAACAAAAGTATATATACTCTTTTTTACCATTTAAAACAAAACAAAATATTATTGATTGTGACGACATACTGACTTGCCACAAGGATGATCACCTTTTATTGGAAATTAATACGTATTCATTTTATTTCCCAGTTAAAAATTATGATTTATTTGTAACTGGGAACATGTGGCACCATGCAGCTCATAGTGTAATTGAAAAAACAGATATGTTTGATTAGCATTTTAGTCAAAGAGTATGTATTCCTCTAGTCACAATCTTCAACATGTTTTTGGCAGAACATTTTAAAGGATTTGCTCAAGAAGGGGTGAAACTTTACTTGTATGGCACTAAAATATATCTGGCTTTTCAAAATACTACTTGGTAATGGGAAAATTGCGCACCTTTCTGTTTTTTTTTTCTTATGGCACTTGAACTGTTAATTTTATATTTCACGGACATAAAACAATAACAAATTTAAACAAAGTAGATTTGTATTTGCACAAGTGTCGAAGAAAGCAAAACAGCCCCAAGTCTTAAGCCAACCAGTAATATAATATAGTTATTGACATATAACGTCAATGTAAACTTGCATTTTACTGATTTCCCTTAATTATTTATTTTAGAATGATCAATTTACTGTTGAATAATTTAGTAGATAGGGGTTGAAAAATAAAACCATACTTTTAAGAAAAGAAAAACTTGAAGTAGATACATATTGCCACTTGTGTTGGCAATTTGAGGCAGATGTGTAAAAATGAGAGTCACAAATAGAGCAGACGCTGTGGGTGCTACTTGGGTGTAAAAGTAGAATCATGTGTAACTCCTTTTAGTCGGGGGCCAAATATCAAAAACTTAAGAGCTGGTTGGGGCCAGAAGGATAAAAGTAGAATGATTTTGTTGTTGTTGCATATTTTGTCTTTTGAGAAAATCATTATATTTGACATGAGCTTGGATATAATTTTCTAGTTGGTTTGGACTCAACCTGGTTGTACTAGCCTGGACTAGCCTGGTCGTACCACACCATAGTACAAATTACATTTCGTACTAAGGTCTGGAGGCGCTTCATTGAGCTCTGTTAACAGATAGGAGGGGTTAACTCCTTTTGCAGATTGAAACGATTGGATCTGAGTTTACCGTGACGTATGTAGTGCGCCCGAGTGAGTCGTTAGCATTTAGCATTTAGCCTAGCCATCTCCTTTGCCGCTAATGGAGCCCCTGGGGAGTAGCGCCACAATTTCTTCCAGCGAGTACATTTGCTAAACATTCCTCTTGCTCCGGCTTCAATTTCTTGATCGAACCAGGCTGGATTACTTTACTATCGCATTTTTCGCCATTGCCAAACTACGACCTACGACTACAACACCTGCCTTCCGCACTCGCTGATTGGTCGGTCGAAATGAAACCGATATAATCGCAAACACAGGGACCAGACGTAACATGCAGGGAAATGATAATTGAGCGGAGTGTACCGATGGCTAAGGCCAGGCTAGACTCAACCACAACTGGGGGCCAACAATAAATAATAGATGTATTGGAAGAATTATTTTATATTATTAAACATTTTAGAACAGACACAATTATAGTTGATTTCCAGAGACAATAGATTCAGATTCATTTTATTTGCCACTTGCAGTAAAACCACATTGGAATACATTTGCCAAAGTCCCCAGTGTGCACCAGACAAGCACATGAAAAAAACAAGATGAAAAGTAGAGGAATAAAACACAATTAAGGCATGCAGCTCAATGAACAATATCTTCTGCCACAGGAAAGAAGCTGGAACATGGCTTTTCCAGGCCCAGAAAAGCCATTGATTTTCTTAAGAGTCCGGTTTAAAAGTCTGTATTCATAAAGAATCTCCAGAACAGGCAGCTCACAGCTCACAGTCCTCTTTACAAAGTGGAAGACCTTGTTTAGCACTCTCCTTTCTTTGGCCTCTTGCTGCGTTGCCCTGACTCAGCACCATCTTGACTTTAAAATGATAAATAACACGCCATACTATCCCTTTACCATCAATGCTGAAAGTTACTGCAATAACTGCGGTGCCAAACCTGTGTCATACTTTAAATTAACACGCACATCAAGCAAATAACACAATGACACCTAACTGCAGCATAAATGTTGGTTATGTTAAACAGAAAATTAGGGTGGATTTAAATTTCATGTTTGGGTCCACTGTTAAGACAAACCGAGCCGAATCTCTCACCAACAGATAATTCCAACCCACTGAAACAAAACGGTTTGAGGAAATAAGAATAGTTTACATAAAATGCTTGGGGAAAGTGTTTACAAAGAAAGAATCCATGACAGCCTTAACAATCTGTTTTAACCTGTCACATGGGCTCTTTAGGGCTCTGCTGATGATTTCTTCTTTTCACAAAACAAGCATTAATATTTCAAAAGCTCCTCAGAGTGCAGCTTTCATAAAATATCACTGTGCAACCCAGATTGACAGGCTAAGTCTAGAAGCCGCAATTATTTCTCAATTATTTCACCAGATATTGGCTATTTAGAGACTGTTTGTTTCCTTATTCTTGGCTTTGTTGTGTCTTTTCAGTTATTTTAATGAATTTTTAAAATCTGCAGTATCAAACATTCATTCATTCATTCAGAGGTGCTGGGAGCTTCTCTTTGACCCAACCCTGAGAACAGTTCCGCAAACAGTATTTGACTTGTTATACCTTTTATCCAACATTCTCCTCGTGACACTGTAAGCCAGCGGTCTCCAACCTGTGGCTCGGGAGCTACCAGTAGCTCGTCGGAACCTTTCAGGTAGCTCCCTAAAGGATTTAGAATTTTACACATGATCTTAAATGAATAGTATTAGCAGTATTATGGTATATTTTACAAGTGCTCTCCATGTCTTGACGTAATTATAACATATTTCTTTTTGTACAACTGCAAAATGGAGTAGCTCTCTGCCTCTTCTGTTGTATAAAAGAAGCTCTCTGATTGAAATAGGCTGGAGACCCTTGCGACCGCTGCTGTAGGCGGTTAAACCATAAACCAACTCGGAGTCTGGCCTTGGAATACTTATGGAACGCTTTGCAGTTTTGTTGTAATTCACCTTCTGTAATTCTTTAAGACACTGTTTCCCAAACAGAGGTACAGGGACCCCTTGTGGCACAAAAGCACTTGCCACAGACTTATGGATAATAGACTTACAGGTTCAACCCCTTCAAACTTCATCAAATTAATTCCTTGCTCTCCAAACATTTTTCACAGGTCAGTTACAAGTTTAGATCAGCTTTTTCAGAAAAAGAGAGCACCACTCTTGATCAGCCAATTATCTCTCACAGTGTAGAGTATAGTGACAAACAGAAGTCTGTATCATACGTTTGCAAAAGATAAAATGTTTTCTTATGAGATAAATAGAGCATGTTGTGGTTTTTTGTCTTACATTTGTAGTTTTAAAAGACTCTCTGCTTAGACAAATCTTTTATCTGTGAAAATGACTGTGCCATGTCCTATGAACTCATATGCCTTGTACAAGCATCCATCTATAACAAATGTCCAGATTAAATGCTTTGACGTATGCCTACAGGTTGTTAGAAGACAAAGACAATACAATCTCACGTATTTGTCTTGGAATCAGGCTACACTTTTCAGCCACTGACCAAATGACTATAGGAGCTGATTTTGCTCTCCATCACACATACACGCACTCCCCCCTTCCCCTCCTCCCCCCTCCTCCTCTTCCTCTGTCCATTCAGCTCTGGAGCATCTCTGCAGCCACACCGCTCCTGTCCACTCGTTGCGCACACACACACAGCTTGGACAACTTTCCACTCTGACTGTCGCGCATGCATGTGGACTGTGGCGCACGCAAAGAACGAAGAAAACAGCGGGGATTCTATTCTCAGGTTTTATTCCAATCGCGCCAACATCATCCTCCACATGTAGCGAAAGCAGGAGACAGCAGCAGCAGCAGCAGCAGCAGCAGCCCGAAGTAACTCTCAATCCATCATCGCACAGAGACATGGATCTTTGGACAGTCTATCTCTGCCTCTTCACCAGTTGGGGTGAGTAGATGCCTTACTTAGTTTTACTCAGTTAACGCTGTTTTAAAACTGTTAAGACTGCCAAGCTTGCCTATTTGTTTGTTTGCCCGTTACGCATGGACTCATTTGGATGCATGGAAGTCTCTGGTGTGAATGACTCTGGAGCAAATCGCGCTCCCGTGTGCCATGTGATTGCAAAATATTTGGTCACAGTCTCCTAAGACACATTAATATTAATTGAATGTCGGCCCCTATATTGCAGCATGGAATGCACTAATAATGAATGCACCCGGAGTTGATTAAGATAATATTTTAGGCTGTGGTCTAAAATATTATATGAATTGTTTGTTTAAATTGTTTTTTGTGCTGCTATTTGCACACAATGTGAAATGACAGCATGACTAAAAACAAGAGCAAGAACTTTATATAAATTCAAATTGTTTGGAATTAATTGGAGATTTTGCAGTGATGATAGTGGCTGGTTTGTGTTATACCGAGGCATCCAGTGTGAGTGAATGAAGTGTGAGTATTGATTTTTGGAGAACCTATTTTCATATATATAGTGGTGGTGCGTGCCTCGGCTTTAATGGCCTCACACATGTCCACGTAACGAGTGTGGGGGGGGGCTCATATAGCAACTGGGTTAACAAACGCAGGAAATATGCATCCACTCTGCTCTGGATTCATTATTAATGCGCTGCTTCATAGGTTTCATTATACTGTATCTGTGCAGACGCAGCGCTCAATGGAAAAGTACTTTGCGCGTTTGTGAATCATGGCCTGTCCGTGCGCACTGACCTCTGACGGTGACTTCAGGTGGTTTCAATGAGCACAATGTGTTTCAGATGCAACTCGTTCGTCATTTAGCCCTTATAATCAACAAGTTCAATGTTTTAAGCACCCTGCTTTCTATGGGAGACGGTGTGTAGACAGAGGCGGTGATTATAGAGACGCGCGGTGGCCATCTGCTCTTATCAATTAAGCAAGACAAATCAGTGAAAGGCCATAAACTGCGGACTGCTTTGGTGATGCAGCCGTTTATAAGGAGGGCTGGAAGTTTGTGAGGCAGAACCATGCACAGTGAGCTCATGATGGCCTGGTCCTGGGAGCCATGTGTTTCACCTGCAGCCAAGAGGTCCAACTATAAGGATAATTACTCACGTGTGATCCATATACCTGAAGATCCGTTTTCCTCGTTGGGGGTGTGCATACAGCTTGGGGACAATGTTAAAGTTAGGCTGTGCAAATTATCCACGTGTTAATGTGTTTTCAATTATTGCAAAGTTCAATTACAAGGATGGTGTAATTGAAAATGCAATGGATCACATAATCAGCAAGACTTTATAACCTTATCTAATCAAGAATGGAAAGGTTTACGACTTTATGAGATACTTTTTGTACGGTTATAGCCATAAGTGAGCGGTCAATATAAGAGATGACATTTAATATATATTCTTTTTATTTTTTTCAAATTAAATAATTCTTTCAATATTAGTTCAGTTAATATGGGGTTCTTTTATACATTTGACCAAAACAAAGCTTAAGTGATGCTCCAGGAGAACATTGTCAGACTTGTCACAAATTGGGTTGTTTGATTGATTCATTTCATTCTACAGTTATTATAGAAGTATCTGAGACATAAAACCTCTTCTCTGAATTTTTATGTCTATGTAAGGTTCAAAATTGAGTAATCAATTACTAAATGAGTTGAAAACTATTTAAATAATCAGCGAGTTATGAATAAATTGATTAATATACAGCCCTAAACTATAGCTCAAGCGTATCTGTCCCCTGAACATGCTGTAATAATGTGTTGTCTGCTTATGGAGCATCCTTCAAGAGCACTAGAATAAATCGTCTCTATTAGAAGATTGGCTTTTTGTGCAGAATCCACTTCTCGTCTCATAAAGAAGTGTTTGTTATTCCAACGAGCAGACACGTGATCAGAGCCACCAACACTCACAAAGATTGATACAATCCAAAACCATATAGGACCCTATTGTTCAAGAAAATGTGTTATTACTGTGATCATTGGACTCACGTTACGATCATGCATCCATGTCCAGCCACTTGTTTGAGAATTATTCCATGCATTTAGTTTACAAATGTTTTTTTTTTTTTCATCTTTTGGTCAATTTTATCTAATAATGCTGTTCTCTTACTCCTCCTATGATAATCTTAGTTGTTAGGGTATTTGGGCACCGTCTGGTTTAGTATTACAAAGATCAAAACGTGACTCTGCAACCTAATGCTTCTTTTTCTGTTTTGAAAGTATAATATTCATACAGACACGACATTTCGATGAGCACACAGACATAAAGAAGATTAGGTAGAAGCACATGGGGGCAGGGTCGTTACATGAACTGTGAATAACAAGACGTTTGTTTGTGTTTGTGTGTGTGTGTGCGTCTGTTTGCGTCAAATGATAATGCATTGGAGAATAATGCGCTTTTACAGACAGCCACAGATGCCTTACAATAGGTTGCATTCATGCTAATACAGTTGAAGGACACGTAGTAAAGAAGCAATTTGTTAAAGACACGATGGAAAGAAAAATGTCCAAATGTTTTCCCAGATCATTATTTGAGCATAAGATACACACTTTTCTCATATCTGAAAGTCCTTTCCACTAACCAGCAACATGTTGATGTGGATCTTTGTGGTAGTTTTTGCTTCATGTGGATTGGCTCAGGAATGACTTTGGACAGTTACTTTACTCTATTTACCAGGAAAACCTTTTCAGCTTCCCCCCACCTCAATCAAACTATAACTGATTTGAAGAACACAACCTATATCATGCTTTTCTATTTGCATATATCCGTATTCCCTCCACCGTAGGTCAAACACAGGGCCGATAGGGTGATAGTAATGCTTCTATTTATGTGGGACTCGAACTGTGCCTGTCCTAAATACACATTTATCATGAATCCCATTGGATGTGTACTGTAAGGAGCACACATAGTTCATCCCAGTTTCATATTATCTCCACACAGACAGATGGCAGAGTCCCATAGGAGCAGAGCGAGGACAATATGTGCCCTATATGTCATAAATATGCTTCATCACAGTGTCAGGGTCAAGCACCAGGCCAAGCACGCTCCAGTCACTCTCCCATCAATGTCCCTGTCGGACTAACAACGGCTGTTTCATATGAATTACATATTTATTTATTGCACACATCACACGCTTCTGATTCATACTGTTGACTTGTTTTGACACAGCCATGAATCGTCACATGAAACGACCTCTTTGCACTTGTTTTCATGAATTAGAGTTTGAACATTAATGGTTTAAAGAGTGAAGCTCATGTTGGAGTGTCAATTATGTTCAAATTGATAGACTATTTTTAGCATGGGTGGGAACTTTATTGCTATAATTGTGTTCACACATTCACGGAATACTTTTGCAGCTTTTATTTAACAGCAAACCCTGAAGTATAGACTTACAAGCATCTAGTGAAATGAAACATTGGATCAGGAAATATCAATGGATCTTCTTCATAATAATGATAAAAGATTCTAAATATTTGGGTATGTGACTGGAGCTAACCGTATTGTATACCATTCAAATGATGTCTGTCATTGCTATATACAAGTAAAGATGACCAGGGACAGACAGAACCATTCTTCTGTTGCATGTAAAGAAGATGTGTGAAAAACAAAACACAAAACAGACATAATCTGTTCAATCTGTGAATTCATTTAAAAACCCACCAAAACCTAAAGTTGCCTCAACGTTTCTTTGCGTAGTATAATTCAGTCATTCACTCTTACTTAAGTAGTTTGCAGGTTTTCTCCACTCACCCGTGGTTGATAATTCAATCTGAAGAGACAAGACAGACACAAGAAGTGCATTAAATGAGTTCATTGTCATTGTTTGTTTGGCGCATAGACCCTGGCTGTGACGCTGGGTCAAGGAAGATCATTGTTTGTGTGCTGCTTTATGATCCACGGGGTCTGGACACTGGTGGTGGCTTAAGGGCGAAGTTGGGGTTCTATCAAGAAATTGAAGCCGGAGCAAGAGGAATGTATAGCAAAATTCATTGCTGACGGTAAACTCAGATCCAATCGTTTCAATCTGCAAAGGAAGTTAACCCCTCCCACCTGTTAACGGAGCTCAATGGAACACCTCCAGACCTTAGTACGAAATGTCATTTGGACTATGGTGTGGTACGACCAGGTTACAGCAGGTAGTATTTTCCTTGGTTTCCTCTTTTTGGATCACCATTTTGGGTTTTCTTGGTTCCCCTCCTGGTTAGCTTTGGTAGTGTCACTATTGTTTGTTGTCATTGTTTGTCAGTTGCTCTAATGATGAGTAGCGCTCATTTCCACACAATGTTACTTGGACCGGTGAAAGTAATAAGTCAGTCAGAGAAAGGTGATTTCCAATTGTAATGAATGTGAGCTGGGGCATATCTGCAAAGGTCAGTCAAGAATGGACTTTAAAATATATTTTAATATTTGTTAAATGGAGTTCAAACCTTAAGATTACAATTTAGCCAACAACTTCCTTATCCTGCATCAATTGTGTTTGTGCAATGAAGGGAGTATGCATCTGTCCTTACATAAGCCTTCAGTTTACATAGTGTGCGTGGGAAATCACCATAATGCTCACTTATGTTCATATTCCATGAATATTTCTGCATCAACATTATTATTCTGATGAGTAATTGAAATTTGTATAAGTTATAATCATTATTACTAAGCTATTGAATGCTTATATCTTGCCACTTAATGGGCAGGCTAATTATCGCTCTGATGGGGAAATTGCTCTGGGGTGTTGCAGTAGTTTAGTAATGATTGATTATCCAGTGATTTTGGTGACCAGCTTATAGTGTAAATGTTATTGAGGTTTGATAATATTGATATTGTCAATTGTTGACTCAAAAAAACGTTTTCTAACAACTTCTTTGATCTAATGAATTTCTCTGTGTAATATCATTGCATCCAAAAATCTATGTACAGTAGTTAAACTATGTAACACTGATCATTTTGGTAATATTTCCTGTCTACAATGATTCTTTCATGAGCTAATGACTTTGGAAATGTGAATATGTAAAGATGATGCTTGACCTCTTGCCCTTCGTTCCTCTTGCTGCTGAGGTATCTCTGCTTCACCGAGTCCTGTACGATGAGCTGTGTCATAGGCCAGGGGAACAGCTCGGACAATCCCCCTCTTCGGAGTACTCACCACAGTGGTGAGTCGTCTCCCATCGTGGCGTGCCTTGTTTGTTGTGGACCGTGACAAGAGGTGTGATGTGTAAGAGAGAGCACATCACCCCTGTGCTGGCCTCACTTCACTGGCTCCCTGTCACATTCAGGGTTGACTTTAAGATTTTTTGATAAATAATTGTAATATATACATGTTTAAATGGTTGGGCCCCTGCATATCTGTCAGAGCTGTTATCTCTGTATGCTCCTGTCAGATCAGTGAGGTCAGAAAACCAGCTTCTGTTGAATGTGCCCAGGTCTCGTCCAAAAACTCAAGGAGATCGGGCTTTTTCTGTTGCTGCCCCCGAACTGTAGAATAGTCCGCCTCTGTTCATTAGAGCAGCTGCTTCATCGGAAGTTTTTAAATCCAGTTTAAAAGAAATTTTTACGCCTTGGTTTTTAATACCAACTGAGTTTTACCATTTAACTTTTTCCATGTACGTGTATGAATTTCATGCTGTATTCTTTTACTTCTGTCATCACCTTGTGTGGAATAATTGGAACAATATCTGAACTCTGAACATTGTTAAGCGCTTTGGGGGACCTTGGTCAGTAAAAATGCGCTATAAATAAACATTACTTACTTACTTACTGGTGTTGTTGTAAATGTGCTATACAAATAAATCTGACATTGACATTAACAAGTGCTGACATGCATTTTGATGTGTTCAACAGACAGGATACAGGAGTAGAAAATGCACTCCAGTTTTGAAGATTTATCACCAACAACTTGTGAATTTCCAAAAGTTTTGAACGATCTGACAACAGCCACAGTGTAATGCGGGTGGCAGACAGACAGACAGACAGACACTCCTTGCATTATAGATAGATTTCATATCATTGAGGCTTATTAATGTGCACTACAGGAACTCCCTGCTCTATGAAGCATACAGTATAACCTCCGTTTCCTATCAAGGTTTTAATCAATCCGGTGATGATAGAACTGGGATGTAAAAGCTTTCCAGACACAATGGCTGCTCAGTGGTGTTCCAGGAGGCTCTCCCACTCTCTGCTGAAAAAACCCCCGAACCTTTTTAATTATTGAGCGTTCTGCTTTTGACCCTTCTTTAGATGTCACTCGGGCTGACGGGTGCGACCTTTTGTGAATGCAGCTCCCATATTATCGTTGTCCTTTAATATTACACCGCGATAACTTTGAAAACGTTCATAAATATTGAATCAAAGGAGAGTTGAATGATCAAGAAGCACCCCATTGTTAGAGTCTTAAAGAGATTGATTTCCTCTGATAAATGTGGGCCCACTTTAATGCCTTAATCCATTACTGAAGTGGAGAGCGTGCTGTTAACTTTCAAATAGAACGAGGCTTGTGGTGTTTACAGTGGAAGATGTATGTGATTGAAAATGTTTAGTTAGAGGAGAATATTCCGCAATTGGGAGATACAGTGACTTTGCTGATTACAACAAGCATTAAACAAGAATCATTTGGGATTACATACACACACCTGGAAAAGCACGAGAGAGAGAGATAGACAGAGAGAAAGAGAGAGAGACAGAGACACAGAGAGACACAGAGAGAGAGAGACACAGAGAGAGAGACAGAGAGAGAGAGACAGAGACAGAGAGAGAGACAGAGAGAAAGAGAGAGAGACAGAGACAGAGAGAGAGACAGAGAGAGACAGAGAGACACAGAGAGAGAGAGAGAGAGAGAGAGAGAGAGAGAGAGAGAGACAGAGAGAGAGACAGAGAGAGAGACAGAGAGAGACAGAGAGAGAGAGAGAGAAAGAGAGAGAGAGACAGAGAGAGAGAGAGAGACCTATCTTACATGTTTTAAAATACTTGTACGGCAAAAGTAAATGTTTCTCCTTGTTTTCACTATTTAACAAATGTGTCTATCCTATCATTGGTCTAACCCCATGTTTCTTTGGGTAAATTAAAACCGCTGTATAGTTCTTATGTGTTATTTAGAGCCAGAAAAGTCCTGTTTGAGATATAGAGCACAATCACACAAAGTAATCAACTGGACTCGGTTCACTTAAAAAACAAATGCAACAGTCCTCAAAGTCATAGATCTGTTTTTAAATATGTTTTGGTCCATAGTTTCACATCACCACAAATTAAATATAAGTTGTCAAACAGAATTAGGCCTAAGTGAATGCACACATAGGCAGCTATTTTTTTCTTAGATACAGTATGGTAAGTCCTTTCTTTGGTGATGCTTTGTGTGAAGGGTTTGAGATAACATTAGATGAGATAGATTTTATGGATCTCACACTGGAGAAATGTACATGTCACATTTGGCACTTCTGTCTTTTGCACAAACATGTTAAAGAAAATAGAGTCTGTGCAGGATACAATTATGTACAATAACCAGAACCAGAACCACTGTACAGTCAACTTTAACACAAACCAAACTGAACGTACGGTAGAATGTGTATAGGGAGCTGCATAAGTACTACTTGAAATTATATGATCAGTCCATGGAGTTTCAGAATCAAGTTTCATGGATTCTAAATATCGTGCCTGGGTTTGGTCCTTATATTAACACCACACTTACAGTAATTCAAACCAAACAAGTGTACAAATGAAATGATTCTTAAAGTGATAGTCTGGAACTCTAAATTAATTACACATTTTAAGAATTGTATTAAATTGACCTCCTGGCCCTAAATGTTGATTGTGTTGAATAAATATAAATAAATGTTGAATTCTAATACTACGGGTAAGTCCCGCCTTCCCTTCTCTTAGCTATAGCTCAAAATCAACGATGCTGTCCACTTTAACCAATCATGTGATGCCAAGGGCTGTCAATCATCGCGCGGAGCTACGAGCAATGATTGACAGCCCTTGGCATCACATGATTGGCATGCTCAGTTGTTTGTTTTCACGGAGCCTCCGAATCAAGCCTCTATTTGGCTCTGGAACTACATGAAAATTGAGCAAAGAATTCTGAACATCTGCGCTGAGTTACCCATTTATACTGTATACTGAACCTATATCCATAATCATTTATATACTGAACCTATATCCATAATCATTTATATACTGAACCTTCATCCATAATCATTTATATACTGAACCTATATCCATAATCATTTATATACTGAACCTATATCCATAATCATTTATATACTGAACCTATATCCATAATCATTTATATACTGAACCTATATCCATAATCATTTATATACTGAACCTTCATCCATAATCATTTATATACTGAACCTATATCCATAATCATTTATATACTGAACCTTTATCCATAATCATTTATATACTGAACCTATATCCATAATCATTTATATACTGAACCTATATCCATAATCATGTATATACTGAACCATATCCATAATCAGATCGTCTGCAGACGTGTCCTATAATGTTCAATCAACGTTTATAGCTACTTCCGGGTTTACCGCAATCGTCTTTTTTTGCATTAAAACATTATTTTTGTCATGAAAACATTAACCAATCATTCTGAAAACCTCTGTGCATGTGTATTAATAATGTTTATGCATAATGTGTTCTCAGATTAACATTTAAATGTGTTGATTAATTGTTACAGAAACGTAGGCGTTGACCAATCAGAAAGGAAGGGGGAGGGAGCTTGGGTCGTTTTGTTCAAATCATGTACAATCGCGACAAACTCCAGACAATCACTTTAATGGAATGAATGCATAATGTCAGAATTGTTGGTTGACTACTGTATATACTACACAGTACTGACTACGGTGAAAAAATAAAATCAAATGTGTTGTTACCTTGAAATGTTGCCCACTGAAAAGGGCCCATGGCTGATTTTGCTTCTACCTACTCTTTTGAGCCCTTCTTTGTAGATGTGTTGTCTTTTGTCAAAAAATGCACTCAAATAGAAATGTATGAATTGATCTTTGAAATGTATGCTCAAAGCAGTATTGTTGTCTACATTACATTCGAAAGACGTGGTATGATGTTTGTGCACCTGGCCGCAGAATAGTGATTGCTTTTGGGAGGTGCGCTGTGGTTAACTTTGGAAGGTTGCTCCAAGTTCTGGTCAGAAATAATGTTTTTTGGCTCCAAGCGCTGAAGTCTGGTGGTTGTAAATCAATATATCTGACAGGAGATTTTAAATGATTTTGGGGGAAAAGCTGAGTGCACTGTTTTATTACAAATGAGAGGGCTTATGTTCAAAAGATGAAGTGGGGAGACAAAGGAATTGTTAGATCTAAGGTTAAAGTTCTTCACGTTGACTATTGATTGTTTTTTGTACTGGCTCAGATTAACCATTGACAATATACAGCAGCAACCTTTTCCAAACAAGTGAGGTTGCTAACATTTGGAAAGGGAGAAAAAAGGATTTCAGTGGTTTAAACAAACAGTGGTCCTCAAACAGTGAAACTAAACAACCAAACACGACTTAGTAACTTTGCATGGCCAATTGAAAAAAAATAATCAAACCAGACCCAGAGGCAAAGTTGTATGTTTATGGCCCTAAAATTAGATAGATGCATTGGACTGAATTAGTCGCTTCAGGGTTAGTAATTTATCGTTTTTCTCCTTTAGAAGTAGACCTAATAGTCACAGAACTTTACAAAGTGTGGGTTGTGTGCATGCAATCAATACACGGTGTGGAAATGCAGATGTTTTATGCAGTGGTCTATGCTAGCTGACTCATTGTAGTGTTATGAATGGGAAAACAATAATCTTGTTCCAGGTGAAAAGCTTGCAGAGTTTGAAAACCATCCAATATTTTCTACTTGTTTGTACATTTCCCAGAGGTGTTGTGGCCCAGTGGCATCACACACATCCCTTTGACAACAGCATTTCATATTAAACATACAGCAACAATAATCAACAATGGGTCTATGGTTGAAATTCCGATGGTGTCAAAAACGCGGAATAAGGCTTGTGTACACTTCAAATTCCATGTAAACCAGGGACAAACGGAAGCAAGCTGTTTTCAAACCTGCGTGGACTTATCACTATGGGGAAGACAAAAAAAATAAACTTTTGAATTTCCAAATCAGTCTTCAGAAGTCACAGCGCAATAATCTAGGATCAGAGATAATAATGGACTGCAACTTTCTCATTCATGTGAAGCAATATCAACATTTGCAAACATTTTTTTTTACAAGGGCAACTTCATGAAGGACAGAACAGCGCAACATAGCCACAAAATTTGAGAGCAAGAGCTTCACTATTGTTACACGGCCTGCTATGCTGGACTTATGTAAAGTATCCAGGGAATTTTGTCTACTTTTACCTTCACCAGACCCACAAGTAAGCCACTGGCTATAAACAAAATTTTAATATCAAAATTATTGTTGTATTTGGTTGGCGGATTCCAACTTTACATGCCTCGGCAAAATCTACCAACCTGCGTCGCTCAGTACATTTAGCATAGTGTGGATTTGTAATATTTTGGTAGTTGGTTTCATTTTTTGATTTTTCTTTGGAATATTTTTAGTTTTATCACCCCACCCATTATGTGTTTAATCTGTGTCTGTGTCTCCCAGTTAAATGTTAAATGGTATTATTTCCTCTGTTCCAGTCTTTGTTCCTTGTGTGTACTTCAGTTCTGTTTTAGTATTAGTGTTACATGCAGGGCTGGACTGGCCATCGGGCATACCGGGCAATGCCCGAAGGGCCGATGCCCATATTTGGGCCGGTCTGTCTGCTTCATACAAAAAACATGTTTGTGAAAAATGTTTGAGGGGGGGCGCGCATGTCCGCGGCCAACTGCTGTATATACTCGAACGGGATTGCGCCACCTCAGCGGCCGCAGTGTTCCGAGACAGCTGCGCCCGCTTTGTAATGAGCGGTTCAAGCATCCAGCGGCTCTGAGCTGGACGCGGGAACCACGAGATCCGCTCACAACACAACACAACACGGTGAGCGCGTAGCCTCAACGTGACCATATACCCAAGACCATAAACGCGCACAGGACCATGCATTTCTTTGTGTAATCTGTGCACCCAATAAATACACCGCTGCAGGAAACAGTCCGCGTCTCCCCTCTCCTCTCGAAGTGCGACTAAATTAAAGCTCAGGTACCTAAATTTTCCATTGCATTAAAAGTTAATATTTGAGCCCATGTAGTAAAATGTTGTGAACAAATCAAACAGATTTAGTGACAGACAATGGCTGGCATTATGAATTTCAGACTTTTTTGACCAATTCTCATCCCTGTAATAAACAATAGTGTTGTCTGTGTCCACCTCCTTCACTCTGAGACATGTTTATTACTCTCTTGTAATGTAGACTATTGCACTGTATTTCAATCGTTGAAACTGCACATATCCTGATCCTCTAGTATTTTCTTTACTTTCAGATCATGAATATGTACTTTAAAAAAAATGAGGAACATTAACTGGCAATCTAAATTTGGGAAAAGATACTAGCTCACTCCACCCCTGCACTTCATCAATGTCACAATAAAAAAGTACAGACATTCAACAATGCAGAAACATAGTAGACAAAGACATGTAAGAGCAAAGACATTTTGAGTCTTAATATGATGGGTAAAAAAGGTGAAAAGCTCTATTGATATCTCTTCTTAAATTATTCTTACCAGATCTTCGATGATCTCTTTGACAGCTGCCACCAAAAGAATAAAGAGGAGGGGGACCAGAGTTGTCCAGCGACCAGTGGGAGAAACATCTGGAATTTGCTAAACGAAGAACACCAACATAAAATTAGCTAAAAGTATACATTTCAATAGCACCATTGCAAATTTGAAAAGTTACCAAAAAATAAATGTAATGGGACAATAGTACAAATGTGTTTCCCCTGATTTTGTGTTTTTGTGTGAAGATTTAGTATCTCAGAAAAGTTTAAAACAAAGGCCTTATTTTGTCAAAGCCACTGACAGAGAGTGCTGCTGCTACTCCTGATACACTATTATGGAAACTTGTGAGAAAATGGATCTCCCGTCTTCTGCTTGGATGTTTTATTCAAGGTCGCAGCATCGACGGCGCAGGTAATGAAGATTCACACTGGCTGCTGTTCAAAGCCCCAACTACAAGGTCACGGGATAGAGCCGATTTCCATTCTGCTGCCTTTCATTAACATGGACCAGTCTGTCAGCACTGGCACTCAGGGAGACTATTGGGCACCAACGACTACACTTCCATGGTTTGTTGTCAATAAAACCTAGATTGAAGCTGCCGACTTTTGTCCAATTAAATGGACAGAGTGAATTATTCAAATTTACATAATCTGTCCACTTTCTTTTTTAATCAATATTGCTGATGGTTTATATTTCTACAACTGTTTGTTTGTTTGTTTCCTCACTCGACTACTATTGAGTGTGACCCCCATTAATAACATAAAAGTACTATTAACATTAGCATGCTTATTGTTGATTGGTCATAAATACAAACAGGAAATGTATCATGGTGACAAGTTAGTGTTTCCATTAAAGAGCATTTTGGTTATTTTCTGTAACATTACATGAAGCGATCCATCTACAGGGTCAGGTAAATGTATACAGTTGGAAGTGTACATAGTTTTTCTAATTAACTGAACTTGCATTTATGACTTGGTATAAAGCAATATAAATTATTGAGTAGAAACATACTGTGGTGACAGTTTTTGGAGTAATTACATTAAAACCAGCCGCAGCAAATACACGGACGTCAAAGGCCTTTTATCAATGCAGACGACCTTCTGACGCCATGCTGAGCTTTGTGAAGGTCCCTGCTGTCTGTCACACCCTTGTGTCTTTCCGTCTTGCATCTGTATGACCTGCATTTCCACCATTGTCTGTCTGTTCACACCCCATGCCACTGCCACCACAGGGGATAGCGCCGGCGCTTCCTGTGCGCCTCCTCACCGGTGGCCCCCTCCGCTCCGTTGTGGGCGTGACTATCTTTGGTGTGTGTCTTGTATACAGGAAGCTCGGGGCTCTGGCCCCCAGAGCTGGGACATGCTGCTTTTGGAGTGTATGTGCTGGCTCTCCGCACTGTGCGTTAACAATAAACTTACGCTTTTGATCAGACAAAGGACCTTTGAGTTTTCTCCTTCATGGGGTATATAATTCTATAACAATTTGGCGTTGCTGACATGTCTTGGCATGGATACTTTCGGCGGGGACGAGCGGCTTTGTTTGGCCGACCTGGATCACCAGCCTCTGTTCCTTTTTGGAGACAAAGGAGGGCGGCGCTCGTCCCGCGCACGGAAGGAATCCTTTTGCCACACAAGACCAAAAAGAACCTAATCTGGTGAGTCTTGTCTTTTCATCTGCGTAACGAGCCCAGGGCAGCACTTAAGTGTACACGGGGATTTGTTTATTTATGTATTTTTGGGGTATTTCATTCATTGCCACAGCATAGTCTGTGTGCGGGATTTTTTGGGGGCTTTTTGTTCTAGATTGAAACTAGCGGCTGCGCGTTAGTATCGCATTGTAAGCGACCCTGGAATCTCTGAGTGTCTTCAGCCAGAACCGCTCCGTTTTCAAGAACGCGCGCTCGCTGGTTGAACCAGCGGGGGGGGGAACGGAGCGCCCCAAAGTGGGTAGGAGCAGGGAGAGACTAAGCGGGTTAGGCCCATTGTTCGTACGAGAAAATGGGTAAAAAACAATCTAGAAGATGCAAGCTATGGAGTGCTTGCCTATGGTGCAGGTCATCTGCGTGATAATTTAGAAGAAGAAGGGGAGAAAAAAAAAATATATACTTGGTTTTAAGAATATCACGGCAAAAGAGGTTAGAGAAAGAAATATGTAAAAACAATAGCTCCTCCGCCTTTCACCAAAGCGGAGAACACACAGGCGCACACACACGCCCTCTCTCACCTACTAACCCTTTCACACTAGGAGCAGAACTCCATGCTAAGTACGCGCCCAAACAAGGCGTTGGGTTTTTAAAAAATGAAGCAGACTACTGTTGTCTCTTTTCCCTCTTCCCTATCCAGGTCTGTCGGCGCCTTTCCTCCGCGCTCTGTCCTCTGCCTCAAAGCACCAGCCCCACGCCCCAACCACAGGCGGCGCCCGCACCAGCTGAGACCCCGCGAGAAGTGGGCCCAAACCGCAGAAGAAGAAGAGGCGGAAACAGACACACGCTCAGGAAACCACAGAAGAAGAAGCGAGGGAAACAAATATGTGAGACACCGACAACTGCTTTGGAGCACAGAGAGAAACTGCTCCAAATCCCGTGACTGTTCTCCACGGAGGGGGCAGCGTGATATACCAAACGCACCCGCGGAAACCCGCTTGAAAGTTGTTCCCGCACCGCAAACAGAAGAAGCCATTGTGACCGGCACGTTTGGGTTATTCACCAACCCTCATGGACCACATGCTAACGCTCTGGGCTACCTGGGCCTCCTGCGGACTTTGCAAAACTTCCACAGCCCGGCGGAAAGACTGTGTGCTCGACATGGGTCGAAGGACTGTTACCGGAGGAGGCGTTAAAGGCAGAGGGCCTCTCAAGCTCACACGGGGCCAGAGGACGGCAGAGGCGGGCACGGAGGAAACACGAGCGACTGACCAAACCTGGGTTCACATTCGTCACCAAAGCGACCGCTCATGTAAGTTGAACAACAACAAATTGCAATTGGCACTTTTTAGAGATAATTCATGCCCGTAATATACGCTAACAACCTGTGGTGTACAAGTTAAAATTCTGGATGACTCCGGGGCAACAAATTCTGTGCTAAAAGTGACAGCCTTTCTGTCTCCCCTAAAATGAGCGGCCGCTTCATATTCTAATTAGCAGCGTCGGAGAGACGACTAAAGAGCAATTTACGTCACCGCTAACGTGTTTTGATTCTCAGGGCAACCAGCTTAAACATTCTTTTCTATATTCCCCATTGTCCCCGGTTAATCTACTAGGCCGAGACCTTATGTGCAGACTCAATTAAAAATAGATAAATAAAAGGAGGCACCGGTCCCAAAAGTTAACTACCACTGGAAATTGACACCAAACCCTGAGATTGCTAAGTTATTAGCCACAACAAGTGGATAGTGACGCCCGCACAAAATTTGGAGGTCAACCACGCGAACGACCTAAGCTGCTCTCTCCGGTCGTTGCCAGACAATAACTTGGAGTTTGAAAATTCATGCAGTGTAGGGAAGATAGGCTAACGGAGTACGTTTATTGAGATAGGCACCACTATCTGTGCTACTTAATGAGTAACAAAAACATTTTTATCGTGAAACAAAGGTGAAGTATTAAAGTTTGAGACTAATTTACATTTTTAATGAATCCGACCTGGCTTTATTGAAAAAGAAAAAAATAAGGAAAATAAACATTTTTTTAGGTGACAAGAGCTCATTAGAGATATAGGGGACACAATCTGTGATAAGCCCGAAGTATAGACCACGTGGTAAACACTAAAGTTGGAAATGGATCCTTTTAGGAAAACTCTTTTAAAGCTCTGCAGGCTCTGAAAGTTGCAACAATAAGAAATAGCTCATGAGACAATTGGAATTGGACATGGAAAAATATAACAAAGTTAAAAGTACAGGCCTTCTGTGTTGTTATATGTTTGTGTGTGTTATATGTTTTGTGTATGTTATATGTTTGTGTGTCATGTCAAAGTACACCACGCTGACCTTAACAAACTCTGGACCAATACTAACGTGGGGATCGGCCTGTGATGTGACTGTGATATGAGTGTGATGTGTGAAATAAGGAGTGAAATGAGGAGTGCTGAACGGAGAATGGAATAACAAATGTGTCTGTAATGTTTTAATGTGATCATGGAATAATTCTTTTTGTCAACAGCATACGGTGTAAGTACTAGAGATTCAAAGATAACGACCTTTATTGAACAGGTGTAAAAGTGAGAGTACTCTGGGATGAGTACTCTGAGAAAAGTACTCTGCGGAAAGTACTCGGAGATGAAATACCTCGCTGAAGATATTGGGAGTCCCTCCCTCTGCTGTTTGCCCTGACAGTGATTCGGTCCAACCGCAGTGAGCGGTCATTGGGCGGAGGACAACTTTGGTCTGTAAACTCACATTTAGGGGAGTATAAAATTATAAACATACATTTTGTTGTTCTGTATTTGGCTACAGCCTCCGCCCTGATGCCACACACCACCTGTCAATGCAGTTATGTTTTGCCCAATTGGGAAAAAGATTGACAAGCGAAAGTGGGCATTTTTTGTGTTTTTTTTTGTGTTCTGATATTTCTTTTTCAGATGAGAGATAAACTACCCCTGCTCCAGGGATGACAGTAGTATGGATCAGGAGGAAATGAGCCTCCACTTTGGCACAAAAGCCCACAATATGAATTGAGGACGATCCGGGAGAAAAGCAACTGGAGATGAACGGAACAGTCGGTACTTTTGCAGCCTCACTGAGGGCCACTGAGACCCACTGCTTACTTCTCAGCAAAACTCGATCCCGTGGCAGCAGGGTTGCCTCGCTGCCTGCGGGCTGTGGCTGCCGCTGAGAAAGCGGCCCTAGCATCACGTGACCTTGTGGGATACACTGAACTAACTTTGCTTGTGCCCCATGCTGTTTCCCTGATCCTGTTAGAGCAGAGGGCCTCTCGCCTTTCTGCGGCTCGTTGGCTGGGGTACAACACGGTGCTCTTTGAACTACGGTGAAGGGATGCACACAGCTGAACCCCTCCTCGCTGCTGCCCACGCCAGAGGAAGGGGAGGCACACTGCTGTATCGCCACAATAGAACAGATATGCACTCCCAGGCCAGACCTGAAAGAGGTGCCTCTGACTAATCCTGACTTGATTTTTTTTATATACAGACGGAGCCGCGTCACGTGACAACACTGGGAAGAACCGAGTCGGCTATGCTGTGTGTTCTGATTTTGATACTATAGACTCTGGTAGTTTGCCCCACTACCACTCAACACAAACCGCTGAGCTGGTCGCGCCCACCGGGGCTTGTGAGCTGGCAGCGGGCAAAACTGTTAACCTATTCTGTGATACGCGCTATGGTTTCTCTGTGGTGCACGACTGGAAAGCACTGTGGAAACACCGCAATTTTATGAAATCTGATGGTAAACCAATTCTTAATTCCACACAGGTTGAACGTCTGCTGAAAGCTGTAATGTTGCCCTTAGAGATCGCTGTATGCAAATGCCAGGCCCACACTAATGCCACTGATCCCATCTCTGCAGGGAATCGGCGCGCGGACAAGGCAGCGGCATACGCACCTCTACACACACACACACACACTACCTCACTCAAGACGTTGATATTTTCTACTCCAGCAGAGACGCTGCTGTGGGGGAGGGGAATGGGGCTCAACGACGGCATGGTGTGTGTGGCTGGGACCAGACAGCAAACCGTGCCTACCACGGCATTTCTTCAGACAGTTTGCAATTTTAGCACATGGTCGAGACCATGCCTCAAAAGGAGGGATGATGTGTGATTTAATCACACAAAATTGGTATACAAAGGGGTTTACGGCATTTGCACAGAGATTCAGCCAAACATGCGCTATATGCCCCGCGCACAACCCAGGTAAGTCCCAAAAGTATCCAACAGGCTGCTCATCCTCCGCCCCTGCGCCCATTTCAACATGTCCAAAGGGACTTTGTTGAACTCACACCATGCCAAGGTAAGTAATACTGTCTGGTTCTGGCGGATCTCTGGTCCAAATGGACTGAAGTATTTGCAGGCATACACGCCACAAGCAACGCGGTGGTGAAAGCTCTGCTCACAAAAATTGTGCCCCGAGAAAAAATCTCTAGTGACACTGGCAGTCACTTTGTAGCAAAAGTCATTGAGGAAGTGGGTGAATTTCTGGGCATTGATCCCCCTGGCCCGGAGGCGCGTGCGAGCGAGAGAATGGCACTCAAAGCTCTGCCGCTAGCCCTCATGTACATGCGCATGAGAGTCCCATTCGAAATCCTCTGTGCCAGACCACCCAACTTGGGCGAGGGACCCCCGAACAGAGATCTGCCAAGCACCTCTTTGTGTGATGACGACATGCTGTCCTATTGTAAGGAAATTAATGCACTTTTGTCCTCTATTTCTGCCCAGGTCAGGAGCGCCCTGCCACAGGCTGCGCAGGCGACTGGGTCCTGGTGAAGGAAACGAGACGAAAGCACTGGCGGTCCAAGCGCTGGCTCGGCCCATTCCTCGCCCTCCTGGTGACGGACACTGCCGTTAAGGTCGCGGAGAGGACAACTTGGATCCACGCCAACCACTGTCGTGCGGTGCTGCCACTGAGGGCCATAGACGAGGACACCGAGGGCGCGGACGGACCAGGCCCATCCGCGGCTCCCTACGATGAAGAAGTCGGCCGGCGTGCGGCCACCGTCGGTGAAGCAGGCCAACAACAACACCCAGAGAATCCCAGCGTTCCCGAGGCGACCCCCCTTTTGCCCAACTCCCCAGCCCCCGGATCCCAAGGCTTGGGAGCCATGAAGGCCCTGAGCGCTCTGCTCAGCTGCAGCAAGTATGCAGAGCTGCTGCCCATTCCAAAGATTTCTCCAGAGCTTGTTCCCTCTGGCCATAATGCAGATTTGAGCTCTGCTGGAGTGCCCCCCTGGTGTCTCGTCTCCCGTGTGTCCGGAGGAGGTGGAGATGAGGGCTGCTCTACAGTTCCTGATGAGGCACATGGTGAAGCGTGCTGTCATGAGGTCTCCCATCAAATGAGCTTTGGGCCTGGCCGATCTGGAGCGTGCTCAAGCCATGGTCTCCACACCCCAAACCCCGAGCACTCTGCCCAACCGAGTGCTGAGGCCAAGGCTTCAACGCAATTAGAGTCTTGCCGCTCCAAGACCAAACATCGCCATGACCACTAACGCTCCACACACGCTCATAGGGAGCGGTGCCACTGACTGCGAGACGGCACTGCTCGTGAGTATTCCCGCGGAAAAGACTACCGAACGTAGACCGGCATGGGCCCTTGGACTGTTATGCTGGCCACACTGACACTACTTTCCGTGCTGACCGTGTTTATTATGTTAATATTGCCTTCTCTTATCGCTGTCCGGATCCATTGTGTTATTATAATGTGCTCTTTCTTTTATTGACAAGCATGTGTCTTTTCTTGTCTACTTTGGACAGCAATAATTTAAGTGTTTCAAGCTTGAAGGTGGTGTGATTACGATGCCTCTGGTATTTAACTGATTAATGCAAAAATGGTTTTGAATTATCAAAAGAGGGGAGTGTGGTGACAGTTTTTGGAGTAATTACATTAAAACCAGCCGCAGCAAATACACGGACGTCAAAGGCCTTTTATCAATGCAGACGACCTTCTGACGCCATGCTGAGCTTTGTGAAGGTCCCTGCTGTCTGTCACACCCTTGTGTCTTTCCGTCTTGCATCTGTATGACCTGCATTTCCACCATTGTCTGTCTGTTCACACCCCATGCCACTGCCACCACAGGGGATAGCGCCGGCGCTTCCTGTGCGCCTCCTCACCGGTGGCCCCCTCCGCTCCGTTGTGGGCGTGACTATCTTTGGTGTGTGTCTTGTATACAGGAAGCTCGGGGCTCTGGCCCCCAGAGCTGGGACATGCTGCTTTTGGAGTGTATGTGCTGGCTCTCCGCACTGTGCGTTAACAATAAACTTACGCTTTTGATCAGACAAAGGACCTTTGAGTTTTCTCCTTCATGGGGTATATAATTCTATAACAATACAGAAACCTCCCATTTCTGTGACATAATGCCACTTTATTGAATTTGGTAAAAAGAACAGACTTAAAACAGGTGGGTGAATACATTGTGTATTTTTACCCCTGTATAGATCACTTCAAGTACAAACATTAAAATAACTTTTGAGGGTCACAATCAACACGGCTGCAGGATACATAGGATACACATCTACATAATGGGTGACTATAATAGCACGATCAATATTAACTTAAATATGTCTAAGATCCAGGTCCAAGGACATGTTGCGGTTTTGAACATGGTTTTATGCAGTGGCACACATATTACATGTATTATTCATTATCAGGCACAGATATGAAGGAAGCGTTTGTGTGTATGAAATTACAGCCGTGACCTTAGGAAGATGGTGTCTATAGGTCGTAACAAACACCAGTCACACAGTGAAAACTGTACCAGGCCATGGAGAAGATTAAACGCTAATGAGGTCCTAAATCTATGTATCGGCTACAATCCCAGGCCTCTGGTTTTTAAGCAAGACAGACGAAGTAAAATGGCAGCAGCAATACATCTCACCTGCAGCAGTGCAATGAAGAGGAAGAAGGCATTGGCCGCTCTCCGAAACTGAGAGTAGAGAAACCGTGGTAGGAAGGTGAGGACGTTGTATTTGGCAGTGCTGTAGTCGGCATCACAGAGCAGCGTGTCATGAGGAAAAAGGAAGAGGGAAAGAACACATTTACATCAGGAATTATAAAGTACAATGCTAGGACTATTTCTCACAAAAACTCAACCAAAAAATTACATCATAACGAACCCAGTTTTGCAATTACATCATGATATTTTGTACCATCAAACCATGAACTAAAACACCGCAATGCTGCATTTGTAGATGTAGAGAGTCAGTATGCATGTGTTCTGAAGACTAATGATCCTGAAGAAAGCGTGAGCAGGCAAACATGAGCCGTGCCTTCTGCTGTGGTCCACACTGGAGCTGGTGGAGCCCTCAGAGGCCGCCAGCCAGACCTACAGCAGTCTGATTTACGGCTGTTAAAGGTCCAGTCAGAACAGCCACTTTAGGGGATGATATATGCCATGATGTATGCCAAGCCAACGGCAATGTAGTGCTTACTCACCCATGCACAAACTGGGCACACGTATGAGGCTATGGCCCAAGGCTTGTGAAAAGGATAGCATGTGGAGTTTACAACAAGTCTACATTGCCTAAATAATGAATGTCAAAGACTAAGAACAAGGTTGTGTCTTAACATAACATGACACTGGATAGGGGCTGAGTCATGCGTACAAAGACGGGCAATATGTCCTGATTTAATTGTTATCACAAAAGTGGTGGAATCCACTCAAAGCCTAATTCAAAGAGTGCATGATTATCTCCATAATAATAAAGCTGCATTAGATATAATTCATTCACCACTTGACAATTTCATCAAAAAGCATCAATACAATACTTATTGTCGGGTCATAGCAACTAGTCCAGGAAATGGTAATGGGGGTAAAATGGAACTGAATACCTATTTTGTGTGGTAGGTCTGGATATTACTGGGATGTTTCTAGCATGATAATGAACACATGAGAACTACAGTTTTCCTCAAAGAGATGAGTTAGTTAATGATAGAAATTATGGAAAATTATAATTCCTCATTTTGATTCCAGTAAAATAGTAATACAAGAAAGGACAACCATTCATCAATAGGAATACAGATTCAAATGATGGCACTAACCAGCCTTACACTGGATGAAAGGACAACTGCTTCATTGTAAAGCTTAGAATCAGTTTCACTAATAGACATACAATAAAATGTCCCCATCTCCTCTCATGTTAAAAACTATAGCGCTGAAGGCTGAAAGGAGCTTGACAAATGATGGACCCTGTAGTGAATCCGTCAACATTTGTATAAAAGCAGGTTGAAAGGTGAGTGCCAATATACTGAGTTTGCACAGGCTGATCGAATTACAGTCAACGCCTTTTGTGCTCTGTACATGTAGGTCTATGACGGAGAGTGTGCTGTCACGCATCATCCAAAGCAGAAGACAATAAGTACATTAGAGCACAGGTGTGTCCTCTGTTTATTCTTCTTGACTGAGTTAATTCACAGTTACTGCCTTCCCTGGAGAGATAGAAACAGCAGCTGGATCGAGTTCACTTTGTTTTCATTTGGTCAAATTATGATCGTTTGTGTGAATGGGAAGGAGCCAGATGCAGAAGGGTAGTATCAGCTCGGGTTGCTATGACTTCCTCCAGATATCACCTGACACGCTGCTTAATGGATGGAAGAACAAAGCAATACTTTCACTCAATCCAATCTAATTCTAAACTTGATTATTGATCCTTAAAGCTGGGTTTCTATATTTACATTTAGACGGCTGACTTCTGTCTTGTCACTAATTTCAGCCTTTAAGATAAAGCCTGTCACAATACTTATTATATAATTACTACAAGACATTTTTGACATTGTTACTAAAGCCATACACTCTCAGCCGACTAATCAATGTCGTAGGTGTTCTGTTTGAAGCTATATAAACTCAATAGGAAATGACCTTTAGTGCCACAATTATGTAGAAACCGATTACACAGATCCTTGCCAGACTTCTCAATAAACCGGTTTTTCTGTCCTACAGCCATTTCCTATAAACAAATAGAAAAGCCAAGATGGATCACTCCCATAGAGGCAGAACCAGAGCGTAATCTAATGGAGTGGGCGAGTCTATTCATACTTTGTAGTGCATTTTCAGAAGGGTCGGTGTGTGCCAGCTTGTGGTCGACGGGGATCCGACCACAAAAGGAGATAATCAAATCAGAAAACCACTCAGGCTTATACAACCACACACAGTGCAGATGTATGATGCATTTTTCACAGGCTGTGGACCAAGTGCCATTTAACCATTATGTCAGATCTCATAACAAACACACAGGTATATCATATGCCATTACTGTGTGCAATGGTTCTCAAGAGTCTGGGCGGTACCCTTAGCACAGGGGTTGCCAAATGGTTTAATGCATTTGTTGATGGAAAGGTTTGAGAACCTCTGCTCTAGAGGAATTGCACCTTGTTCTTTCGAACAGGCAATTTCTAACTGTTTGCTTGCTTTAAGTTATTCAATACAAGAAGAAAAGATAGTTATGCCCTCTGGTCCTTTATGCCAGCTTGTTTTTGTGGCCTGTGTGATGGCAGCAGACCTCTTCTTGTGAAACCTAGAGTTTTGAAGTGAGCTCCTTCACCTTATTGTGCTTCTCTTTGACTGTTGTCTCTAAACATGATAGGGTGGAAGCTGCTTCAGTGCAGCTCTGCTGTATGCATCTCCACAGTCACTGACACCTTTCACCTGCAGATCATGGATCACTGCATCCTGCTCCTCCAGTCTCTCTCTGTTTTCGGATCATCTTGTTAGCAGAAGTGAGCACCTGGCCCATGGTGGCCTTGTCAGACACATTTGAAAAGACAGCAGACTCTCTAAAGTCCTCGGCCTAGTGCTTTAAAGGGAGCTCTGTGGCTCTGAGCTGCTGCAGCTCTGAGACAGAGTCGTCAGGAGCAGTTTGGCTGAACATGTCCTGCTGAAAGTGTCCTTCTGTGTCCATGGCCCTGGAGGAAAAATGTGTAGTTACGTTCGCAGACAGAGCTCTTCATCTGCAGCTTGTGTATTACTTTGGCCTGATCTTCTATTGCCTTCTTTTGCCTTGCAATTACCTAGTTTGCAGATGCTCTTGGCCCAGATTAGCCTCGTCACACTGCCTTGTTGTACAGGAAGCAGATGACCACAAAGTTGTGGGTCTGTACCTTAAACCTGCACTCTGTGGTTTTGAGTATAATCTTTGTCTCCGTCAGATCAGCGGCAGAGTCATCAGGCCGTTGTTGCCGAGTTGGGAGCCTCAGCTCTTGGGCCTCGTTAATCTCCCGAAGCTCCCAGAGCCACCTCCTCCAGAGGATGTTGGATCCCACAGGTGGCCTCTTGAAACCCCCTTGGTGGAGGGGGGGCCCCCGTATCATAGAGGCGCTCATCGTTCTCAGACGTGCACAGATTCCATTCTTTCATGTTTTATAGAGAAGGTTTCCTCTGTGTGTATCTGTGTATTGAGTTTATCTCTGACTGAGGCACCAACTAATGATTCTCGAATGGTAATTGTGTTAATGTGATGCATACATAGAGATTACAGAAACATAAATGAGAACAAAAAATCACACCTGTAAAGAGTTTAATCCGCTACCTGAAGCTAGAAAAAAAAAAAAAAAAAGTCCCTAACTCAGGCAACACTAATAGTTCTCAAATCTCTGCTGTGATGTACAATATAGAAAGTATGTATGACCACATTCCCAACTCAAACGGTTTATTTGAGTTTAATACAGACCAACTGTGACCAAATTTTATTAGGCCAAGTTTCCTGTGAGCGCTTGAGAGATTAACCACGATGCCCGACAATACACAGCCCGTAACCTCAACACAACCGGATGGAAGCGTGCGGCCGCTCCATCTACAGTGCGGGATTAAAGTTGTTTTTAGTTGTGCAATTAATCATCTGTCAATTCTGGGCCAGTCTGCCAAAAAGCGACACAGCTGAATAAACAATTCACAAGTCATGCATGTGGACATTTCTTATGAAGGCTGTAATAAATGTGACTGACGTTTTCATAATGACGGCTTTACAGTGCAGACTTGATGCAAACACAGACTGCAACATTGCAAACTCTACATAGTGCAAAAGAAATTATATATATATATATATATATATATATATATATATATATATATATAAGAGAGAGAGAGAGAGAGAGAGAGAGAGAGAGAGAGAGAGAGAGAGAGAGAGAGTATATACATCAATTCAGTGAGGACTTTAGTAACACTGAGAAAAACATACTATTAATGCATTTAAATATAATACTCCCAGAAATAAGAAACTACTAGAGCCATCATTTTGACTGCTCCCACTCAAATCAATAGAATTTATTAAAATAATTAAAATACTTTTACTCAATTTCATTATGAGGTAAAACGGCTTAATATAACTTGAAATACAGCCAAAATAGTTTGTTGAAAGGCGTCTGTTAAAGACCAAATGCTAACTGCTGACAGTAAACAGTGTGATGCTACGGTAATCATCACTCACTTTTCTCTAGTGGAACACCATGCTGAACTAGAACCAGTCCAACACCAGTTAAAAACCAGTCCAGCACCTTGAAAAAAGGGCTTCAACTGCCATAGAAAGAAAACAACTGAAAAGGACTAAACCTGAACTATAGTTAAAGGTAGAACAGCTCAGATTAAAAAAAAAGGTAATTCCAAAAAAAATAATGACATTGACAAAAACTACATATAGAAACAGAAAAAGACACAATAACACTTCCAAAACTAAAAAGGTTCTAGTGTTAAACTAATTCTAAATCAGGTGGAGCTTCAGGACAAGTGAGGGCTGAAGCATACATTATTGCACGTTTTTAGTGGTATAGGAAATCGAAGCACCTGGAGGAAACCCACCCAGACAAAAATAAATCATGCAAACTCCACACGGAACGGAATGCCAGGAGGTGGAATCGAACCCAACACTGAAGGTCCTTGGGTTCGAGGCGTTTCGGGCTGTAATTGGGTCAAATGCACCGTGATAGACTACACTCAATGTCAATGTGGGGGCTACATGCTACGACACAGCAATCTCAATGCGCATATTTTGTGTTATTTTTTAATGAATGAGGTTGTCACACAGGTTGTAAAAGCATTAAGGAGTATTCATTACCAGGATGTGTGTGATCGAATGTTTTTTTAACGCCATTCGATTGTGACACAGTGTAAACGTGTCAGCCGGGTTTCCATCACGTGTGTGGGTCCACCCGCGTCCTGCAAAAGTGTATCGAGTGTCACAATGTCAGGAGACCGAACGCACTATGGCTTAATTTAGCTGTTTTGCTTGTGACCGTAAAGGTTAACGCACATCCACCCGCAGTGACAGCAGGTATGTCGCACTGGGGTCACAAAACACTGACGACCCCAGGGTTAGCGTTACCGGTTTTAAATAACAACACGATAGCGTTTATGGAAGCTATGAAATTGTTTCTAGCAGCAGAGAAATTGTTAGGATAATATACAAGTGGGCCCCGCCGGACTATATGGGTGATACAGCAGCACGATTTCTACAGATACAATATCGGAACACAAGGAGTCAGTTGGAGTCTATCTTTTCAGCCAATATGCCCACTGATTTTCATAATTGTTGCGAACTTTAAATAGCTGAATTAGCAGGTTATTATTTATAATGTTGCAGAAGATTGAACATTTAAATACTTGAGTAGTGCAAGTTCAACATTATATATACAAAACCGCAGCGCATACTATAGACTTGCACAAACTACAAATGTGCTGAATCAGAAGAATAGAGGAAGAATTATGTTATTGCCGTTGTGAGTAACAGGAAGTCACAAACTAGGAAATTGCTTTGGCGCTTTTGGCTCAAATAACTTATAAAAGTAAAAACTTTTTTTTTTTTTACCAGTCCAAAATCTCACTTACTACTACAAAACAGAAATCAAAAATCTACATAACATTTCTTAAAACGACTACTATATATGAGTGCTGATATACTATATGAGTAAAGAGGCTGATGAAAATATAGAGCTGTGTTTGTCTGCTGCTGATGTGGGCATGCATGAGTTGAGAAAATAGGTAAAACTTCCAATAAATATCAAAGATATGATTTTTTTTTTTTTTGGGATAAACACATGTGCGGTGCAGCAAGGAGGGAGAATGACAGACCTCACAACAAGACCCAGGTGAAGCGAGAGTATCGGGATCGATCGGTATCAGACGTAAAAAAACATGATAATAAAAACATACATCTGTGATGAATGTTTATTTTGCTCAGCTGGGACATGCTCTAATATGGGTCAATAGAGTAGTGTATTGATCAGGCCTGGGCTCTATCAATCCTGCAGATGGCGTGACTTCTTACCTGACACGGTTGTTACAAAACTTGACAAACTGCGGCTGATTAAGGTATATAAGCCGTGCATCTTCTTGGTCAGCCAGACATGTCTTTTCCGATGTTGTGTCTGCCGTCTTTTCATATCCTGCAACAAAAGGAAAGGGAAACGATATAAGATAGGATGAAACATTTCTAGAGAGGTTTGGTTTGGCGCATGTCCTTGAACCAAGACACAGCAGATGTGGGTGTGAAACAAAGATGTCAAATATTCTTTAACATACAGTACATCTCCGTGTGCCAATCCAATGTTGATTGTGCATAAAAAGTATTCATTGTGTCCAAAAAACAATGTGTTATAATTCATAATTTTGGAAATATGGTCAAGAGATCTACATTTATGTCTGGGTGTGTAAATTCCAAGCAGCACTATAGAATGTGATCCACAGGCATCACGAGATTATAACCAGATGGCATCCTGAAGAACTCGTATCATTGTGTCGTGCAGTGTCGTCGCAGACATTCCTGAACAGACTTGTGACCCTGAGGATCTACCCTAATGAGTCAAACAGTCACACGATGATTTTGGCTAATCTTTGGATCGTCTCAAAATGTAATGTTACTGGAAGTTCAGCCAAAATCAAACGACCTTTTTTGTTCCTTCATCATCAGCCAGGGATGGTTAAGTGCTACCACAAATATTTTGTGTTGTAAATTGCAATACTTTTATATGAAGTGTCAGAGGTTAATCATAATGGCTGTAATTAAAAAATTCAGGGAATAATTATCTCAATTTTACTTTAATTTATTATAGCGCTTTTCAACGACAGAATCACTGATTGCTCTTAAAATTGGGCCTTTTTCCCCTCACCACACAGAAGCGTTCTCAGGACCAATTGTAAATATTCAACATCAACAGGCAAATCCAAAAGACACACAGTATGTAATGCATGTAATATATTCCCAAATAAAACCAACAAATGCAACTTAATTTAGCAGAAATGTATGGTCTATCTTGTCTGAGCTATTTGGTTCATAAATGTATTTATGTATTTTTTTAAGTATAAAACTAGCTGTAATATATTGTAATTCACAATCGCAATGAAACATTTTTACAAAATCATGCAGCCCAGTCTGAGCCAGTCTGATTTTATGGGATATAAATTCTCTAATAATAAAGTTTACGGCCCCCTGTCCAATCCTTAATTTATGTGCTTTAGTATCTTTAGGAGTGGTGCAGGAGCTATATCTCTAAGTCAACGGCTCTCCGGTTGCATGTGTGTATTTCCATGAGCGCGGAGAGAGGTCAGCCGGGTACATT
Organism: Knipowitschia caucasica; assembly: GCA_964034765.1. Taxonomy (NCBI): domain Eukaryota; kingdom Metazoa; phylum Chordata; class Actinopteri; order Gobiiformes; family Gobiidae; genus Knipowitschia; species Knipowitschia caucasica. Next base: position 31,065,305 of record OZ035830.1, read on the forward strand.
CTCCATGACGGCACAAGCATACGGTATAATTAATGATGGAATTATTCTGTTAATTGATAGTAATTAATCTAGTCACAATAAAATCATAAGGAAAATACAGTTAGTGATATTCGTGAGAGCCAGATTAAAGCTGAGGTAGCGAACCTTTTGCGTCATAAATAATGCATAATGCCAAGAGTCTTGTAAAAGTCAGATCAGACCACATCATGTCTTCATCTTATGAGATAACTTGTTTTGCACACTTTTTACAGCTGATTGGCTGCGTGAGGGTGGTCGCCTCTTTTCCTTTGTCTGACAAAGATGATCTAAAGACATGACAAAAGGTCAAAAATGCATGCAGCCAAAATTGTAAAATTGGTTTAGATTTGTCCTATTTTAAGGTTTAAAATGGGGTATAAGTCCATATTGCTTTACATTTTGCAGAGCATATTAGACCTAGTGTTTACCATCTCACCACAGCTACATTAGTGCTATATGGAGTTTATAGACAATCAACAGCTGGATTCAGGTTCTGAGTTTTACAATTAGATATAACACAACTAAATATGAGTAGAGCTGAAAATGGCTCCATCACACATGAACTTGTGGGTATGACTGAAGAGAAAACTAAAGGCAGAGGGCCATAGAGGGACATAGAATGACAAAGAGGGCTGGACTTGTTTGTACATGCTTCTAGAAAGGCTCACTACAGTGTGACACCGGGATCCATCTCCAGCTGTTGCTTGACTTGATCAGGATTAACTTCGTAGAGGATTTTTATGTGATGATTTTTTTTTTCCTTATATATTGAGCAATTGTGAGAGAAAAATATTAGGACATTCTTGAAACTTTCCAGGCCTAAGCATCAAGAACAAAAAAACCAAAAGGCGGATTGTGCAACCCAAACCCACAGAGATGCACCCTGAATCCACTGTGGCCCAAACATGTCCTGCTTGTCAATAAGAAACAAAGTGGAGCCTGGCATCGTCCAACTCAAGCCACACTCAAGTCCACTTTCTCCGCTCTTTCTGCACCTCACTCTCACCTTACGCTCAACACATTCTCACTGATGTTACACAAAACTCCACGCATCCATTACACCTCTTGTTGTTTTAATGATCCACTTTGCGTCAGCTCAGGGGGTTCACATTTCCGAAGAGCGTGAGCCAAACATTCCTCCGATCCTGGTTTACTCACAAGCGGGACAGTCCCCTTCAGCATGTGCCTGGGAGCTAAAAATAAGCGTGCGCCCCCAGAGTGCTTTGGTCGCAGGGAGGACGGAGGACTGGCCCACCGCGGTTCACTTATGCAAGACCCATTTAGGCGTACGTCAGATCAGCATCGGCGGTTTATAGGATTGATGTGGAGGTGAGGATGTGTGGGTGTAAGCAGCGGGGGGCTCAAGACATGTGGAGACTGTATAAGTGGAAGTGTCTAACCAGCAAGGAGGTCGCTGGCTTCCGTTTAATAATGCATGATGAAACACTGTTAATTATGTATCGTTAAACAAAATGGAAAGGTTCAAAGTTGCTTCAAAGTCGACAAGTAGCCAATAGGTGTATAACAATGTGACTTAAGAATAACCATACATGTTGTGCTATAAGATTAAAGCTAGAATACCTAATGTTTCTGTTTCATAAATCAACATGTATTTATTTGTCATGTTTTTTCTGTTTGGGATTGTACTGTGCGTTTGTTTTGTGTTGTATTTTTGTGTTTTTGTTGAATGTTGGTCTGTTTTTGTTTTTGAATATCCATCCATCCATCCATTTTCTTCCCTTTAATCCATTTCTGGGTCAGGGGGGTGGCAATCAGAGCTGCCACCCAAGTCTCATAGCACCAGCCCCTCACTGACCCTCTGCAGGTGGTGAGTCCACAGGAGGACGGCTGCTCTCTGAGTGTGAGCATAGCCTTGATCTTTCAGTGGGGGCTTTGGGCAAAGTGGGGTTAAGTGTCTTGCCCAAGGACACAACGACAGCAGTCATCAGTGGGAGTCGGTGGAGAAGGTGCAGAGGTGGGAATTGAACCCACGACCTTCTGGCCTTAAGGCCAATGCTCTACCAACTGAGCTACTGTCGCTACTGTTTTTGAATAAAAAATTGAAAATGAAAAAAAAAAAATCATACATGTTGTTTTACCTGACAAAACGAGCCTAGTGAAAGTAAAATTATGTGAGCAAATTATATCACAACATGCAGTCGTAGTCCTTTATTAGAAAAAAAGTTTTATTTTGCATATTTTTAATAATGAGATCTGGGAGTCACTAATTGCCGTGGACTTCCGGTCTGATAAAGCGGATGTAAAAGATGACCAAACTGTTTTGATTGAAAGGAAATACGAAGATTGTTACGTAGTTACCTTCTTTTTGTTTTGAAAGTTAGATACATGTGTTGCTGTCATGTCATAATTTTAACAACGCACCCATCTACAGCTCAAGGTAATAATACTGCTTTGGTTCTTTAAGAAAAAGCAACACATAATACATGGCACCCAGACAAACCAGCTTTCGAACATTTTCAACACTGCGTTTGAGATTAGATTTGGTATGCAGATAAAGTGTGCCCTACATCGACTTTTAAACACAAGATATAAAGACTTAATGCGTTCACAATATTTTCACCATCTTATGCTAAGATTTCTTAAGTAAATTTTCCAATTCTTAAACTGAAAGACAATTTAAAGACCAAAGTAGCATAATCAACCTGGTTACCTACAAACGTTTCTCTACATTTTTTCTTTCATTTTATTTCTATTTTATGAAGTTTCACAGCTCCATTCTTTGTCTGGATCACATCAAACTTGTGAAAAAACTCGGGCGCTCAAAAGGATTAAATACGCTCAAAGAGAAATACCAAATTCAAGCACTTTGTGGGCTTATTAGTTGACATTGTCTGTAGTGTGCAAAAGACTAAAATAGTAGCAGTCTTTGCAAGTTTCATAATTGTAACCATTTATTAAAGCAATTTAGATTTGATTTGCGATTAACCTTGCACCCACTGATGGGGGAGAAAACCTATGATCACCAATCCTTTTCACAAGATTCATATATGATTTGCACACAATATAAAAAATAAAATAACAATGTCTACGAATGGTTTTCAAGTGGCTCATCCAATCAGAAAGTAGAACCAACTTGATCTGACCACTCAAACCACTTTGCAATAAGATGAGCCCAGTTTCTCTCAGCAGCGCATCTTTGATCACATCGGGGCGGTGCGGCTTTAAGAGGAAACATCTCTCCAGCTAGAACGCCTCTCAAGCAGAGACGCAAACCCAGGAGGGAGGTTACTGTACAAGCTGAGGTGATGAAGCAGGGTCAGAGGCACTGTGTGTACGATGACAAATGTGCAGAGGAGCTGTGGTGCTGCAGTATGAGGTGAGTGAGCTGATTGATGCTGTATGTCTGTGAGTGCGCGCAGCGGGAGCCCGGATCACACACCAGCTGCTGCAATGCACCAGTTGCAGCTGCGCCTTCTCAACTTTGTGTTTCCCTCCTTCCAATTCATCATGTGCAGTTTACGCCATGGCTACAAGACAATAGTGGGCAGAAAAGTGGAGGAGATTCTATTGTAATACGCACATTGAGTTTTGTTTACGAAGGCAACTACAGTAGAGTTATGAATTGCTTCGTCGGCCATTCTTTCTTTGTTACCTATTAAAAACATTTAAATAAACAATGGACGCCTGACGATGATCTAACCTGGACATAAAAGGCATAGCAGCTAAAATCCAAATAACACTTGTTTTATGGTTAAAAAGGCTCTTATTCTAAATGTCAGCAAACAAAGTGTGTAGAAAAAAGAGGAACTGGCAAAAGACACTTTAAGGCAAAAAAACAGAGTCACTTGTTCTTACATGAGTCAAACTATTAGCACTTCTGGTTATATATAATTTAATAGATAATTTTGGACAACAGTTGATGATTTTTTGTAGCCTTTAAGCTTTTACACTGCCAAAAATCACATAGGACATTACATCTTATAGAAGTTATAGAAGTACTGCAACAAGATCAAACCCAGTGAAGTAACATATTTAGACTCTGCAGCAGAATTATTTCTTCTCTTGCAAACTCTGGTGCCTGCAATACAGAGCGGTGTCGTACTGCGAACAGAAGATGCACAGCGGCATCTAATCTCCAGGTCCCTATACTCCTCACACACCTGAGCCTATTATGGGAAACAAGCTGCAGACTTAAATAGGATAAGAACGTGGAGAATGTGCTAAGAAAAGACCACCTATAGGGAATATTGCTACATGACTCAGGAGAACAATTATAAATCATTGCTAAAGCTGGGAATTCCGCACTACAATCCATTTGCTATTCAACAATTCATGGTAATTCACAGCAGCAACAAACAGCCAATGTTTACTGATAAACTCTCTAACAAGTCTATAAAAGTGTCAAGCGTAAGCCAAGTGCATGGTATATAGCAGCATTGTCTTACCAGCTTCGGCTGAGGGTGTCACAAAGTCCAGCTCCTCCATGTCCATTCATTTCCAGCGCTGCAAACTCACTGTGAGGATGAAGCATTGAGCCACCGCGAGCCCAGTCTCACCGGGAGCTGTTCTTAAAGCTCCCTCGTGGACACTGGGCTTTTCCTCTGCACTAATTTCATTAACTGCGGGGCGTGCGACAGCTCAACTATACGCCGACATCAATAACGACGAGAGCAGAAACTGGACGGAAAAGCCCTCGAAAAAATTATTTGTAATTTATGTTGCGCTTTCGTTGCCAGGAGTTTGAATCAGCAAAAGTCATTGGTATTAAGAACACATAAACAGAAAGGGTAATTGTGGGACAGATAAGGTTTAAGAGAGGTAAAGATCCCACTGAGGAAAACCTCTAGAGGCAGGATCAATGCCACCAAGTGTGGTAATGAGTTTGGATGGAGCCCAAATGTCCAGATTATCGCCGCCGTAGAGCCAGTAGACAGATGGGTGGAACAATAGCCGTAAGAGGGCACATATTTTGGACCAGGCGCCTAGTCTCAGTGTGAAGTGGCCTTGACTAACTCTTGAATGCAGGATATCCCATTCTCCTTTTACTCTGCGCTAAGTGAACCAGGCTCAAGAGGGGACAGTTCAGAGAATATCCCCAGGGATTTTCAAAAACTTATTTTTAGAAACAGGCCCACATATCAGTGGGCTGATATATCATGCAGATATAAATCTTCCGCTGAGGCCAATATTAAGTTTGGGCTGAGTGGCTGCCTACGGATTATAGGCAAAGAAGCTTTTGTTGAACACACAGAAGTGGCTATACATGGATATATTATCCATTAAAAAGTTTAAATTGTGGTAAATCAAAGCTGGTGTACCCAAATTATTTTGTTGGATTAATTTATACATTTTGTTTGTAACAACAGAAAGTCTCGTTAAATTAGACTACGAAATGCAAAAAATTGCAACAAAAATTTTGTACATTTTTTACATGCTGAGAGCTTATTGGTTGGTCCTCTTTTTATCACTAAAAAGCAGATATAAAGACGTGACAGAGGCCAAAGTTACATGAGAAAACTAGTAATAGAACCATACAATTTTAAGAGCTAGGAATTAGTAGTGGATTTCATGACATGGTTATTGTTTGTGGTTTAAAGCTTAAAAATGAAAGCATTTGGGGGATTTATACCGGTGAGCCATCAGTTTATCTGTATTCAAAAAAAATCTGCATTGGCCTTCAAAAAAACCTGAAAACAATTACTAACGACAGGGGATAATATATCATGCAGAATGACTTCTACACTCTACAGCCAATAAAACATATGATTATAGGCAACACTGACTCATACTTTTATTTTGAAGTCTTGCATGAAAATAGTACATGTTGTTTGACTTTTTGTCGGTTCCCTTTCAATATTGACAGTAAACAAAACATGCATCAGTTACAGCAGCTCTAGACCAACCGTAAATATGAGCTACAACATTTCACATCCTGCAAAAATAATCACCTCTAAGTAAAAACCCCAAACATAAAATGATTTTTTTTGTCCTCAAATCACAAATGAAAAATATAACCAAATGTCACTATAGGGTTAGGGTTGCATCTCTCCTGGTCCCCTGCTCAGGACTGGAGGTGATGTCATGACAGAGAGACCATCACCTTCTGCAGATGGATGTTGTGCCGTATAGTAATGCATTATATGTGGTCAGCCAGAAGTGTTGCAGGTCAAAAGTTATTGCTCCCATGACTGTCAACAGCAGAAAGATAAATGCATCTAATGGCAGCAGCAGCAGCATCTATAACGACCTGATGCTAAAGAAATAGGAATTGCAGTTAGTCAGGGTTAGTCAGGGCAAATAAAAGGCAACGGTATAAGGCTATCCACAAGGGGATGGGGTATCAGAATGTTTCCCACAACAATTAACATCAAGATTTCTCTTTCTGTTGTTTACATTGATAAAAACATAAAGCCCTAAATCACAGCAGTGGTCGTCTCTGAGGTTGTCGATTTACCAGCAATAGATCAGAGAATCAAACCATTCGAACCCAGGAAAAGCAATATAGCAACTCGGAGAAAAAATGTGTTATTTTTTTTGTATTCAAACACGTGGCAACAGAGAAATTCTATTCTATTCAAGAATAATCTAAAATGGCACTAAAAAGACAACTTACTCGTGCTTGGACTTTGTTGCGCTGATTCACTGTCTAAATCCATGACCTCACAAAATAATCCACATCTGGGAGTTCCCACAAAATATTATCCATCATCTGTCCTGAGGCTTTACACAAATGAAAAAAGCAACAAAAAAAGCCTCATAGTAGGGGTATATCTCTGGGTTATCTAAAAATAGATCCAGGCAGTGCAGACAACCATCGGCTGCAGAGCACAAATCACTAATGAGGCACAAACAGTTGCAGGCAGGTCAATAAAATATAACAGGGGGGGGAAAAAAGAAAGTACATGTGATGGGGCCAGAGATAGGCTCTCACTGAAACCATTCAATATCAGTGTCAGCTTGGGGCGTCTGACATTGATCTAACCTGGAAGCATAGCACATTGCAGCCAAAGCCCAATTAACAAGACTTCACGATTAAAAAAGGCCTTTCAACAATTCCATTTCAATTAAAAAAGGACAACTCTCCCTCTTATTACTTGCTCACAGACAGGATGTGTCCCTCTAAATGTCAGCAAACACTGTGCTTGAAGAAAAATTTGGAGCCAAACACACCTCAAGGCAATAATCAGAGCCTCTTTGACACATGGCTGCAATTCTCTTCTTCAATGGAAAACAACAATTATGGGTAATGGCTAACAGTGATTCCGCGGGGATATTGACCTTTTGTGCCAAACTCTTAAAACAGAAGGGTACAATTGTGTAATAAAAGAAATAGGCAATGGTGGCGTTTGTGTGTTCACTACATAGACCAGGCATGTCCTAACTCAGGCCCGCGGGCCAATTGCGGCCTTCTGTGTGATTTTATGTGGCTCTCTGCTGCTACCATAAAGTTACCATTGAGGCCCTTTGACAGTGTCATCCAACCCACTTCAGCTCCACCAAAACGCTCATATTGTGTAAATCTCAGACCCTCTGGAATCCAGTCGCTGACTCTATTGTCATTTCTAAATAAAAATGCAGCTGTGGTGGGAATCAATAAGGACATATCATAACCCATTCTAAATTCCAAAATCCAGTCAATCCAGTTCTTTAAATCCAGGTTGTCAGCCCCAGGTCAAGTCTGAGGAACTAAAATGGCCCTCTTACTAAAAGGCTTGGACACTCCTGACATAGACTGTGTAGAGATGGACAATGCTCACCCTTTAGCTCAATGAAGCCCAATGGGGAAGTGCTCATGGACAAAGTTTTGCTCCTATTGACTTACATTAAAAAGTAAACTCTGTAACCATTTGGGTCACACCATTGTGGGCCCAAAACATCTTTGGAATACAATCTATAGGCACTTTGAATAAGATTGTAAAAGCAAAAAAATGTAGCAAAATATAAAAATTACAAATATACCGTAAGTTAGGTTGGACTAATGTAGCAAACCAAAATGATGGAATGGCACTATGGGAAGGATCATCTCTGCCCCTGGTCCAGCCTTTGTTTACCTAAATGCATAACCTTGTCAAAGCCAACATAATGTGCCATTCATAATTCATTAGCACCAACATGATTCATTCATATGAGCTTAATATTGCAGTGGGTCTATTCCGAGCCGTGACGGTGCCTGGCGTGACCTCTTTGTGCCGTGTTTGTGAATGGGTCCCGGAAAGTGGCGTGGAGGAGGGGTCTAGCTGCGTGACATAGATCTGCCTATACGTGAGCAATAACTGAAAAAAGGCTGCGTTACGGCGATAAAGTGGTCGCCAATAGAAAATCAAGTAAGCGAGTGTAGAAACATATTGTTGATTAATGTGTACTGTCCCTATTCAAATAAACGTATTAATAATAAATAAAAGATAAAAACATTTCTCTTGTTTTGGAGTATATTTTTTCATGTTTTATTGTTTCAAAATAAAACATCTCTTTAGAGTTTAACAAAGAAGAAATTGTCAAAATGTGTTGCACAACTCGTGAGAAAAGATTAAAGCATTGATAGGTATTTACATTTTTGCAGTGACTTTAACAAGATAAAATGAGTGCACTATAAATTAGAACTATGAATATGTCCTGCATGATGTGAGTAATGAGTATGAGCTATTATAATCGCTTCATACACTTTTTGTATTCACCCTGAACTCTATTAGACTTACATACTTTGACTAAAATCGGAAATCGCATCGCAATGTTGGTCCGAAATATCGCAATAAGATATTTTGCCAGAATTGTGCATCTCTCAACTATAATTCTCTTATCAGATCTCAGCCTGTAAGCACTGGCGACAACAGCAGCATAATCCTCTCTGTCTGGCTCCTCATAGGCTTACGGCAGGCTACACCGAGGGGCGGGCGGCGTCGGCTGGGTCCCACTCTGTGACATCATGGGTGCAGGCCTGGAGCGGCTTAGAAGGGGATCTACAGCCACAAGCCTTTCCACTGCGCGACTCTGTCAATGGTAAAATAGGAACGGCATATGGTGCGTGTGCGTATGCGTGCGCGTGAAACCGATCTGCGAACAAGAATGAAAACAGGAAAGTGACCCGGGGAATGCCTCTCACTCAGGGCGACATTGTGTCAAAGCATGTCAGGCTTTTGAGATTGGAGAGAATCTGGAATACAGTGCAATACTGTATACTAGGGCTGCACGATATTGGAAATTAGAGCGATATTCGATAAGAGTGTTTAGTATTTCGATAACAATATTATTGCGATATTTTTGTTTTTCACCTTACATTGCAATTTGCATTGAAACGCAAGAGACAAATAACAAAAAAAATCACAATATTAATGACATTCAAAATGTACGCATAAATTCACATACTTTTTTGTTTAGTTGTTCTTGTTTAACGTTGATGTGTCTGTCTGTTTTATTGTCTTTAATAAAGGAAAAATATATATAATAGTTTAAAATAAACAATTATTCATTTACTTATCTTTCATTTATTTTTTCATTGTGCAGCTTTTCCATATGGATATTGCACGCACCAATTTCGCGATAAGATTTTTTCCGATATATAGTCCAGCCCTACTGTATACATTTTACGTGTCAATGAAAGAGCCTTCTGAAAGCTAATTAAAACTAATTTTAAGAAAACTAGGAACTATCCAGGCACTCCTGAAGAGAATGTGAGCCGCACGAGGAAAGTTTAATTAGAAGGCCTTTTTAAACAAGGCCAAAGCAAACATATTTCAGTCTTCATATTGTTAGTCTTCATCAGGGCTTACAATAAAAAATAAAATAAGGTAATAAATCAGATATAATTTTGTTCTTAATACGTGACCAACATTATTTATGCTTGTTCCAATCTGACTTATATATTATAAATATGTATTGCAGCTGAGGCTATAAATTGCGTCATTGTGTCCTGAGGCAAGCCTCTTCACCCACATTACTCAGTACGAGTCTGGTCTGTGTGAGAATGAGCGGTGGTGGTCGAAGAAGCCAATGGCAACAATTAGTTGCCTCACTTCTGTCAGTCTGCCCCAGGGCAGCTGTGGATACAGTAGTAGTTTAATACCACCGTGTATGGAAAGAATAATGCCATGTGTAGCGTCTCAGAGTGTCCAAAAAATGTAAACCGGTGCATCGATATAATCATTAGAAATTATTGTTTAAGTTATGTATAATTCTAACAGAACCATCATTTGTGTGTTTAAAACTCAAGGCATCAGAATATATTTAAAATGATAGTAAAAAACAAAGGCTACCTCAGAAACAGTGTTTCTCTCTCCTTTGTCCTTGGAGCATAAAAACTATTGTCATGGCCACATCTAAAAATAGATATTATCCAAATGGTAGAGCAAAACAATTAATCCAGTCCAGTGTTATGCTCACTGACCTGATTGGTGGAACGTGTCATTGTCAACAACAAGAAGACAGAGAAAAACACAGGACATTCACAAGATGAGGATGAGATTTCCTCACTAACTTTTCCTTCATTAAATGCTGGCGTAAAACTAATCGCATTTACCTACAAACTAATTAATATGGTGCAAAAAGGTAAACCATCAGATGGATCTGTTGGTCTGGAAACATCATTTGACAAACTGCGACCAAAATTATATACTGTACTTTCAGCAAAACAGTAATAATTGCACTGACTTCCACTTTTACATTACCACAAAGTTTGCACAGTACAGAGTGAAGAACTGTAGAGTATTCTCAGTTGATTGCAAGAAAGTGCAGAAAAACTCTGCAAATCAACTTGTCTTTGAGTGAATAAATGATAAGGAAAATGTAGAACAAAACGGTAACGACTCAAGAAAGGTCTGATGGATTCTTCATCACCCAAGATTCAGGTGAGATGTGTGTCAGCAGAAAGCCCTGTTGTTGGTGCTGGTCCAGGTGGATCATAAAAAGCCCGGTGTGCAGAGTCAAGGGCAGAGATGTTCTCATTTGCTCCATTGATGGTGTTGCTTTCCTGTGGAGCGTTTGTTGCTACAGTTCTGACCTTGTCATTGTGCTTGGTGCCATCACACCCACAGTCACGGGAACGTTTGCTGCCATTGCTATTCAAAACGAGAAGACGAACTGGCTCATTCCCTAAAACGCTTTCAGAAGTTTATTTAGTAGTGTCAACATTGTTAATTTCTTGACAGGGAAGTCTAGGCTGCTGCTACTGCAAACTGGTAATGATAAAGCCAAAGAAAATGGACGGATGTGAATAATACATTTGGATTTGACTCAGATAGGTAATTTCAGAATCTCTATGGTCGGCCTTTACAAAACTGTCAAGATATTGGGAAATGTACGTCTCTCTTAGTCCCTGCTACGTGTAGACGGGGCCTTACACACAGCAATGAGTCTCTGAATGCAAATAAAATGCTTTAGTCCAACATAACAAAAAACGAAATCCAAAATTAAAATATAACCCTTTATTTTTTTAAACAATTAAGTGAAAGATAAAAGGTTGACCTTTGAAACTTTATAAGGAGATAGAAGACTACACAAAAAAAACATTAGAAAAAAGTGTAAGCAAAATTAAGGAAAACATATGCTGGAAGCTGAATAGTTCTGGATTCTTCCGCTAATGGTACATAGAGAATTAGCACGTTCAAATATATTTTTCATTTAATTCATGCAGGTGGTGGTAAATCCATTCTCTATTCTGTGCTATATCATTATATCACATAGACCTATTGTATTGAATCATTCATCATTGTGACTGTATTTCACAAATACAGCTCTGTGTTTATGTTAGGTCTATAAAGTGGACCACAATAGAAAAGCACTACTTCCTTACTCTGCGTGTCCTCCGCTCGCTGCGTCCTTCCCCCACTTTAACGCTCTTTCTCCTTTTTCCTAGATTGACCTGCCACATCCACTTTGCCTCGCAGTCAGCTAAGACTTACTGAACTGAGCAGAATGAGTATCAGAGGACACACGTATTAGACGGACTGCAGGTTAGCCATAGTGCCCTGACATGTTGAAGAATAGATCTCTAATTGACCGTACACCCTTCTCGCGCATACAACAGTAAAATGGAGTCAAATTATGGAGTGAAAGACAGTATATTGTATTTCAATAGTGATATGAAAGTTATTGGTAAATTGCAAGGACTGCAGTTATTTTGCCGTTTCCTTTTCTTGTCTCAATTTGCTATCATAAAATGAATGTACAATTTCTTGAGTGTTATTAGAGTTAGATGTTATTTTAGTTATTAGAGTTAGATGCATGTTTGTTAAGAAATAAAAAAAGGGTAAGCAATACTTAAAGCAATAAAAATAAATACTGCACCGCATAGTCGAATCCCGATACTGATATCATGTATCGTGCAGAGAAAACAATTTTGCCAAGTAACAGAGACTTGCAGGATTTATGAGTCGTTCACAGTGGTCGAATAAAATTGTATATGTCAATTTGTCCTCACCCTTGTCAATATAGAAAATACTAGAAGAAAAGCATGAGAATGTTCGCATTACCAATACCAACGTGCGGCATATATAAGGGTTATAGGCACCGATAGAAAAAAGCAATTGTAATATGTCATGGTTTGTTACCAATCGGATTAAATAAAGTTTAAAAGTCCTCACTTAAAATATCTTTGTGTAAATATCTCGTATATTAAATACTTTTTTGGTCTTTTAGACATATTAGAGGCTGCGGCTTAGAGTCTGGAATGTGTCATAGTAAATATATTCTAAACAGTCCCTCCCTGTTGGAAACACCCGTGATATTTGTTGGAGGAGAATAGTTAGACCGATGGAGAGGGGCCTCATCTGTCTATCAAGGATTTAAATTAATTACGTCCAATCAAGAACCTTTGGGGGCGGGTCTAACTGGCACTCGCATTTGAAAAACATCTCTCCATATTCACAATTTTAACTTTCACATTAAATCAACAAAAAATACAGTAATTAGTCGACCAATATAAAATGTGGTCGAATATGGAACCGCTGAATAACCGATTAAAGGCTGACAGCCTAATTGGAAGTACAGATATCAGTACCGGACATGAAAAATCCGAAAAATGTGCTTTATTTGTCTTGTTAGAAGAACTTTAAAAAGCCTTAAACATAAGAAGACAGAATGAATTTTCTACATTTATGAAAAATTCCGGATCAGAAAGGCAAGTTCTTATTTCTTGAAGATCATTCAGCCCTGGCAGGGATGTCCCGAGCCGCCACATCGACTGCAGCTAGAGCCCTGAGGCGACTTGACGTCCCAAAGCAAAAGAGCCAGACGGGGGATTTACAGGAGAGCCGGGCTTTTGTGCCATATTATGATCACGCAGAGATCCCCAGGCAGCAGCTCTCCCTTCAGACAGGAGCGGCCCATTCCCCTGCAGCCTTCACTATCCCCTGCTCACACACCGGGGCTTAGTGCTGTAATTGAAATGCTACACAGGACCAGCTTGCTTTCCCAACGGAGGAAGAAATGTACTGACGCTACAAAGTTGAGGTAAAGTGAAATCCATTCATAGTCGATATATTTGTGTTCAAAAATATGACGGGAAACTTGAATATGCAATGTGCTCGCTCTGCTGACTAAATGTATATATGCCTGTGTTAAAGGATGAGTTTCAATATTCTTGGAGCAACGCCAAGAGCAGGCACGTAACAAATACTTACTGAGCATGACGGAAATATTTAAATAAACTTCTTTATGTCACGGACAGAATCGCAGAAAACCATTTTTGACCATACTTCAAAGGCATCATTCATTATTGGCAAATAAATACAAAAGCTTGACATTTTATTTTAAACAATTAGTTATGGCTTCAGACAAAAGGGGTTTTAAAAAGACAGTGAATAGGCCACACAGGCAGAGGCCACACTTGAAGTAAAGGACATGACTGCATCGGAAAAAAACGTCTTCTCGTTCCTTCCTTATCCTTTCTTCTTTTCCTTTACCTTTATATCATTGAATTTTGCCTGTATCATTAAAAATAACTCATTCCATCAGACTTCACCTGAAGCTCTATTTTCTCATAACAGGTAAATTTGAAGGAAAGATGAGGAGTAATTTACACAAATTGGATGTAGCTCATAAACAGCACAACCCTTTGAGCGGGGGACATAGCTTTACCCGACAAAGGTTGTATCTTGGCAGTAAATACAGTAACAAAATTAACAATGAGGAACGGTCTACCACCAGACATGCAGCCTATACAGACATTGTGCAGTTTGAAAACAGCCACATCTGTTTTAGATCAAGGTACAGAACTGAACTTGAACATGTATGTCAGAATCATAGACTGTATATATTAACGGACATAGTCACGCCTATCTCCGCCGTTCTAACTAATGGGCCGTTCTAAGTGGTCCCGCCCAAAAGAAAATTGTGACGCATCTGCGCATGCGTTAGCTGGCGCAGCTCCATTCATTTGAATGAGACTTAAAAAATTCACAGTGAGTAAACTAGAGTGGTCCAAAAAAATTCACCCCCCTCAGCATTGACACACATGTGGAACGGAGCTTTGGGCCAAGAGCCAACTTTTGGTCCATCCTGTAAAGACGTTTTTGAGAGGTCTGCCAATGCTATATGTTAGCATTGGCTAATTCTACTTCTGGGTCCACCTCCATCGGCCCGGGGTGGTATTGCAAGCATGTCAGCGCACGTCATTATGGCAACTTTTGAGCTGGGACCCGCCCCCACTGGTCAGAATGTAGAAGGACCATGTTTGTCAAGCAAGAAGCATCTGTCTGCAATCTATAAAATGTGTTTGCCATGTCTGATCCTTGTGTTAAATCATGAAAATGCAGATAATAGTGTTGTCATCCGTGATATATCTCCAGCTTCAGAGAAAGACTCAAGACATGGCATGGCAATATTACATTCATGTGTTTAAAAGAATACATCAATTACACATGTTTTTTGCCATTGTATTATTTCAATTGGTATAAAGTATCAAGGGTCAAAGTACTGGGTGCTCTGTCAACCTTAATGCACCAGGACCTGTGACCAGGACCAGCGTCTGTCATCAGTGGAGACAGTTCTTTGCTCGTTCACACGTGTCTGTCTTCTGCTGTTCAAAAAAAACGCACTTCTCACTCTTGAGCGTTATTTTTTTAATCACCACAGTGCATCAGTCGAGCTTCCATCTAGAAAGGGCAGCTAGATGCCAGGCTTACCACCTAATCCATCAGCAGCCTGTCTGTCAGCCCCAGTCCTGCTGCGCACGTGTCACTCATGTCGTGTGCCGCCAGGAAACATCAGGAGCAGGGCCCACATCAGCGTCCAAAGCTCCTCGTGTGGAGTCCAGGAGGCTGAGAGCTCTTGGCAGTCCGCCGCTCGTGACGATTACTGCATCGGCTTATTGTTGGATGAATCATTACTGGACCAATATATAGAGCTGTAACCGGCCAAAGAAATTCTTGGTTGACTTAAGAAATGCCAAGACGATCCCATTAGTCGAGTGAATAAGGGCCGTGGCAAAATCTCTCAAAACATCACGTTTTCTGTGTCAGACCTGAACTGTACTCTCAAAAAATTGCGATAAATAAAGTATTGATAAGACTTGTAAATGGAGTGTATAATCTGGTAAGTACATACAAAAAATGTCCGTCTTATGATTGTTGCTGTTCTGCCATTGAAATCCTTGTGATTGACATAAAACTACTGTGATGCTTATTAAGTGTGTGTATATTTTCTGTCAAACCGCTTGCCACTTACAGTAACAAAAATAAAAATGAGGAAATAGAATGTTTTAGCACATGACCTGCAGGCCTTTGCAGGAGTGTGTTGAATAGTGTTGAATAGTGTACATGTACAGTGCAAGTATTAATTCATGCAGTATGAATATTTGTGCATGACCAAATTTTCTGTTTCTTTATGTTTTGTAGGTGATATAGTGTTGATGAAAGTATTAGTTTTGATCTAGAATAAGATTTAACAACCAGTAATTTAACAACAGCAACAATAACTCTCACAAATCAGTGCTGCTCTTGTTGCAACACAAACCGCAAACTCCATCAGTAAAGCCTTGAATCTTCATAGGATCATAAATGGAGTTGGGGGCTGGGTGTCAGCGATCGTGTCTGCATAATTCATGAGTTCACTCTTGTGACTGCAGCACACACATCTGTCAACAGTTTCCGCGCCATCTATATGAGTCTTCAATTATTTAGACTTTCTCCCGAACCATGTGGAGGCTTTACGCTGACAAATAGCTTCACAATGACCACTTCTAAAGGGATTTCGTGCTACACGCAAATAAGCTCTAAGGAGGAAGTGAATAACAGGTGTAGGTTTCACAACATGCGTCTCATGACCAGGTGAATTACATAATACACCAGGTGATTTGGATGTGTAGGGTTAGTGCATCTTTCCTTTTATAATAACAACTGTTGCTACATATAGTTATAGAGATGTGTCAAATGTTAAGGCTGTCTACTGAAAAAACGGACACAATGCTAACATAACAATTAAATAACACTTGATACTTAATACCAAATTTGATATATTTTTGGACATGAGCTGTTTTGTTTTTTTACATAAATAATACAACAGCAACATTATCATCTTTTTATAGTACCGCAAGGTTTTATATTAGTTCTGACATATCACTCAAATTTCTGATAAATGTCATATTTGGTCCCGTTTGTGATTCTTGACGTTATTGACAACCATATTTCCTAGCCCTTCCTCATTGTATTCATTTTTTCCCCAGAATGATAGAGGCCTATAATGGGAGCTTCTATATGCCTAACATATTCCCTCTGTTTACTTATGATCACTCCGATTTCCCCCATCAATCTAAAACATTAGGCACATTAGACCAATCCTCGGGTAATCCTGACTAAGATCCTGGCTCAGAACCTGCAGGAGCATCCCAGAGCTGTCCAGTGTGGGCGGCCACTGCTCTTGACAGGTGTCCAAGAAGCACTGGTAGAAGGACAGGTCAAAAGCAGAGGACAAATCCTCCCAGACACGGGAATCAACTTAATGCAATCAGAATCCACCCAGTGAACTCAAAGATCATTTCACTCTAATGACAGGAAGTAAAATATTGCAAGTCATGTGGTGTTAAAGCTGCAGATTGATTATGAAAAGAATAAGGTTCAACTTATTATGTATAGCAGTGACGATGGTAGACTAGTGTATTGTATTGACAACATCTTAAACTCAACTATAGAGATGCAATATTATACTAAAGAAAATTAATGAATGGAAATGGGACGTTTTTAACATCCATAATACACAATTAATATATTTATCGCTCTTGTAGCAAAGTAACAGAATTGTTACATGAGCTCTTTCATCCAGGACACTTCTTATACCTGGACCTGGCTTAACACAAAACATTTATCTTTTTCTTTTGTTCATTTCTGTTATTGATTTTAATGATCCTGTAACTCGTATAAACTCCCAGGGCTCCATCTTTTGTCTGTTTCACAAAAGATTTCTGAAAACACAAAAGGGTAAACTATCTAGACGCCTTCTGTCACCAGACGTAAAAACCTCCGCGTACAATAGAACACAATTGATACTTGAAGAATAGCAATTAACTATTCAAATAATTATATCTGCAACCACAATAAACTCACACACCGCAACCCGAACAAAAAACCTCACATTTATCCACAAATCCCATTGGACACATCCAAAATAAATTTACTGTGCCACTATTTCACTTGAACAAAAATGAAACTGAACCTACTGCAGTCACCGCCGGGTCGTAAATATCAGGAGCACACAGAGCAATTCACACAGGTCTGGCTCATGTTTGAAAGGTCAGGGCCAAACCAGCCATAAAACACTGATTTTTAAGAATTAAGACGTTTCTCTGCTTCCTGCTATCTACATTGTGCACCTGCAGCGTGTGACATGTATATAATCATGAAGAAAGTAAGATGCTACAAGCCCAAAAGAAAGGCGTATTGTGAAATGTATTTGCAATGGATGTTGTCTTCAGTTGTTTAGTTTGGGGGAAAAATGCATTCGTCAAAAAATTGTAGCCAAATTAATAGGATTTCTATGACAAGAATCAGAAGCCATGGAGCCAAGTTGCTTAAGATTTTGGTATTTACTTTGAAATTCAAATTTAAATCACAGTCCTTATTCCAATAGTTTATAATAGTGATTTTTGTGAGTGTGATGATGCTGCAAGAACAGTGAGACACATAATACAAGGTTTGTGAGATTTCCTTTTGTGGATTACAGCCCTACTATTTGCCAGTCTGCATGCATGCTGTGGAAAGTTGCTGGTACTGAGTGGAACAGTTTTCCACAATGATACAACAATGGTGCTATTATTACTCCCAGGCAACTAACTCGATGTCTGACACATGGGCAAGCAACAACCTGATAATCCAGTTCAGTTTTGTTTAGACTTTCTGTTTGGGTATGGAGCGGGCAATGATGTGCAAACAGGATAAAACATGTCATGATGTTGTGCATAGATCATCATTTCACACTGTATCAAAACCCGTCTCTAACAGACAGCTGCAGATTTGGCTAAGATTTCGAAGATGACATGTACGGACACAGAATTATATATATTATATTACTAACCCTCTTGCATTTCCTCAACCATAGATCACCTTTTCGGTCACTATCTACTTGAAGCATGCTTGGAACTGACGTCTACCTCTTTGGGGCATCTCACTTGGTTTTAGGCACTTCTATCATCAAACTGAATCTCAACCAATTGGAAAAGGCCTATAATTAAAACAAACTAGGAGTTAAAAAAAGAAAACATATAAGCAATTTATGTGTTATTACTGTTCCCACGTCTTAAAAAGAAAAAAATTACATCACTTTCTTTAAGGAGTGAACATTAAAAGGGTTAAAGTTGTATTTTTGAATAGTCATGACAGAATAGGCGGGGATAGGAGGTTAAAATGGAACAAAAAAATCCATCACAGTCACTGCCAGGCAATACAGCATTACTCAACCATGCATAAATCAATGCTCATAGGCTAATAACAAAGTATCACTATGATAGGAGAGATTGCATGTGCTTGTCATTTGCAGGAGTACGACTTGGTGTTTGCCTTTACGCATGGACAAATTAAGTCAGTTCCTAGACAGCCTCCTCGATGCGACCCCTGCATGGGATCTCCTGACCTAGTACCCGTGCAATTGCAACTTATCTAGTCCAGGCCACCACCCCCCCAAAGCATTTCTTCCTTCCTTCCTCCAGGCAAAGCAAAGCAAAGCCAACGTGGCAATGAAACAAACCAGGTCTGACTTTTGTCACATCTTTACGTTACCTTCAGAGCGCGTCCGCAGATCTGACATGGTCCTCTTCACGGGCGGCATCTTCTGCTGCTTGTGTGTGTCTCTCTTTCTCAGACACACAAACACAGAGAGACACAACACCTGCAAAAACGGTAGCGAATGCGCTTTCCCCCCACTGCAGGCTGGTGCCTCCTCACGCCGTGGAAGATCGGAGTACCGGACAGGGGAACTAACACCACCACCGCCACCAACACCGGATAATGCAGTCAAGACACTCCTTCTCTCTCATGCGGACCCCAGAGCAGATTGATCACCGCTTCCAAAAAAAAAAAAAAATTATGTGAAGTCTGTGTGTATGATGGGGGGGATTAAAGGTTTCATGTCGTGAGAAGAGCATGCTCACAGTTCAGGGGTTCCACAGCATCCCCCCCGACAGCCAGTGCGCACGCAGACAGTAGGAGCGCATTAGCAAAGGGTCTGTGTGGAGGGGAGCCGCGGATTCATGCTGGACCGTACCAAGTCCACGCACAATGAGGGGGGGAGGCCAGACGTGAAGCGGGTATCAACTCCTAAAAAAAGTGACCAGGTAAGACGAATGATGCAGTTCGTGAACGGGAGCAGTGCGTGGCGTGCTTAGTTTATCTGTACGTGCGTGTTTTTCCACCGACGTCGAGTTTGTGTGTAATGTTTTTATCGATGTTATGGTTTGGGCGCCTCCCCCTTTGCAGCAGACTTCCTTCGCGATTGCACAAAAAAACAAAATTGGGTGGGAGTAGTATAATGACAGAGTTTTGTACAGTGGACCTTTGTTTGGGAAACTATTGCAGATTGTAGCGCGATGGTAGTAAAAGGGAGATGTCATGAAATTGGTTCAGGATATTGGAAAACTGGAGGCTGGTTAAAGCTGTCGTTTAAAGCTGGGGTACCCAACTTTCAAAACACTAAAAATGGAACCGTGTATTAAAGTCAATCTAACGAGCTCCTCCCTTTCTCCTTACTACATGCATGTATTGTATGGCCTCTATCACGCGTTTAGATAAACAAACAAAATGGGCCAAGAGACAATTAGCTTTCAGCCCACATCATGTAATAGTGACTGACATGGTTTTTTGTTGGAAGTATGCAAACAATAAAATATTTCTAATAAGATGACGACAGCATGCTGCAATCTGATTTGTTCACAAAACTGTAGTCTTGTTAAAATTAGCCATCAAGATGCTACAATTTGTATATGTTTTTATATATCAATTGTGTTTGGTATGTTCTGTACTGTTATAGACAGTAAGAGATTGGACTCAACCATTGGAGACAAGCAGCACTGGGCTAACTACAGATCATATCAGGTGATTTTGGGAACTAAATGGGATTAGAATTATATGGTTACACAGATGTTGTATAGTTGATTGTATAATTGATGAATTAGATAATACAAGCCCACTGACAATGTCTCTCTATAAGCTTATTAATAGAAACCACTGTTAAGCTTCTGCTGCAGGCTAAAACAAAACCTCACTGACTCTTTATTCACATGTTAAATCATGATCTAGTCCTAAACACAAGCAGCTTTTCTTTTGCCTTCAAACTGTTATTATTATTCATAAGACTGCTCTCTATGTGTCTGTATTGACAGTTTTCCTGGTGTAAGCAAAACTCTGATGAGAAAGTGTCAGGGTTAGACGCAAGAGACATGAAATTCCATAAAAGGCTTTTTTATATATAGCTTATAGGATTATTCATGGAGAAACATTGATTCAAGACAATTTAGTTGTATTGTCTTTGCGCAATAAAACCATATATGTTTGTGGGAGCTCTGCACAATGATAAACAATTCATGCCTGATCACATTCCCATTGGTTACAGGAAATATGTTACTGAATCCTAAATAAAAGGTTTTTAAAAATTGGTCAGAAATATTTATAGACATGTACAAAAATACACATCAAGAAGATGTTTAGATGGTTGAGACATGTTCTAGATCTGAATCAGAATCATTTGTATTGCCATTGTGAGTAACAGAAGTCAAATATTAGTAATTTGGTTTGGTAAATAAGACCCCATGTCATGCTCAAACATGATTTAACTCTTGGACCAGTAGAAGTCTGATGTAAACAGCAGGATGATCCTTTGTGAGAGCTCTGCTTCTCACTGCGGCTCATCATGATGTTATTTGTGCAGCAGCAGCACCACTGCAGTCTCCACAGAGAACTGCAGGCATCCAGGACCCTGCATGTGTGGCACTGGCCCCCTCTCATGTATTTATTATAGTGTGGAGAGGAATTCATCACACAGACATGTTTCTCCCTGTGAGCTATGAATAAAAAGGAGACCAGTGGTGCAAAAGTTGTGTTATTTATTATATCTCACAGAGCACTCGTCAAAATGCATTTTCCGGAAAAATTAGATTTGCAATGAATCATACACACCTGACCACACAGCTCCCTTCTTCCCTCTTCCTCTAATTCAGCATCACATCAGCTGCACCGCGGCTGCAGAGATTTAGCTCAGGAGCTCCGGCGTTGCTTAGCAACAGGGAAAAGAAGCAGTCTCTCTGCACCCTGTTTTTGTGGTTTCAGATTGTCTGTCTAAACAATGACACATTGATAAAACTGGAATGCTTCAACCACAACTTCAATCTGTGCCAACATGATTATTCAATGATTTTCTTTTTATCTTTGAGGCCATAAAGATTGCAGTAGTTCTACAGCCTCAACGCACCTTTGTTCTTTGATGTGCTGAGAGCAGATGTGATGAGTTGAGCTTATACAAACACAAAGGCCTATAAACGTTTCAATTGAACAGTAAGCTACCTACTGTTATACACAAATTGTATTTAAACAGTCAAAAGTTACTATCAAATATATTGCATCCTGTTGAAAACATGGACATCATTAAAATATAATCGGATGAAGCTCAATATGAGAGAAGCCTTTAATTGTCCCACAGTGAGATGTCAGTGCTGCAGGCACATGTTTACAGGACAGTATGAGCAAGGAAGACATGAAACAAGATAAACAGCTGCAAATGCTCCTACAACACACAATATGAACAAAAATATACATGCTGGGGTTCAGACCAATGTTCACAGTGAGGCAGCTACTGTACATGTAGAAAGAAGGTAATGGGCACACATAAATAATAATAATAATAATAATAATGAAGTGACTATAATTTAATCCGTAAATGAACACCATATTGCACATTCTTACCTTGCATGTTATTGCAGTCTTTACCGACGCATATAGCAAAACATTTAAGATGATATATGAAAAGCAAAACATTCTACATTTCTCTTGATAAAAGACAAATGCATTCACCTCTGTAAAATATTCTCAAAACTATATATGACTTGAATCCTTGAAGCCAAACAATTGGGCAAATATCTTGAATGAGTCATACATCACCTGCCTGATTGGACTTGTACTCCTCCCATGATCCTTCTCTGCAATAGCCTCAGGTCCTGTGGGAGTAATTGGGCAGCATGTCAGCAGCAAGATGTAATTGAATCGAACCCCTTTGTGGATGCTGATCTTCCGTTCGAGACGTGGTGTTTATGGAAACCCCCTCGTGGCTTATCAGAGTGTAAATATTTCACACTCTTTTCCCTCAGTCCTTACTTAAGAAATGAAATGCAATCGCGATCAGATGTTATGATCTATGAAGCAGCAGCAAATTAAAGCCGTAAATCACGTTTGACACTTTCTCAATTACTGCTACACAGGCTGGCGGTGGAATATTAAACACTGTTAAGGAATTTATCTTAACGTTTTGTAATGGAGGGAGTTAAGACGGCGGATCAGCGCATGGGGCTGAATGATAGGGCTTGCAGGCTGAGCAGTTTGAGGTGCTGCAGAGGTCTCTTGTCTAAATGTGTGAGGAGGAGATAAAAGATTAGTTTAGCACTTGGCTGTTGACTAAAGTGACAGTGCAGCAGATTCACTTCCTCAATAATTTACTTTACCGACATTCGTGATCAGGTACTACTGGGTTTTACTCCCATTTTTGTTTAGATTTCACATAAAACAAATCTGGAATTAGGAAATATATAAATTAAGATGTGTGGTTCTAATGTATAGTCAAATCAAATATTCAGGGAGGAACCAGACCCTTTAATTCCAAACTCACAAGTACAAAAAGTTTTATTCATGTTTCTATTTCAAGTATATCTACATGGGATTTTACATTTGAAAAGTTGCTATACCCCAATTCTGGTTACTCTGCAGTCAAATAGATCAACCAGACACCATCGATCCCCTCATTATGTATATTTACTATTTAAAATAAGACTTTGGGGTTTGATATATCACGGTGCAGAGATTGTTCCCATCTACAATTAGAGTACATTAATAATCAGAGGCCAAAATTACAAGGCCTCAGCTTCACAAAAAGTCTTTCCCTGTATCTGTTTGAACACCAAAGGGTTCTCAGATGGATTTAGTTTGATTTTTTACAACATTTTGGAGCCTTTTTAGAGACGAATCTCAGCTTTCTTACTTTATTCGTTATAAAATAACAAAATAAAAAGCCTAAAACTTGAATTTAAAAGGAAATCAATTGTGTTGTGTTGACTCTGTGTGGTGGGAGCTGTGGTCAACCAATGTCAATTTTCTGTCTGTGAGAGTTACAAAAAACAGGAATCAGTTTTACATATTTCCACTTTTTTGTGGTTTGAAAATCATTTACCCAGCTATAATAAAGGTTACAGTGACAGGTTGATCCACAGTAAGATGTGAACTAGTATAGAGGCACTGTGTGAATATTGACTGGCACTTGGCCTACAATAAGGAAATGCAAAATGTTTGGTTCCAGGCCCCTAAAGCTTTAAGATAAGAATGTAACTTAGGACTTAGCTTATCAAATAGATTTGCATGCGTTATAATGCTGCAGTGGTTTCTTCAATCAATCAATCAATCAACGTTTATTTATAGAGCGCCTTTCCTACACAAGGCAACGCAAAGCGCCTCACAACCCATATAACATCATGCATAAATCATCAAACATTAGAATTTAAGTAAACATAAAAGGACAGATTAAGAGCACAAGATATATAAAATCACACAAGTGATTCTTCTGTTTTCCACCTAAATTATTCATTTTTAGATGAAGAAAATGTGGAACTGACTCAATGTTGTCTCATAGTTCTGCATTTACACTTTTGGGGCTGTAAACAGAATACATTTATGAGAAATACTAAGTGACTGTTTCCATTTTCCTGTTCTCAATGTCATGTGTTTCCCCCTTTTTTATGACAGCTCGGAGTCTTAGTTGTGTCAGGTTCTTTATCCTCTCTGATGGTAAAGCTCCAGTTCTTGCACATTTCAGGGCCTTCTTGCATGATCCGCTCAAGTAAGTTATTGTTAAAAAAATCGTAACTTGACAATAAATTGCTTCACTCAACTACAAACAATGCGTATTATGACCAAAACCATGAAATCTCTGGAAATCAAGACAAACTTTGCTCAAATCTGGCAAAATGTATCTTAATTTGAGCTTAAAACGGGACAAGAAAAATTATCTTGTTTTAAAAATATACAAGAAATGTCTCCCTTGGAATGAGGGGGGAAAAAAGCTGCAGTTTTTGAAATAAGACTAAATGGTTTTATCCCATTGGCAAATCATGTTTCAGAAGTTAAGATCAGAATAACTTGATTAGCCCAATTATTACCTTGTATTTTATATTTTTTTCTGCACAAGTTAAAAAAGCAATAGTCTGAACTGTGATATGGGCTCTACAGAGTGTTTTTGTGCAGAGCTCTGGGGCTTCACACTCCAGCAGCAGAGTGGAGCTGTCAGCACGCAGACGCCTCATCTCTGGGGAGCTGCCGTTCTCCCGCCACACTTCAGAATCTCCAGAATCTTCAGACACTTCAGACTCTTCAGACTCCTCAGACTCGGAGCCTTTTCTTCGGCTGCGGCTCCACTGAACACCTGCTGCACCGGGTCCTGGGTGGGACACACGCTCAGGGGAGATCCACTTACGTCACATGTGTAAGCTGTTACTGTGTAAAGCAGGGCTGGATGGAGAATGCTCATGTTACCGGGGAATTTTGGGGCTACACTGCAAAAAGTGATGACAAATAACTAAAGCTTTTCTCAAATTAAGGAAAAGAATTATCCTAATTTGTTGCACATGTTGACTGCCCTAAAACAACAAGGTCAGCGGGACAAGCAAAATGTTCTTGTTTTAAAAAGACACAAGAAATGTCTGCCTTGGAATGAGAAAAAAAGCGATAGTTACTGAAATAAAAAATAAATGGCTTGTTTCACTTGCAAATCTTTTTTTAAGACCTTAATTAATGTACTCAAAGAAAGATAAAAAAAAAAACAACAACACTTGATTCAAGCAATTTCTACCTCATTCTATAATTTCTTTGCAGTGTAGTTGTTGTTTTGAATATATTTAAAGCTGGGGTACCTAACTTTATTATTTCATATCATTAATAATCATAATAATAATGTTAATACTAATAGAGTCCTGAAAAAGTAAAATACTGTGAACAAATCAGACCACTACATGCTGTCTTTATCTTACATGTTAGGGTAAGAAAACACCATCTGAGTCACTTTTTGACACTTTGGGCTGAGAGCGGATTGGCTAAGTGAGTGTGGTCCTCTCTTTCCCACATTTCTGTCGGAAAAGTCGTTTAAATGTCACATAAAATGTGAGAAAGACACATGCTTGTGTCACAAGTTGGAAAGTTTACCCTTTAGGCGCCATCATATTTTGAGCTATGTGTTGTGAAATAGACAATATTTGACACCCTGTAATTTATTGAAAAAAGTTTGATTGCTTTAATCAATAACAGAAATGCATAGAGAAAAAAATGATGCTCTTTTAGTGAATAAAAGGTTAAGTACCCCATTTTTAAGCTTGTTCTAAAATGTAGTAAAGTATAGACTTATTTTAACCATTTATTTACACTGAGTTCTATTCTACAGGTATTAGCCACTTTTTCTTTCTATCTTTCTTCCTAGACCCACAAACCTATATATGACATCACTGCACCTGCTCTGATTGACAGTCCACGAATTGTAGAATTATTAAACATTTATTTTGTGAAGAGTCAAAGGCATTGTACTGATTAAAGCTCTGACAACTCCACAAAACCCTGCGCACAAACATGAGTAAAAACTGTGTAAATTTAGATGCATAATGGATGACCCAAAGTATCAATTTACTTTTCCTGAGCGTGCTCCGTTGCCATGGCAGCACTCCATGCATTATTCACAGGCCGAGTGAGGGTGACCGTGAGGCAGCTTAGGCACCGATCTTTCTTACATGCTTTCAAACTGTGCGGATTAAGCCCAGGTGGTAATCCAATGGCCACATAACTGCGCCTCTACCCCGTGGATGAAGAGGCACGAGGCGCACGGCTTCTCCTCGGGACATGTGAGAGGGGAGAGGGGAGATGGACGGGACAGAGGAGCCAGCGGACAAGCCCCAGAAGCGGGTGAGGTTCCGGGTGGCTTCAGGGAGCAGCGGCCGGGTCCTCAAGGAGATGTTCAAAGATGAAGGACCCTCGGACTCTCTGGATTCGGACTGCACTAGTAACTCGGACGCGGATCGGGCCAGCACGCCCTCCACCAGCGGGGATTCTCACGGGCCCCTGTATGGATTTATGGGCTCCGAGCTGGAGGATAGTGAGAGCGAGCCGGATGAGATGCTGTTGTACGCGGGGGGTTCCAGTAAAGACCGTGTTTTCAGCCCCAAGAGGGTCAACATCCTCAGCCAGAACGGGACTGTGCGCGGGGTCAGGCACAAAGTGAGCGCGGGGCAGGCACTTTTCGAGAGCTTGCCCATGATCAATAGTGTGAGTATGTTTACATGTGTTCACTGTTGTGTATAAAAAGCAGAAAACTTCTCCGGTATAGGTTTGAGAATTACATTTTCTTAATAGAAGTAGTAGGCCTATGTTGTTGTTGTTGTAGTTAATCTAAATGCATCTGTAGGCCAACTAATAAATAGTAGTAGCGACTTGTTGAGCATGCTGGGATAGTTGTTCAGGCAAAATATAGACAAAATTCTTATATTGCACTCTAACAATAATAAACAATCATTATTATATCAAAAACTGAATACAAAAGTTATGTGAGGGTTCATAATGGCTGAGTATGATATACTGTTTATTTTCTTACAGTTTTCAATGAATTGGACAGTGAAAATGTAAAATGTTTTTGATAATATCATTGATCGCAATCATTTTCTAAATCTATTTACACCCAAATGAGTTATGATAACAGGCCTAACTGCGCTGAATTACAATTACAATTCTAAAACTTCCCAAATCCAGTTCCACCTGCTGAGAGAAGGGTTGTGGCTGGGATAAAAGAGTACAATAGAGGACAAGGTCACAGGGTAATTAAAGTTTAATGATGCATTTCGTTAAATGTTTCAAGGGAAACTAATCAGGTTAATGAATTTTCACCAATTCGCTTTCTAGCAGTGTCCCTGAAGCAGACAACTCACTGCCAGCTGCAATGACAGTAATGTAAAGCTATAATTGAGGAGGCATGTCTCTTATTACAGCTATTACATAAAGACATGGTACAATAGACTTCATAAAGCCTCTTATCAACGTGAGTTCAGATTAGAGTCCAGTTAGAGAGAATCTGAAAGGCCTCATCCATCCACTGTATACTGCATTTTTAGGTGTAAGTTGTTTGGCCTAAAGTTACATCATGTTACCAAGTCTCCCTGTAGACAGCAAGTTTGTTTGAAGAAGTTTAAGTTGGCTAAAAGGCTAAATTTTTACCAATCAGGCCACATTAGTCTCATTAGCAGAATCTTGTGCCACAACTGGATTCAAGATGTTCTGAGCTTTACGAGGTATTGCATGCTTATATTGGCAGAGCTGAATTTGGCTAGATGACACTGAACTTGTGTACATGACCTCAATGGTTATTTGGGGTTAGCAAGGCAGAGGGCCACACACTGACATGAGGGCTGTGGACAGGCTTGTTAGACAAACAAACATCCATCCATCCATTTTCTTCCCCTTAATCCATTTCTGGGTCGGGGGGCGGCAGTCAGAGCTGCACCCAGTCCACTTAGCACCAGCCCCTCACTGATCCTCCTGCAGGTGGTGAGTCCACAGGAGCTGAGATCTTTTCAGTTGGGGCTTTGGGCAAAGTAGGGTTAAGTGTCTTGCCCAAGGACACAACGACAGCAGTCATCAGTGGGAGTCGTGAAGTAGGTCTTACGGTGGGCTCGAACCCACGACCTTCAGGCCCAAAGGCCAATGCTCTACCAACTGAGCTACTGTCGCCCTACAAACAAACATAGAAATGGTTTTAACCTCACTGTACAGAGGCCCTGAGCCATTAGACAGAGAAGTCTGAGTTGTTGTGAGGTCTGCACTTTGTAATAAAGACCAAGTAAAGGCTAATTTGGTCAGAAGGTGTCCAGTCTCATTACGTCAATACCAAGTTACTGTTGGTTCATTTGGTCTGAGTGCAGCAATTTGCCCCCTGGGCCATATACTCCTCTTAAAACACACAAATATTGGAGTTTTGGCCTCAATGTTTTTCAATTCTACATAGTAGTACAAAAACAAGACCAACCCAAAAAGACTTAAAACTACGATCAAAAAAGGATGTGTGGGTGCCCCATTCGTATTAAACACAACATAAGAAAAGAGGCCGTTTTTACTTTCCAGCCGTGGCACACTCCGGAGTTGTGAGAGCTTCTCCTCTTCATGCTTAGTGTGGTGGTGTAGCTGTCCACTGTGTCCATTATTAATAACTTTTAATAATGAAGGGGTAATAAATCCTGCTCTCCAGGAAATCAGTGTATTCTTGGAAAGCAAGGTGTAAAATCCCAGGAACTCAAAATAACTGTCCACTGTCATAAAATCCCCCACTTTATGAATAACAAAATTACATTGTTTACTCATTTTGTGATACAGAGGTTTTCAAAACAGACTTTCAGGAAAGTACATAATTTCTCTTTGTCATAAATATTGGATTCATAAAGTATTAATAATTATTATATTAATTTTCAAATAAATATTTTTATTGTATAAAAGTCTGTTTTCATCCAGTTAAAATCCAAGTTAAAATACAAATGTTATTATATTTTATTTTATTTATTCAGTACTGAGACCTGGGGGATGGAAACTTCAAAACTGATCATTTGAGAGGTTTATGTTCATTATAATTTGAAAATAGAAAACATAACCACTAACAATCATTCATTATATCCAAATTATGACCAAACAATATTCAAATCTCTGCTTGAGTGTACAAACTACTACTGTATATCTATACTTCTTCTTCTCATGACAACTTGATGTCCACAGCTGGAGTTGGCTCTGGAGTTCGGCCGCATCGTGATCTACACCACGAGTTTCCGCGTGGTGAGGACCACGTTTGAGCGCTGCGAGCTGGTCAGGAAGATCTTCCAGAATCACCGGGTCAAGTTTGTGGAGAAGAACATTGCCCTGGACTCTGAGTACGGCAAAGAGCTGGAGGAGCGCTGCAAGAGGATCGGAGAGCCACCGTCTCTGCCTGTGGTGTTCATAGACGGACACTACCTGGGGGTCAGTCATGTCAAACTCTCACAATCACTCACGCAAATGTAACACAATCATAATTACATACTTATATGCTCATGTTGACAGAATAGTGAATACCTGTAAACAATACATTCTGAATAAAACATTTGGATAGTACTAGTAGTGAATATTTGGACTTATATGCATTTTTTTGTGACTTAATACACAAAAAAGCATTGTTTTCATAATGTTTTTGTAATATCCTCCCTAAAATGCAGGAGCAAATACTGCAATTTATTCTTTACATTACTACTACCACTACTACTACTACTACCGAAGCTTCCCCACTAGGGATTGTCAGCCCCAGAGCAGGTCTGTCATGCTCCACACTAATTTTGCCACTACTACTACTGTCTACCGCCATAACTACTGCTACTTATTTGGCTTTGAATAACTAATATTTTTATTGCTCCAAATCATGATCACAAAGAGATGATAAAGTTGGGATGCTTCGATGATTTTGTTTATTATAGTTATTGTAGTTTATTATATTAATCATGTTAGTCACAACATAAACACAACAAAGTCAAATCAAACCATCTCCATCTTATTAGAAAATGTGCCAAAAAAACATGGATGTGAAAACTTGACAGAAGATCATAGTAAGTAAACTGTATAGAAAGAGAGGAACTATGAAGATTTTATTTTTAAAAGGTGGGATTTGAAAGCCAGTTATCCCCGCTTTATGACGGAAGAACAGAGTAATTAGTCTTTCATTCACTCTTGGGTGCTAAATGTTGGAGCATATTTGATACCATTAGACAGAGTGTTCCATTTCCACGGAACATAAAAAAGAGAAAGCCGCTTCTCCGATTTTCACAGTTTGTTTCTCTCACAAAGAATACAAAGTGCTTGTGTGAACCATCTAGTGTTTCATTTATTTCTTGATTTATTTTTTTAATAGAGACAAGTGTACACAATCAACATGTGAAACTCTACAACATTTATAGCCAAGGCTAATTTGCAATGTTCGTCTCTAGGAGGGCTTTTAACGCAATTAATAACACACTTTACGTTATAGTATTAACATTATACAAAGGCAGGTGTCTCCAACTCATTAATGATCACATAACTGGTTTGTTAAAAAAAATTGCTTCAGTTAGTGTTTAAAACTAACCCAGACAGAGTTCATTCAGTTCACTTTTTAAGTAATAACCACTATTAGTCAATGGAGCAGGTGATATTTGATAATGATGTTTTTTGATTGTGATATTTACAAAACACCTATTGCCCCTTGCACTTTTGGTGTGTGTGGCAAAGGCTGGCTTGAGCCTTAAGGTGCTCACTAAATGTCAACAGGTGGCTCTGATAAGACCTCTACTGTATATAAGCTCTGCCCCCGAGTCACATGTCACACCTGGTGGTTTGGTGACGCTGATGCTTTGGCTGCCGCAGAAGGTGGATTTCTGGCGTGTTTAAATATCAAGAATCTGTGCTGAAGGCCACCAAAAAAACTCCGACAGAAAACCACTGGTCCTCCGAGTCTCCGAGTTACTATGGGTTACACTAAGGAGAGACAAATCCAATCTCAGAAGCATATTGGCACAATGTGAACATGTTTGTAAGTGTCCAGAAGAAATATGTAAAGCTGGGGTAGCTAACTTTCAGACCACTGTTTTTTTTAAAAAATCCACCTGTCTAGTCCCTACACGATAAAACAGTTTCATTAGTTTTCACAGGCATGTATTTTTGGCCTTGCTCACACCTTTAGATCTCCTTTTTCTGACAGGAAAAGACACCCTCACTCAGCCCATCAGCACTATGCTCATAGTGGCAGGGCTATTTATTACAATATGAGCAAGATAATGAGATAAGAAGACAATGTGATACATTTATAACTTCACCACTTTCGTATCTCATTAAAATCTGGTGTTTTTTTTTACCTTTCAATCCACTATATACTGCATATAATACAATAATACTGTTCTGATTTGATACCAGTATTGTGCATCGCTAAACTGTAACAAACTACTAATCTTCTATTACCACTTTCATATTTTTATTTTTTGCAGGGAGCTGAAAAGATTCTAAGCATGAACGAATCAGGAGAACTTCAGGACCTCCTAACCAAAATCGAGGTACAATTTCCCTTCTATTGCACTAAAACGAGGACAGAATGGCTGTTCCGACTGCTCAAATATGCATTTGTTTTCTGGGATTTATTGAAATGTGTCTTGTGCAGCAGCAGGCACAGAACTAAAGGTAATCATAGCCTCATAATAAATTTACATGGTGTGTCCAAGGCTCTCAAAATGAGCACCATGCAACAACACCAATCATTTCCCACCCCACTCCCCATGCCATCCATAAAACATGAACGCGCTGCAGCAAAAAGAGATAGATGTGCGTCAATGTGCGGCCATCAATAGTGAAAAGGCCATTTATCGATTGGATTTCAACACATTTGTTCAAACCCAAACGCAGAGAGAAGCCTGCTCTGCTTTGTTGGCGCTGCAGCTCCTATCTGTGCCTGCAGTGGTGTTCTTTAGCCAGGCTTTGCATTCTAATTTGAGTTACAGATCAAACAGGAAATCCCATACGGGGAAAAAAGGGTGTAATGACATTTAAGATCTGAATTCAGTTTGCCGAGGGCTATTGAAAAAAAAAAAATGGAAAAAAAGGAAAAGTGTGCTGCTCAGAAAGGTCAAGCGTGCGTTAATCAGACTGGAGGCAGGCAGAGAATTTCTTGTGTTTAGGTTAAGGCCACAAATTAGAATATAGTAAAGCAAATATTATAATATGTATAATATTGTCTTGTCATTGTAACTCACGGTTATTTTTGCACAATTTTGATATTCTACTTTTATGTCTTGCACACTTATTTACTCAAAATAAACATGGCTTAATAAATGTGCACTTCAAAATAGGTTTGCTGAGATTTGTAGATTTTTTTTCTGTTTTCTCGCAAATAGGTGATTCCATCGGAGCTTTCTTATATATGTTGTACAGTTAAATATTCAGCTTTGATTAAAAAAAATTCAATGTTTTTGCAGACTTTCATTTGGAAAATATCTGTGCGGACATAGCAGTAGATCTTTGTAGAGAGTAATGAGAAGTATAAAGTATACAGCTTAAAAACATTGATTAAACCCCCTATTAGTGATTCTATCCCCATTCTAATGTGAGACAGATAGAGGACTACTGTTTTAATCCTAGAAATAAATAAAAGGAAAAAAAACATGAAAGAAAAATGTAGGTAAATATTTTTGGGAAGCCAGGTTACTCTATAGAAAGTGGCCTAGATTTAGGAGCACCAAAAGGTAACCTATGGCAACAGGACAATACACCCTATATCTAAAAATCCCAGGTGCAGAGGTTTGCATTAATGACCCCCGTATTAACCTTGAGTGACTTCAACATCAACATGACAGCTTTTTCCAAATGCCATTTTTAACAAGTGCGTGTGTCCTCAGAGGGTTCAGCAGCCTCAAACGTGCCAGATGTGTGGGGGCTACGCCTTCGTCCCGTGCCCAACGTGCCATGGCAGCAAGATGTCGGTGTTCCGGAACTGCTTCACGGATTCCTTCAAAGCCCTCAAGTGCACCTCCTGCAACGAGAACGGCCTGCAGGCGTGTAGGAGCTGCAGCCAGTGAAGATCCTGAACAAGTGCCTGAACCTACCCCCCACCTCCATCCCCAAAACCCCTTCATCCCATAAACTGTTTGTGTCTGAACGAGCAAACTTATATTTTTCCATGGCCATTGTCGCTGAGAATTTGTAATAAAATGTCATGTGTATTCTGTGGTGTGATGTCTTGAAGAGTGAAAAATGCTTGGCTGATCACTTTCTCTGTAAGCTTGTTATAGTGCTGAGGTCCTCCCATTAACAGAGGTGTCATTACTAATCCGATATCAGACGGGTTAAGTAACCAATTGAGAACAAGAAGGAAAAAATAGGTCATCATGGTGATCATCGCGGTGTACAGGATTTTTTTTAATCAACAAGCTCATCTTTTAATTACATTACAATTAAAGCAGATTTTTTTTAACGACAGAAGTCAATAATATGGTTCCATTCTTTGCAATATAGGCCTCAAATAAGCTTCAGATGGACCTCATTTTGACAGGTCCATGGCGAAAACACATTCCCATTGAAGTCCTCAGTCCAAACGAGATCCCACGCTGTTTGTGTGTTTCACCAGATGATGTCATCCGCTGGAGCGCCTCCGCGGAGCGGGTCTCTGCGCCGTCATAGCCCTGTACAATGCTGCTTGAACCTCATTAGACAAGGCAGCACTGTAAAGAGGCTAAAGGCACAGAGCAGTGGTCCACGATGGCTTTCTCTTTCACACCATCTGGACCATTCAAGATAAAATACATCATTGTTACAAAAATATTCAATATAATAGGATTCACACACATCGACCATGAGTACAATTGTGGATACACCACCGACCAGCACACACAACTCTCGATGGCCATAGGCTCTTGAAAGCCCACCATCTATTGTGAGATGGCTGGAGGTCGCATAGTGAAAATGTGGGAGCCCGTGTGCATGTTACGGTGCCCCCGTCTGTGTGAAATCAGCCTGAACACAGTGTGGAGGAGCGAGAATGACGACAATAATAAAGAAAAGACTCTACAGAACAAATGCACCTTAGTGTGATAGACCCCCGGTGCGTGGATGCAGATGACGCCGGTGTTGGAGCCTCTAACCTCAATACTGTGGCTGTGGTTGATGCGCACAATGGAGACATGTTTCTAACGGGGGGAGATGTGGAGAAATAGATGGGCAGTGGCACCGCTGACTCCGGGAATGATATGACGAGACATGACACTGATGCGCTCAACAGCCAAATGTAACAACAACATTGAATGGTGAAAAACCTGTAATGGCGTTTGTCCGCTCCTCTGCTTTGATGAAATGTATTTCAGTCGAGTAGCCTGGCGCGGTCCAGCCTCGACGCTCAGCGTAATGTTTTGAATGGTCTCAATGCGCAGACTGGTACAAAACCACTGTTTTTTATTGACGTCAGCGCACACTGCGCCTCCTGTCGGACAGTTCCACAACTGCATCAAAATATACATAATTTCACAGGGCAGACTGGAGCCCACAAAGACCTCAACGTGAGATTAAGAATAAAGATTTTCGTTTGAAACTCTACGTTATTAACCATATTGCACGCTTCTAAGCAAAGTACATTGAATTGGAATCAAATAAATGCATTGACATGGCAAAATAATTTATTAAATTATTCAAATTTAAATCCAACTGCTTCAGCAACAACACAATATACAAGCATGGAGAAATGTCACAATATTAACATTATTTGGGTACAAATGAAACGTTGGTCTTGTGAATCATACAAAAGTTTTGGGAAATTTGTATGGTTCTAATAAAACCACACTTCACCCATTGTATTTGAAACTGTTGAAAAGCAGTCATGACCGATATTATAATTGAACAATGGTCATGACACACCGGTAGGTTGTGTAGATGCACATGACCAAGGCTAAAAGTCATTGGGGAAGCTGTGTAGATTTAGCTACACAATATAACTACTGCCCAGTAGTTAAGGTTCTCTTATTACCCAAATTATTATCTTTAGATAAAACCTCTAAGCTGCCAACCTGAAACTTGAGGTACAGAATAATAAAATAAAAAATAAAAAAACTACTTGTAGGTTTGTCAAGATTGTGCTTAAAATGCTCAAGCAACCATTTTACAAGTAATTAAATTACTCATTAGAACAGGCCACTGCCATTGGTCAAATGTGTTTGAAATTTTAAAAGTAACTTATTTTAAAGGGGCTGTAAATGTATGGGCATTGCAATAAAATAAAACAATCTATATAAATAATGTTTCTTTAGGAATAGGCACCACCATTCATGTGGCTCCACAATTTTCTTAATAAAAGAAAAGGGTGTAGACTCTAGAAGTTCTGACACATATTGTATCATTAAACCTTCAAATGCAAATTCTCTGCGAAACTGCACTCACAGAACTATACACTTGGTGACTTCAGCAGCTCCCACCAACAGCCTACTCTACGTTGAGCCAAACCTTCATATGAAGCAAGACAACCAAGGAAAAGCAACAATAAAACTATGTCGGTATGTAGTTTTTACACTAAATCTGTATAGTGTTTTTTGAAGGACCTCGATGGAGGAAAAAACTTAAGCTTGACACTCCTTTCTTCCTTCTTTTTGTTCAAGATGTGTTCTAAAAAACCACCACTTTCATAGGATCTCCAAATCCACATGACGGACCTCTGGATTACGTTGCTGAAACACAAAACACATGTATGAAAACACCATTGACAGAAAAGCTCCCGTAGCAGACGTTAGTGTTACCTTGAGTTCCTTCTCCAATCGATCGACTTCAGCCCCCAATGTGTCAATGATGTTCTCGCCGTGTTTCAGCATAAAGGTTTCAAGTTCCTCAGTCGACTTCACCTGCTGAATTTCCTGAAGAATAAAATCAGAAAAAAAAATTGTTCAGCTCACTAAAATAAACTTGCAACAGTCTATGCTTGCAACTCATATAAAAAAAAAAAAAATTCAAAGTAAATTAGAGAATTGGTGAAATATTTCACATGAGCAAAACCTCCACCAGATGGAAGACTAAAGATGGTACCCAGACAAACCATAAAGAATACTTAAAAGTAAAACTCACATTGAGAATTTGGTCAATGTCTTGTTTTTCTAAATATGAGCGAGTAACCACCCGACCATCGAAGTCCACCTCTGCCTTGAAGCGCACTTTACTCAGGCCTATATCTGTGGCTTTCACATCATGGATCCCTCTGGTCATTGAAAAGAAGACATTCAAGCATCATTAAGTAAGCAGCTTGCAACTTCACTGAAACATGTAGGAAAACGGCACAAACATATATTGTTGATTTGGTAGGGTTGCAAGGGGGCAATCATTCCTGGTCAATTCTTTCCAATGAAAAAAATGTAACTTATAAACTACAAATGTGTTATCCTGGGCCATATTGTCAATTACAACTTTTGTTTCCCCCTCACTTGCAATCCTTGCGGAGGGTGTACTTGCCTCACTGCAGGATCACTTTCCAAGAACTCTGTGAGCTTTTGCAAACGCTCTGGCTGAATGGAACGTCCCAGCAGAGCTTCAGTGTTTGTGTAGATGAGAAACGCTGACACGGCGCCTAACAATGTGCCAACACCCAGAGAGCCCAAACAGTCATAGGTGGGGTTACCTGAACAGAAACGCATGGCTGCAGGTGACAACTTCAAAACCAACAAAGACATGTCTGCACAGGTGGAGCTGGTGCGCTCCAAACAGCTTTTAATTTTTCCAACCTGTGAGAGAGGTCAGGCCCATGCTTCCAGCTGCCATAATGACCCCTAGTACTGCAGCGGCATCCTCCAGCAGCACCACGTTTGTGCTTGGGTCCCGACTTTCCATGACTAAGGAAAAGATAAACTGGGAGATGACTATACACCAGCAACCATGACCATGATGCTCAAAACACAAATATAAAGTGGCCAGGCAGCCCCAACTGTACTATGTAATTGTTCTCTCATTTTACAGTCAACTTACCATAATCAAAAAAGGTCACCTCTTGCTGATGAGCACTTCTTCGAATTTCATTAATTGCAACAAGTAACGTTGCTAAAAAAAAAAAAAAAAATAGATTAAATATATACATAATTTCTCCTGCAGCATGATAATGTGACATAAACATGTTTGTCACTCACCTCCTTCTGAAACTAAAGAGCCAGCAAGAATACAGTAGGCCTGTAAAAGAGGTAATTTTATTTAGTTTGTGTGAAGACAGGACAGGCAGTAAAGAGACACTGAAGTGTAGCATTTACCCATAATAATGACTCAATAGGCTCTGGGTGCAACAATCCCATGATGCCATGATACCAGGAGAGACCAGCTCCCATCATAAAAATGCCAACACCACTGATGAGAGACGCAATGTAGCGCATGTTTGAGAAGCCATACCTACATCCATAATAATAAATCATAGTTTTATTACATAGAAAATGACATGATGGATCTTCCACTGAGGAGGTATACTCACGGGTGCACAGCATCTGGGTTGCGAACAGACTGACTGATGCCAAGTGCTAACAGACACTGGTTACAGGTGTCAGCTAAAGAGTGGATGGCCTCTGAGAACATGCTCGCTGACCCAGTGTAGACCCAAGCCAAGAGTTTAAAGAAGAAATTCAACCCATTTCTAAAGTCAAACAAACAGCACCAAATCATCAATGTGATCATTTCTACAAGTGCAATAATTTACTTTCATATTAATGTTGGGTACATCTTAAACTCTGCTGTATTACTTTCATGTGACACAACGGCACATGATGCTTTCTTAACACAATTACTTTAATCTGAAGAGCGGCCCACTTCACGTGAGGCCTGCCTCTAGAGTAAACTCTGTTAGTTCTGAACTAAATGAACAAAATTGTAAAGAAATGATTGTAAAAAAAGAACAAACATGAAACTTACATGCAAATGGCAACCATTACAACTTTTCCTGGTCCTTGTAAAAATGGTGTCCTCTTGCCTGATCGAGGCTTAAAAAAAATAAAACAACAACTTTAATTTCTATTAGGACATGGAGAAATTGTCATGGTTATACAGTGCACTGTAATAATGTGGGTTGCATTAATTATAAAAAAGTACACCTTTGTGTTTCCCCAAAAGTCCTTATATTCCTTCAGCAACTGTTGATTGCGAAAGATATCTATAGATAGATAAGAGCAGAAACATCTTGGTTATTGATGATTTTCTGCACTAGTTGCACTGTAAATGGTACTATACACACTTTCTTCATACTCTCTCTCCACTTGACTCCTAAGATTTCTCTCACGTGCTAAAGCTTCAACACTCCCCCAGACATCTAGAGCTCTAGGAATCAAAAAGAAAACTTTTTTTTTCCTCATAAAAATTAACAGATTTAAGATGTTACGAAACACACTTTGCCTCTACGTCAGACCGCAGAAAAACAGTGAATGCCTCTGTATCATCATGGGGACTTCTCCGTCGAATCTTTCTTAGTTGGTCTAAGTCACTGTGAGGAACAAAAGCATTAGTCTTCACTGCAGAGATCACCCATCAGATATAACTAAACACTATTCACCTTGGTTTAAGACAGAATTCATTCATAGCCCTCACTGCTGTAATAAAGTTGTTCTGAGTATATTTGGCCCCATACTCCCTCTTCTTTAAAACAGCCCGGACTATGAATACAAAAGTATTGTTATTTCAAAGCCAGTAG
Source organism: Knipowitschia caucasica (assembly GCA_964034765.1). Lineage (NCBI taxonomy): Eukaryota > Metazoa > Chordata > Actinopteri > Gobiiformes > Gobiidae > Knipowitschia > Knipowitschia caucasica. Next base: position 31,104,203 of record OZ035830.1, read on the forward strand.
TTATGTATTGATGAAAAAAACCCAAACAAAATACCTTTTACTTGATATGGCGGTGTCATAGACATTTCTAAAACAATCACAAATTAACATCTTTAAATCACACACCCTCAGCATGAATATGCTGTTTCAAATACCTGACGCAAGAGTAGATTTAGCAGTATCCCCCACCACCTTCTCTTTACTTTCCCCTGATGCCGATTTGGGAGGCTCATCTTTACTAGTCCCAGAGGTAGAAAAGTACTGGATCTTGTTCAGCCTTAACGCTGTGACACGGAAATCTGGATGACTCAACCACCAGCCGTGTCCACTCTGCCAACCTGTTATTGAGAAACAATCATCACAAAATCTGGATGAACATTGATGGATCTTTGATCGTAATGATAACTATATTGACAAATAAATTAATTCAATAGTTATTTAAATTAACGCAAGAAACATATACAGATTCAATTCATGTTACCAACAACTTAATGCGAACAATTTAGCTCTGAATATCATATCATAGCCATAAATGGCTATGATAGAAAGATGCATTATTGAGTTGAATAGTGACCAACAGGCCTAAACCAAATCCTCACCATGGTTTGACTGGTTGCACTTCAGGCTCCACTGTGACAGACAGGATCTGTGGTGCAATGTGACCCTGAAGAACAAGTGCCATGGCCTGTGCGCAAAGCTCGGAAACATCCTCACGAGTGTGGCGTCCCTATGCAGCCGGAAATGATGATCTCTTGGAACAGACAAAGATAAGAGAATAAACCTTAATATACTGTAATGATAGGCCGATATGGTCATTGTTTTGCACATCGGTATCGGCCAGGTGTCAATGGAGGATGATATTCCAGTATGAACTCCATCCATCCATCCATCCATTTTCTACCCTTTAATCCATTTCTGGGTCAGGGGGGTGGCAGTCAGAGATGCCACCCAAGTCTCATAGCACCAGCCCCTCACTGATCCTCTGCAGGTGGTGAGTCCACAGGAGGACAGCTGCTCTCTGAGTGAGCAGAGCCTTGATCTTTCAGTGGGGGCTTTGGGCAAAGTGGGGTTAAGTGTCTTGCCCAAGGACACAACGAAGTATGAACTCTTCCAGTGTATTTGATGTGCATGTAGGCTTAGATGTGTGGGGTCGAGGGTGTTATATTGATATTGGTAATCAGTAACGACCAAAATGTTCACATCAGTGCATAAATGACAAATAATATTGATCAAAAAGTACTGACTGCAAACTAAATAGTTAATTCTACTGGTTTATAGTAATTGTGCAAAGATTACGTTTCGGTCTGTGGGATAGGTGATCATAAAATATAAATTATCATTCCATTTAATACAAAACATTTCTTTGACTAGTTAATAAAATGCTTCACTTCAGTGGTGAACCAAGTTAATGTATTACTTGCAACTGATCAATTGAGATAACCAACTAATAATGAGAGAAGAGTATCAAGTCAAGCCTCAAGCCAAAAAATGCATTTAGATTAAATTCTTAATGAAAATCCTATCCAACATGAATCTTCCCTTCTTTGTATGCGAGACCTGCTGTAAATTTAAAAATATGTGTGTGATTATTATGTTTTAACACTGCTTAACTTTTCTTTCCTTATTCTTAGCTATGGATCCTGTGCTTGCACCACAGACTGTAAATATTAAAACTTGCATCCGAGTGTTTCAGTTTAGTTTATTTCAATGGAGGCAATGCAATTTAATGAAACACACAATTAAACAAGTTTTAAAAAGCCACAATTAGCCAAAAATGCTTTTTCATCTATAAATCCCCCCTGCTTGATAACATACTAAAATAATAATAATCAGTACATCTTCAGCTTTCTCTGACCACCTCATATTAAGATTGTATGTTCCAAGTCACGTTAATGAAACTTTTCTTAATTTGATAATTCGATGAATGAGTCGAGAGTGGTTTACAGATCTAAAAATGCCATAAGCCACCAGCACTTCCTACGACATTATTTACAATCTTAACCCTGTAGAAAGTCGTCACAACCTTACCATTACGTTGCTATTTAAACACTTCAGTCTAAAAGCGGATTTGTAATTTATGTCACTGATAATCACTTAGTTAGCTAGTTGGTTAGCAAGCTAGCTAGTCGCCGGGTTGGCTAACATGCCAATTGTCCAAAAGGTATTTGTGAAAAGGATAGTTTTCAAGCAGTAGGTCGATTCTGTCAGCCTGTGCACATTGTCACAATCGTTAAACAAACACATTATATTGTAACATTGCTGTCTGGGGCTAAACATCTATGAGCTGTCCCCGATGCAAGGTCTTAGCCGCGTGAAGTTTGAGGTCCTTCACAACTTTTCTTCTCCAAAAGGTCGAATTATCGTTATAACCCACTCAATAAACCGTGTCGTACGATAACACCCTACCTTGTTATGGCGAAATGCGATGAGCATAATCCATGATGATGTCCAGACTCTATGGGAAAAGTGTGTTTAGCAGCAGCTCTGTGGGCAGTCTGTGATGCATCAGTGCTACAAACAAGTGCGGCCGAGGAGATCTCGTGAGACCTGCGTGATTCTGGTTAGCTCCCACCGCGAGATTAACTAATGACAACAAGCCAACACGGAGAGCCTAGTAGAACTGTAAAATCATCTAGTTTTTGGCAACTGTTTATTTATATCGCTAGTTTTCCCTCGTTTTTCTTGGTCTCAGACTCCTCTTTTAGAAAATGTAATTATGTAATAAAATGTTCTTAAAATTATATCATCATTTTGCCATGACATCAGTGTGCAATTATTTTAATCAATAATGTGATGTCCCATCTCCTAAAAGAAAAAGATTTTAAAGTACGAGGAAAGGTTTTTTTTGCTGCATTCAAATGTCTGTACATAAGCGCTGTGTAATGGGACCCAACAATCACAAGGGGGCCTCAAAATCCAACAGTTTACGCATGGATGTTTACTTTAGAATAACCTCAACAAGAGATGTATTAGGTAACGGTATTTTATTAATCACACCTGTATTATAAAATATTGATAGGAATGAAAGAAAAATAACTTATTAACAAACTCATAAAAGGAAACAACTAATGTTTAACCTCCATATTATTGAGAGCGCAGACACACAAACAAATGTGTATGGCCTTGTCAATGATCAGCAAACATTTATCAGTCTTCCTAAAATCTTGGCAGAACAGAAGTCTGAAATGAAAAAAATTAAATAAAATAAAAACAGTGCAATAGGCCAAAAACTTAAAAAGAATAAGGTTCAAACTAACACACAGACAAAGAACTCAAAACAAAGTGCACAAAAAGATAAGGGGGATCAGATTTGCTTTGAGACCATTTCGTTTTTGTAAAAGTATTTTTTAGGTGTTGATTGTTGTGGGAAAGTTATAGAGCCAAATATAAAGTGTTTAAATGTTAACGCATAGTGACAAATTCTTCTGACGAGGTCGGATGAATAGCAACAGTTTTATCAAAGTCAGATTTGGTCGCTCCCATCTTGATGGCCACAGCAAAGCCTTGTAACATCTCATCACAACCAAGACCTTGCATATGCAATCCAACCACCTGCAAAAATCATTCAAACTTTCAACAACGTAACTTATGTATTTCCATTATGTTGTAACGGCAACAAAAGTTACCTTCTCTTCTTTGCCTACACACACCAGCTTCATAATGCACTGGCTCTTCCTGCTTGTGAGTGCATAATACATTGGAGTAAAAGATGTTTTATAGATTTTGACATTCTCTTTCCCTCTTGTTGTGATTGCTTCCTCTGAAATAAAACACAGGGAATATGTTCCATACTTCTATGATGTAGTATATACATAATAATAATATACATTACATCTAATAGGGGGATAATAATTTGTCTTTTACCTTCTGTGAGACCAACCGTTCCAATGGGTGGGTGGCTAAACACCACTGTAGGAATGCAGGAGTAGTCCAACTTTGAATCCTTTTTGCCTTCAAAAAGTCTGTGCGCCAACTTTCTACCGGCTGCAATAGCAACTAAAAATACACAATAATTTTAGATTAACCCTTCAATGCCTATGCATATATGATCAATGGGTATTTATGCAATAGACAAAAAGAAAAAAAATATTGTTATTGGAGTATTACAGTCAACTAACTCACAAATGAATCTTTACCACATAATCACTCACCAGGAGTCAAAAGTGCCTTTCCACACACGTCACCGACTGCATAGACTCCAGGACAACTAGTGTTTTGAAACTCGTCCACTACAATGTGACCGCGTTCATCAGTCTCCAAGCCCTGCAAACATGCACACAGATGCGTGGGAATTAGTTGTAGATATACCACTGCACTTCAGCAGGGTCAAGCTTAGTAAAGACTGCTGCATGCAGTTTGGGTGTAAGAGATCAGTTGCTGCAAGCTAGCAACTTAGCATCATAAAGAAATGTAGAAAAAAAAAGTATGAATTGAACAAAAACAAGTCTTACAATTCCTTCAATGTTCAATCCAGATGTATTTGGTTGTCTGCCAATAGCCCAGAGGAGGCAGTCCACTTGGTCAATAGAACTGATCTTTTTCTCTTCATTTTTCTTCTCAAGATCTTGAGTTACAACGGTCAACTTCAGACCGCTGTCTGTTTTTGTCACAGCCGTCACCTGAGAATTCTTCCATAAATCCACTCCTGAATTCTGCAACTCCTTTGTACAATTTGCACTGATGAGGCTGTCAAAGTTTCTTAAAACCTATAAATGATGAAAAGTCTTGTAAAATATAATGCAACTAAAGAGCTTTAATGAAAACAAAAAAATCTTACTCCTGACTGACGAATTACAAGTGAAGTTTTGGACCCAAGTGTAGAGAGAATCCCAGCCATCTCCACGGCAATGTATCCAGCACCAACAACCACAGTGCGCCTGACAGAGAGTAAAACATTACCGTAAGCACTAAATGGTAGTAACAAGGGAAATGGGAATGTTTTCACTATCATAAAAGTTGAAAGTTCTTCCAAATCATTTATACGAATACAGTTTCTAATACTTTCACATACTTGGGTAAACTTTCAAGTTCAAAAAAGCCATCACTGGATATCCCCAGAGACGCCCCTGTTGCAATAAACAAGTACAAAATAATAAGCAAATAACAATAACAATGAAATAACTCAACCTTTTTCTCACAGAAAAAAACCAAACCTGGAACTTGGTCATCAGTCAAAGATGAAGGAAACCCCCCGGTGGCAATAAGGATGTGAGGAGCGGTAAACTTCTGTCCATTGACCTCCACCGTGGGCTCAGGGTCATCTGTGAATCTGGCTTGACCTTGAATTGTCAGTATTTTTGCCTGGGGTGGGAATAAAAAACATGTAGTTGACTCAAAATTGTAAATGTCTAATACAATGGTAATACTGAATACATATTAAAAAAACATATGATACATATAGATAAATACTGTTGTGAATTTAGGGCTATACAAGAATAAATTGAATTGAATATATCTGGTGTACCCTTACCTTGTCAAGATTGCTGCGATAAATTCGGTTCAGGTGACTTACATAAGCATCTCGTTTGGCTTTTAAGGTTCTAAAAAGGGAAACATCATGATATTTTTATGTATGGCATTGTGGAAACACACATATTGTGCACACCACAAAACTGGATAAAAACAAGGATTAGAACATGACCCAACCTGTACCACAGGACAAGAAAATGTGTCATACTGTGGTAAGATTTCATTTCAAGAGAAAACAGGAACCTTTTGGCAACACGCTTGTGTAAATTACAATACATATATCTCAGATTCTTCTACACATCTACTTCTATTGTGCAGTTTCCACAGCTCATCTTAGTTCCAGTTACAGCCACTTTCAACAAAGCGAAGTGCTTGATTCCTCTGAAAAATAGGACATGGGGAATAATATGGGGACTAGTTCAAGTATGGAAATACCATTTGTCAGTGGCCACTCCTTCAAACCGACCTTTCACAACCAAGAGCAGGAAGGTAGATATAGGTAAAAGTGAAGCAATAATAATGTATAAAGTGTCTCGCTTAAGAAGGAAAGCTTTCCATAGAACAACTATCCAGTGGTTCACAAACCAACGTCAAGGCACAAGACACAGGTGTCAACTTACTCCCAACTGAAATGTGCCTGTCCCACTTCGTAGCCGTAGTCACCGTGATCGTGCAGATATTCAGCATGAACTGCAGCATTCCACATAACCTTTAAAAATATATATTTCATATTATACACACACATATACATACACATATTACATAATATGTGTATGTATATGTGTATGTATATTACATAATATGTGTATGTATAAATATAAATATAATGTAATGCAAGAAAGAAGATTAAACAAAAATAATACCTTTTTGGGGACACAGCCAACATTAACCTATTGGGAAAGAAAAGAAAAAATAATAATTTTTAAATGGCCAAAAGTTATAATACAACTACACTACAATTCAGTGTGTAAAATGTTCAGTGTGTCACGATTTGTAATATATCGAGTTATAAAATTCAATACAAAAATTCCAGAACAATACATTACGGGGATCGATATTGTGAGCACTGGTACATGCAATTACAGATTTTTGCAGTTAGTGAAAAATATAAAAAATATAGCGACTCTACTTCACAATATAACCGTTGCAAATTACTTAGTTATTTGACTGCATATGTCATATGTCTTAGATTAAATGTTTAATGGGCTCTGTATATGAAGAATAATTTCCCCCAGAGACAGTAAACTCAATTAACATGTGTATTACAAATAATAGTCAGTAGCATTACTCTTTTGAATAGTATAGTTTATTGCAAAACATTTCTGTAGCGATATATTGTGCTTCCAATGCGTTATCTGAGAGGCGTAGTGTACAGTTTAGGAAAATAGTATTATCAGTGGGGGTCAAATGAGGCCGTCTGTGGCTGCCATGGGTAAAGGGACATCCATTAAGGGAGCACAGAATCAGCCAAGGTGGACTGGAGGCTAATAAAGCATCTAAGTTAATATGGCTGTGGGGTTTACTCACGCAGGTACCTCCGAGTTTTTGGCTCTCGATCACAGCGGTGGAAGCTCCCAGCTCCGCCGCACGACGAGCACCAGCCAGACCTCCAGACCCCCCGCCTACCACCAGAAAGTCCAGCCGGGTGACATCCCCTGTCCACGCGTCGGAGGCCATGTTGCGACGGGAAAGAAGAGTCCTGCGGATATGTGGGGAACGTTTATCAAGTAAAAGCAAACGGGGAGCGTGTACCAGCGTTAACTTATAGAATAGTGCCATAACCAGGAAGCTCTCCGGTCAGCCCATCTGTGAGGAGGAGGCACAGGGGAATGGGAGGGTCGGTGAAAGCCATTGCTGTGTCATTATGAATTGCAACAATAGTGTGTACATCCCAGAAACAGTTTTCACAATGGCGATTCTCACATGGGCAGCAGTAGAGATCACAATACATGTAGACATCACATTTATGCAAAGACTATTACTCCAACTAGTAGATATAGAACATATATAAAGTTACTAAACTGTTACCACGTCTCTGCTCACCGTGTAAAGGACGCAGAGGGAAGTCGCTTGCAAGATCTGGCAAAGAACATGTTTAATGCAAATAAATTATGTTGAGCTTTTTGGCATGATGGGGAAGAACCCAACTGATCTCTGTTACATCAGTGTCATGCAGACAACATAAGCAAACACAAACTTGGCCACGTGTGACAGAGTCTCCAAGGCGGCTTTACCCGAGCCAATATCTACAGTTAACGCTAGACAATTCTAACGCTATACCATTAGATGCACGGACTGTAAAGGTTTTGGAGGAAATATGTACAAATATATATATTTCTGCATATATCACCGTGGTTCCCTCTTGCATGGAGCCACATGCATTAGCTCCGTTAATATAATACATCCATGATTAGCTCATGATGAGGTTCGTGTTAAACAAAACATCCGGTGATACCTTTCAAAACAACAGCATATCGTGGTCTGCGCATCAAATCTGACAATATATTACATGAGCATGAGCACTTAGAATTACTGACTGTAAAACGTTTAAGATAACTAACTATGACTTGTGTATTCACTTTAGCAAAGATGTTTAAACTAAACTCAGCTGTGCAGCTTACGACGCTAGAGTGGTGCCTCTTCTGTTGCCATGGCAATGGTGGCGACCATCTTTTGATTTGCATAAAATCATAGGAACCCAGGAATTAGTTGTTTGAAGTTTAGTAGTAGCGTAGTACCAACAACAACAGCAAATCATCAAACTGTGCCAAACCACAAAAGAAGGATAGGTTTGAGGAACGGGACTTTAATGACCAATCACAATCAGCATTAAGCAGCCGTCTAAGGTCCTGCCTAGGTACTGAGATCTGATCTTAAAAACAAATCTACAGCCCTCCCCAGCCACTGGGTCAAGCCAAGCGTTGCACCAGGAGTACTAGACTATAAGGCTTTATGCCTTATATGTGTATACTTTTTCATTGTTTTCTATGTTTTGTTTTTTCATGTTAGGGTGTGCTTGAATCATTTTAAACTGCACAAAGCATGGAAACCCTGACCAAAATTTTAGGATGGATTTGGGCACCATTTCCAGAACGGGGATGGATGGCAAGACTCGACGCACTATTCGGAAGATAAATGGTATTGGTTTGGTCTCCTGTTTACATGGCGTTTCAGGGGGGTGTTTTTACTGATCCAACAGAACAGCGGCAAACACAGGTCTATGTCTCCTCTAGTTTAACTTGTACAAACTGCAGATAAGCGCCATTGTACAGCACCATTGTTCTTTTTTTGCTACTTCTCTTCAAATTTCCGTTGCACAATATACGCTATTTGGTAGAATTGATAGACTGAGTTAAATGCAAACGCATGATAAACCACATCTCAAAGAACTTTAGTCTTTGAAGTGTCTTTTGGTTTGGAAAAAAGTTATTTACCCCTAAATCGTACGTAAAGGCAGTGTTTGTCTCTAGCGTTAAAACAATTGTGAACTGCTTTTACTTTGAACAAACTCCCACCGGAAGTGTGCATCGGCTGCTAACGTCCCTGCTAATGCAACAGCAGGCTAGCCCGAAGCATCGGCTGGATTATTTTGATACTTGTCCTCATCGTGCAGGCAGACTTGTACTATTTCAATCGCCTCCAGATGAACTAAAACGTGTATCGTTGTTGTATGCCCCGCTGGCAAAGGTACGTGCAGTTTTAATGTATGAAAGACCAGGGTTAAGGATCGGCCCGTTGTCTGGTCGACCTCCGTGTTGATGTCTGTGAGGCCTTTCCAATTTTTTTTGAAGCTTTCACCAAAAACATCTTATTTCCAACGGGGGAGTTTTTTGAGTTATTGCATTATTCATCGATTAAATCAGACGCACGATATTGTCTGAGCAAATCATACTAGCTGTCAAGTCCATACTGATCAAGGGGGAGGGGTGTTGTTGTCACTGATGTATGCTTCGCATGTGCGTGAGTTATTCATTTATTTTTGTACCTTTTTGGCAGATGTGAGCACCATTTTGACACTGGACTTCACCTGAACCCGTTCACACATCGCCGTGTTTGATCTGTCTTTGAGGACCAAATGCCCGGGGACCTTATTGCGTCAAGATGAAGCCTGCCAGCTATCAAAGTATTGCCTCTTCTGTGATGAATCCAAATTTAAACTTGGGTCATTTACTGAGTACTCCTAATTTGATGCAATGTGAGAAATGCAGCTTTGCTACAACAGATCTCTCCACATTCAAGAAACATATTGCCCAAGAACATACTGAGTATTACTGCTTTTACTGTAACCGAGTGTCCTTGAGCGAAGCAGAGTTACAGACTCATATGAAAATACACACCGGAGCAAGTCCATTCAAGTGTCCTCATTGTGGACAGGTGTATATGAGGAGGATGTGCCTCATAAAGCACATTGATCGTCTTCACAGTAAAATACCTCAAGAACCACCCAAAAAGATATCGCATGTGTCAGTCTCAAGTGCCTCTCAAAGCTTACCCAGCACAGCGGATGGGTCGTCTCATCGTCCTGTTGTTCGTGTTACAGTTCCAACACCTTCTACTGCTGGAGTTGCACTGGATACTAATTTACAAAGACTAAAATCCTTGAGCGCCTATATGTCAAGTGCCAGTCACAGTAATACCGTACCTTTAAATGGACAAACTCAGCGCAATCGGGCGCTTACTGTTCCACTGCCAGAGGAAGTTTCCATCCCTGCTGGCTGTGTGGTTGAGGTTGCTGAGGTGAAGACTGTAGATGGGACAAAGGAGCTCCGACTAAGATTTGTTGCTCAAGAAAATGACTCTGGTACAACAAATGGAAGGACCACAGTTCCAGACACATCAAAAATACTTTTATCTCAAATTAAACGTCCAAATGCGGCCTCAGAATCAGGGACACGATTTGTGAATAAAAATAGTGTTACAAAAGAACGTCCGTCTCTGGTACCAGTAAATATTTCCAAATGTTTTCCGAATCAAGCGATAAAGGAACAACGCTTAAATTCAAAAAGACCATCTGATGTTATCACCTTGGATGCAGGTGTTCCAAATAAGATTTCAAGAAGTTTTTCAACTATTGGTGAATCCATGGTTGCAACTCAGAAGGAAGCTATCAGTCACAATATCCCGGCCACTGCCATGTCCTCTATGTTAGCCAGTAGGTTAACAGCAAACAACATGTTGACTGGTAATGCTCTAAAAGGTGTTGAGGAGAGAAGGACCCATGCTCCAGGGTTTCCCACTACTTCAGAAATCAAAAGGATGAACAATGCGCAGATAATGGCTCACATTGTATCGATGAACCGAGGCCCTACAGTTATGAAGGCAAAGGAAAATCCCATACCACAAACAAACAGAAATGAGTTGACAAAGGCTCAGCAGCAAAGCTTAAAAACGTTGCATCATCCTTTGAAGTCTTTGGTCGCTCCCCAAATTCGAGGTCCTAATGAATGCAAGGATAACTTTGTTCCTAATGTTCCAAAGTCTTTCATCCCAGAGCAAAACTCTTCACCAAAAGTTTCTACTGAAAAAGTATGTTTTTTAGCCGATACAAACGCCTCAAACTCGCACATGAAACAGTCAGCTTTGCCCCAAGAAGTGAAAACTGAAAAAAATGCGAATGCAGATGTTCGGGCTGAACGCGAAGGATTTCCAGTTATATATTCTGTGTATTCTTTGAGTCATCAACCAAATGAACCACAGGAGTCTACTCAGCCAATAGTGATGGCTGAATGGACCAACAGCACAGGGTGCGACAGCCCCAAGATCAAAAGTGTTCGCACAGGTCATCAAACGCCAACAGATTCAACACAAATTAACTTAACTTATGACACATTATCTAATAACATCTGTGAGTCTGTGAAGGTTGAAGATCAAGTGGTTACAACTGCAGTGACGCCTCAAAATATCCACCTGAGAATGGAAAAAACAACACCAATGAAAATGAATAGGTGTGTAATGGATCCTAAAGTTAACAAGTCATGCTCACCACCTTTGCAGGCTAATGTGACCAAAACATGTTCTTCTAATGTGACCAAAACATGTTCTTCACCTGTGTATCTTCATGTCAACAACAAAACAAATGTACCTCTTGTGCAGGTTAAAGAGAATATAACTAATGCACCTACTGTACATGTTAATGGTAATGATACAAGCGCACCTAATATACAGTTAAAGGCTAATAACGCAAGTGCACTTACTGCACATGCTAATGGTAATGACTCAAGTTCACCTACTCTACAGTTCAAGGCTAACAACACAAGTTCACCTTCTCTACAGTTCAAGGCCAACAACACAAGTTCACCTTCTCTACAGTTCAAGGCCAACAACACAAGTTCACCTTCTCTACAGTTCAAGGCCAACAACACAAGTTCACCTTCTCTACAGTTCAAGGCCAACAACACAAGTTCACCTTCTCTACAGTTCAAGGCCAACAACACAAGTTCACCTTCTCTACAGTTCAAGGCTAACAACTCAAGTTTACCTTCTGCACAGGTAAAGTCTAATAACACAAGTTCACCTACTCTACGTGTTAATGGTAATGACACAAGTGTCCCTACTGTACAGTTCAAGCCTAGTGACACTCCACTCAAAGTTAAAGTAAATAAAAAGAACATGCCACCTGTGCAGATTAAAGTAGATAAAACGCATGTGCAGCCTCAGCTTGTCAATAAAAAATGTGCACTGCAAGAGGATGCCACAATTGGCATAACAAATGCAGCCACCAAAAACAGAAAAAGCAGAAAAAATGTATCCAAGCAGATAAAAACGACAAAATCTACAGGACCTGTAAAAGCTTCTCCATCAATTTCACTTCCTCCTTTTGTGACTGAAATCTCCCTTCCAAAGCTTGATGCAAAAAGCCCTGTAACTGATGCGGCCAAAAGCCATGATGCTCTTGCAGCAAACGGGCTGGAACTCTCCTCAAAAATCCTCACCATTTCTCTAAAAAGAGTCAAAGTTGGGTTCTCAGGGAAAACCCTGAAAAAGTCAAAGATTGTTTCCAAGCTCAGACTTCCAAAGCCTCTGCTGCTCATGCCTCTGAGAAAGGACCAGGCGGTGAAGCAACCACGGATTGACCAACCTGTAGTGGTGCTGAATCTCGCCACCCCCTGTCTTCACATGGGAAAAGTACACGCAAAGACCCTCTGTAAAAATGCTGCTCCCCTCAGTCCCAAGTGCCAAATACTGAAAATGAGACTTGGCAAAGTGGTGGGGCAGAAGTACGAGGTGACAGGGTGCATCATAAAAACCATGTCTTAGGACTTGGATAGCGCCACACGTTTGTTTTTTTTCTCACATGAAACGGACAGTATCCAAAAATGGTGTTGATTCAAAACAATGACTGTGTTAAATCTGCTGATGGTTCCCATGGTCCACAGTATTGTTATATACTGCATTTGCATGTGTAATGTGGAAATGAGGCTTTATGCTGGTCAGTGCTGTATCAAGTTTGTGCCATAATCAAATATATGTTCTTTATCTTTTAACACTAACATTTTATCTTTTGTTTTACACCCAAAGTCCACTATAAAGACTAAAAACAGTTTGAATGAATAATGTTGTATTTACATTTATTTGAGTGCACTTTGACTGTATTAAAACTATTTGGTCAAACCTCCTTGTCAAAGTTGTATCTCAGAAGCTAAGCAGAACAGGCCCTGGTTCATACTGTGATGGGAGACCTCTGGGAATCCTATGTGCCACAGTGGGGCGGCTGTAAACTTGTTTGCCTATGTCCTTCGTCAATACTTACAGTCTATGGTCAAGAAAAAAACGATAACATTTACTGTATAAAAATGAATTATTAAGATTGTAACATGCATTAAATTATTAAGAAAAAGACAAGTTATTTCTGACTTGAAATGCTACTGCTCTTGAATTGAGATGTAACTGATGTGGTCCACTAATATAATTTTAAAACAAACCAAAGTTCAAACCCAGACATTAAAACTTAATACAAGCAATTTGTTACTTTATTTTCAGCCAATAGAAATAAGCATCAGGAAATTTCAGTTTTGTTATGTGTGTGTGAGTGAACTTAGAGTCTGGACTTGCCTGCTTGTACTGTTGCAGACTAATGTTTGACCACTTTTTAATGAGTTTTTCCTGCTTTATAGATATTTTTTATTTATTCAAAGCTTGTATATTTGCCACACTGTTCACATTAATCAGCTTTCCTTTTTAAGTGAAAGAAAAAGCACATTTCATGTATTCCTCTGCTAACTTGAGTGTTTTTTTTGGTTTGTTATGTATATATTTTGGATCTTACGGCATCAAATTGGAGGATTTTTAACAAGAAGTCTGTAGAGCTAAAGTCTCACGGAATTATCAGTAGCTATACGTAAAGAAATGTATGTGTCTGTCAGTATGTATATATTCTAAATAAATATTATTAGCTTAACAAGATGTAGGCCTTCTCCACACAAATACTATGTGATGTTTTACTTTTGGCCTTATTTATGTCAAATACTGTATATTTCATTCTCAAGTGTCACCATAGTTTAACATTCTTAAATTTTGATACATATTTTATGTTTCTATCTCTCAAAGCAGAGCAGCTCTTGAACTATTTACAAGTTTGTTTCTTTTCAGTCATTTCAAGGTTCACACAGAACATGTCATGCTTAATTTTCTATTCAATGTATTACTACTTTTTATTAAACAAGAACATTGTGTATTGTATTGTGTATGTTGCATTTCATTATACAAACAATGACACTGTCTCAGAAAGAGTAAAGCTGTTCAAACACACTATTTGAGTAAACATAAAAGCCACATGTCTTGGGGCCTAGAAATCATTACATTGTTAAAGTGTAATGTTTTCATGTTTTCTTTAGATTTTTTAACTCTATATTAATAGGTTTAGTTTAAATTTCATTACATTCTTTGATTCAATTTAAATGACTTTCATTCATTGCATATGTAGGTGAAATTCAGAATATGTAATATATAATACGTGTGAGACCAATATGAACACTCAGTTCATGCAAAGTGAAGTATGTGAAACCATTATTTGTCATATTGTTGATCACTGACTCAGAGCTTGTATGAATGTTAAAGATGGCCTGTAAGTCACAATCATCTAAATAAAGCCTTGGCATATGTCACTTTGCATGTAGTGAGTCCAACACATACATTGGTTTCACATTTTAAGTTCACTTTGGAACAATATTCCGATTCCCAGAGTTTTACCTGTAGGTTGTACTGAATTATTTGTTATCATTACTTTTTTAATTCATTTCTGTATACCCCGAAAGCAAAACAATAGTTTTCTCTGAGTACAAAGTTGTCAATTCGCAAACACAGATACACTACACAATAACATACATATAGGAGCTGTTGGCGGGTGGCCAATGGCAATATAATTAGACATAAGTTAACATTAGTTATAAAAGTTATTCATATTAGTACTTTTTTGGCTTATGTATTTGTGAAAGACTTCTTTTGTCTGTGAAGGGTGCTGTATGAATAATGTTTACTTCTGCTTTAACTTCCAGTTTAATGTTAATCATGTCAAATGACAAAACACACTTCATTCTCAGTTTAAATATTGTCAGTGGTCATTCTCTGTCACTGTAGAAGTCTGTCCACGTCTTCTCTGGTCACTGGGATGGTCAGGACACAGTTGTCTGGACTCCTGCTCCCGGGTGCTTGCTTGGCACAGATGAGGGCAATGGGGTAGATGGAGTGAAACTTGATGATACCAGACACAGAGTCAAACATCTGAAGCAAACACAAGACGTCAAATAACAGCGAAATCCCATTCACGCTGTTCTCTGACGTTCTCTCACTCACTTCATTATATCGTTGTCCTGTTCCTAAGGCAAACTTACAGAGAGACTCGATATAGCGTATTTTTACATTGTACACTTTCTTCTCATGATAAACAGACAAGACCAAGGGTTCGCTGCTGCTGCCGAGGGAGCAATCTCGTACTAAAAACGCCCCATCCTAAAATGAAGAGACATTTAAAAAACAAACAAAAAACACACTAGAGATATATTTTATATTCAGGATGACTTTGGCCTCCGTCTCTGGAACAGCCTGCCGGAGTCCTTTTACTCGAACATTTCAATGTTTTGCTATTTATTGTATTGTTTTAGTATCCCCAGTGTTTCCTCTGGAGGAGCCCTCTGCAATCAAGCTATTGGTAAACTACTGGTATTTTGTATTACCATTACATTAATCCCAAGTGTTTTAAGGTTTTTAATAACTTGTGTGATTGTAATTTCTATGTTTTAAATATTTCTTGTCATCTTAAATTAAATAGAATTTTAAAATTGTGTATTTTAATGTTTTTGTGGATTTATTCCTGATGTGATATGGGTTGTGAGGCGCTTTGTGTTGCCTTGTGTTGGAAAGGCACTCAACAAATAAAAGTTGATTGATTGATTGAATACATATTCTTTAATGGAACAGGTGGAGAGTAAAATACTTGAATACTGGACTAAACTAGGTCTTAAAAAGAATTGCACTACTTTCATTGTAGTTCTGCATAAAGATTAACCCAAAGAAAGACATAAATGTGGGATATACGACTCAATGAATAACTGCACTGCAGAGGAGAACCATAGTTTGAGAATCATTACTTTCCAACACTGAACACAGTTACTGTAATACATGAATATTCAGTAATTTATGTGTGCACCTACTTTATTGACGAGATGCAAGGCGTGCTCTGCATCTGTCCTGCTACACGACCCGATGTTCCAGCCATCGTCTTTATGGGTCTACAAGTTATACACACTCAACACACAACACACAATACAGTACAATAACAGCATGTTCCTTACTACCTGTGATTCTCCCATCGAAACAAAGTTATCTCTTGTGGGAGGATACTGATGGTGGTCGCCTTCAGTGACATCTGAATCTACATAATTTACATTTCAATTTTAACTTATGAAACAGGTAAAACACAAGTTATCATATGCGCTTACCAAGCTCCTCATTTGACCACCTGTTCAACAAGATGTAAAAGCAACATAAAATAGTCTACATGCATTATTTACTTGAATACAAGTTGCTTACCTTTTAGCAATGTGTTTAGCTTCCAAATCAAAAATGACTCTTGTCCTTTCGTTGTGTGGGTCTAAAAACATGTTTGTTTTTAGTGAATTACTGTATCTGTTAATGACTGTATATATTGTGCTGTTGATTAAACTTAAATAACTTCTCCATACCAAGACAGTTTGAACTGAATTCTGAAACCTGAAGGAAAACAAGTGATTTAAAATTATATTTAAGAAAGTAGTTGTTTTTTGCTGTGGGATCTTTTCTCACATGAGTTGTTGTGTTTTGTTGCCTGTGGTAAAAAAAAGAAGATACTTTCAGAGCCTAACAGAAACTACACTTTCATAAATACAGCATACAGTTAAGAATATTGTATAATAAGGATACATATAATAAATAGCATTGATCATATTTATAGTTGGTCTATCTGTTCATGTCATTACAGTGTTTTGTCATAATGTCAACCTACTTTGTACAGATTGTTTGGCATTGTAAGTCTATAATTCAAAACTCACAGCCTCCTGGGGCTCTCCTGCAGAACCATCTCATTGAGCTGCATCACCAGCTCTGAGGGGAAGTGTGGAGACGGGGAACATCTGGAACAAGAAGCTGCTTACATGTCATCAATGCAAACTCCCAAATCTCATTCGCGTGATGAGTAAGTACCTGCGTGATGGCTGTGATTGGACAAAACAGAAAAGATGTTTAAAAACAAGAATATGGAAAAAAAACAGTGTGTGTGTGTGCGTGCATGTGTGTGCATACAGTGCCTTGCGAAAGTATTCGGCCCCCTTGCACCTTTTGCCACATTTCAGGCTTCAAACATAAAGATATACAATTTTAATTTAATTTAATTTGTCATGAATCAACAACAAGTGGGACATAATCGTGAAGTGGAACGAAATTTATTGGATAATTAAAACTTTTTTAACAAATAAAAAACTGAAAAGTGGGGCGTGCAATATTATTCGGCCCCTTTACTTTCAGTGCAGCAAACTCACTCCAGAAGTTCAGTGAGGATCTTTGACTGATCCAATGTTGTCCTAAATGACTGATGATGATAAATAGAATGCACCTGTGTGTAATCAAGTCTCTGTATAAATGCACCTGCTCTTTGATAGTCAGGGTTCTGTTTAAAGCGCAGAGAGAACCATGAAGACAAAGGAACACACTAGGCAGGTCCGAGATACTGTTGTGGAGAAGTTTAAAGCCGGATTTGGATACAAAAAGATTTCCCAAGTTTTAAACATCTCAAGGAGCACTGTGCAAGCAATTATATTGAAATGGAAGGAGTATCAGACCACTGCAAATCTACCAAGACCCGGCCGTCCCTCCAAACTTTCATTTCAAACAAGGAGAAGACTGATCAGAGATGCAGCCAAGAGGCCCATGATCACTCTGGAGAAACTGCAGATAACTACAGCTGAGGTGGCCTTTATGGAAGAGTGGCAAGAAGAAAGCCATTTCTCAAAGATATCCATAAAAAGTCTTGTTTAAAGTTTGCCACAAGCCACCTGGGAGACACACCAAACATGTGGAAGAAGGTGCTCTGGTCAGATGAAACCAAAATCGAACTTTTTGGCCACAATGCAAAACGATATGTTTGGCGTAAAAGCAGCACAGCTCATCACCCTGAACACACCATCCCCACGGTCAAACATGGTGGTGGCAGCATCATGCTTTGGGCCTGCTTTTCTTCAGCAGGGACAGGGAAGATGGCTAAAATTGATAGGAAGATGGATGGAACCAAATACAGGACCATTCTGGAAGAAAACCTGTTGGAGTCTGCAAAAGACCTGAGACTGGGACGGAGATTTATCTTCCAACAGGACAATGATCCAAAACATAAAGCCAAATCTACAATGGAATGGTTCACAAATACGTATCCAGGTGTTAGAATGGCCAAGTCAAAGTCCAGACCTGAAACCAATCGAGAATCTGTGGAAAGAGCTGAAGACAAAAAGCTCACAAACGCTCTCCATCCAACCTCACTGAGCTCGAGCTGTTTTGCAAGGAAGAGTGGGCAGAGAAAACCAGTCTCTCGATGTGCAAAACTGATAGAGACATACCCCAAGCGACTTGCAGCTGTAATTGCAGCAAAAGGTGGCGCTACAAAGTATTAGCGCAAGGGGGCCGAATAATATTGCACGCCCCACTTTTCAGTTTTTTATTTGTTAAAAACGTTTAAATTATCCAATAAATTTTGTTCCACTTCACGATTGTGTCCCACTTGTTGTTGATTCTTGACAAAAAAATATTTTTTTATATCTTTATGTTTGAAGCCTGAAATGTGGCGAAATGTTGAAAGGTTCAAGGGGGCCGAATATTTTCGCAAGGCACTGTAAGTGCGTGTGAGTGTGAGTGTGCGTGCGTGCATGTACGTGTGTGGTTACCGGGCCTGCGTGCTGATTCATCGTCAGTGAAATGTTAGCTGCAAAATACATACTAGTCAACAGGACTTAAAACATGGGGACAATAAACTATTGTATGAATATACCTGCTGAGTGCTTCTTTCTTCCTGGCTTCAGAGCTCTGTTGATGATAGGAGCTGAGACAAGAAACAAAATTTATGATTTGTACAGATTTGAACAGATTTGAACTTAAAGTTTTCCATAACAATTTCCACTTAATGAATTAATTTATTAATTTCTAAATGACCCATTACATTTCAATTGTGTAAGAAAATAAGTCTTTAGGCATGTCTTACTGTAGTTTTATGCCTTGGTTAGTGTTAATACTTAAAATGTTGGGTCCAATTGAAAAAAAATTATATATATATAGCCAAATAGCCCATTGCAATTTACATTGATCAAATTTGTTTTATTTTCTTTTCACTTGAAAATATTTTCTTTGTACCATTGTATCTGAGTAGACTTACTTTTGCCAAGCAATAAATGTTACAACTAGGGCTGTCAAAATTATTGCGTTAACGCACGTTAATTAATTTTTTTCATTAATCGCGTTAAAAAAATTAACGCATTTTACGCATGCCCATGAGTCCCATAATAACACTCAGAATGCCGCGGACACATGCGTGTGTAAGATGGGTACAGAGCAGGTAAGCCCTCTGGGAATACACACGTGACCGCGGGGCACTTGTTGTTTCCTGTATGAACTCTGCATGATGAGCTGCGGGCGCGACAGCGCTCTGGACAGCAGGTCCCACCTCCAGCGGCTGTGATCACGGCGAACGGCGCTGCGTAACGTGATCATATCCAAGACCACGCACAGAACTATTACAGAACTATTCTCTAGTGTGCGTACGTGTCTTTGCGTAACCGATGCACACAATATGTACAGCGCTGAAGCTGGACTGCGGAGCCTCAGTCTCCTCCGTGTCTTCTCCCGAAGCGCACTCGCTAAATTAAAGCTGAGGTACCTAATTTTCCTTTCGACCATCAGTTCATGTTAGTTGTGCCAAAAAAAGTACAGATTTAATGACATTCTGCATTTCAAACTATTTTGAAATGTCCCTCATCTGTAACAAATAATGGTTTTGGTCTGAGTCTAGACAGAAAGACAGAATGTTAATAATGTTAATTCCATTTTATATGGATTTATTGTTATATCAAACAAATACAGTACATATGTTCACTAAGCTGTCATTTATCTTTCCATTCAAACAACCATTTACAGAAAAATATGGCATAATTTTGCCAATAGTTTGAAATGCGATTAATTACGATTAATTCATTTTTAAGCTGTAATTAACTTGATTAAAAATAATAATTGTTTGACAGCCCTTACAACGCATTTCAAACTCATTCAACCATTTGTAATGTGTATTCTATCACAACAGATACTGTATACCCACTGTATCATAAAAGTTAAACATTGTGTAACAATGAAATACACAAGTATTATTGTGTATTTCTCATTCACAAGTTGTTAATTGCTTTGGTATACGTTCCCATCCTTCTGAAAGCTGTGGATAGATTAATGATGGAGAAGACAGCCCAAAATAATGTAAATTCAACAAGGTCGGGCTTAGGCTTAAAGTGGATCTTGATGTTGATTCCTGATTGTGGCGTGTATGTAATTTTGTTTACCAGGCTTTGTGCTAGTTTTTCTTGGAGGATACGTGGTGTGGTTTGTTGAATTATTCTGTAGGAGGAGATTAATGTTAGACGAGGCCAGATTAAAAGTCTCATTGGTGCTTTCTTACAGTGGTCAGGTCAGATGAGAGACTTTGAGCTGACGAAGACCTCGGGAGATCCCTGTCTGAAGAGAACAGGAAGGCCCATTATTTGTAATGACAAAAAATTATAAGATTGCAGATACAAGCACTAGAAATTAGTGTCTTCAGTCAAACAGAAGGAACTCAGAGTAGATCCGCTGCTCCTCTACGTCAAAAAGTCTACATGGGGACCTCTCTAATCGACTCCTGATGCAACTATATTCTAATCAATGTGGTGGGTCAATTTGACCCGAGGATAGTCAGGTCAGTGCACAGCTCATTCAGATGCATCTTTTGTCTTTCTCAGCCTGATGGAGCATAATGTAAAGATCAAACTCCTCCACATTCAGCCAAGGTCTAGACTCTAGATTCTACCCCCTTAATAACTGTCTTTTACTCTACACAGTTGGATCATTTGAAACTAAAAGTTTAAAAGTATTTAAGTCTACTAACTTTAGTTCTCCTCCCAGGTCTCTGCACTGGCTTCCTGTGGCTCAGAGAGCAGCTCTGATTGTGTACAAGCCAGAGTTAGTGCCAGTGTTGAGTAAGTTATGGTCAAGGTCAAGTTTATTTATATAGCACATTTTAAAAACAGACAGGACTGTCACAAAGTGCTTACCAGACATTGTAAAAATACAACACACAAATAACATTCAGCATAAAAATAAAATGCAGGACACTATCATAAATGTTGCAACATTGCTTGTGTTAAAAAGCCAAAGCAAAGAAATGTGTCTTTAGCTGCGATTTAAGACTCTCCACAGAGGAGGCAGCTCTGATGGAATAAGGGAGAGCGTTCCAGAGTTTAGGCCCTGCCACAGCAAAGGCTCGGTCTCCTCTGGTTATGGTAAGTTATGGTACTTTTACCAATTAAATTTTCTTTACTTAAACAATCGGGGCCTTTGTGAAAAAGGTGTTTGTTGTAGATTTGTTGTTGACAAAACTCTATTCAGTTATTATGATTATGGTCCCAGCTGGATTCGTCTGCATATCTGGCCAGATTTTTTACATACTGCCCCTTTAAAAAAGTAAAATAATAATAATTTTTTAAAAAGTTACATAAGTCTCATTAGCCTTAACAAATTCCCTGTCTATTTACAGTAGTAGAATACAAATGGCCCCATTAAAATACACAAGGAAACACTGTCTGTGGATTTTCCCCTCAAGCAACATGCTCCTTGTTTAAACACGTTTTTGAGTAACTGTAATCTAGTCCATGGGTTCCTCTACTCTGAGGAGCCCTTGGACTGGCACCAGCTTCTTGCTGTGACTTTATTAAGCATAGGGACTGGCTTCCTGCTGGGACTATGAGGAGAGCAGGGACTGGCCTCCTGGAGTCAGGACTAAACATGGGGAGGTTTCAAAATTTAATATTTCTTTTACAATTTTCTTAAAATTGGAAGAATGGCCTTCCTCCCCGTCAACAACAAAAAAACCTTCTCCAGGCACGCTTTGCAGATTTGCAGCAGCTTTATTGCCGATTATGCAGAAGTACCACTGCTGGACTTTGTTGAGTTACACATAGTTTTCCACTTGCTCACCAGAGAGCAGAGTTGTCTCACTTCCAAAATTTACTTTGAACTTATTTGAAAATTGTGAATTCTAATAGCTGGTACTATCAAGTGTAACTGTCTCTGTGGATGCACGCTCAAAAATAATGGAGAACTGTCCAAGGTTGAGCGTGGTGCGTTTGAAGTGAAATACCAAGCGTGGTGCGGTACAAAGCACTTGTGTTTCACAGCAAGAAGGTCCTGGGTTCAATTTCACCTATGTAGAGCTCCAAGAACATGTTTCATGGGGAGGTTTGACTCAAACAGCAGGAAAAGAGGGCGACTGTTAATGGAATACGCTCGACCATAACATTGTTTGGAAAAATAGTAGGCAAATTAAGTTCATTCAAATCATTCATAGTCATCAGTGGAAATATTGCAAATATGCAAGAATATATTGACTGTGAAGGTTTAAAAAAATAAATCAGGATAATATATTACTACCCCATATGATAATTTCCCCCAAATATCAGATTTTTACTGACACCAAAACTGAAATTTTGAGGGTTAAAACTGTTCAGCGCCAACAGGAACAAAATGTATAGCTGAAAGATATAATCTGCAAAATTATTACCTATATTGAATGCTAATCAAATGTGTAGGACTCAAAATTACTTTAGAGCCATTACAAGTAACAGGAAGTCACAAACCAGGACAGCTTTGACTCATGGTGCAAACAAGTCAAAAATAGATATAAAAGGCATGCAAAAAAAAGTAATCATCATACAAATATTTTCGTAAAATGTCTACTTTATACAAGTGCATGCTAAGTACACACAACAGACATTTAACAGTGCAGATTTAAGTGACAGTGGTATCCAATCGATGCTCAAAATGGCAAAATCAGAAGAACAAACACACACAATATCCATGATCGACATAATACCCACAACTGTAACTATAACTTGTTAAAAGAAGTGTACAGAGTTACCAGCATACTCCCGTTCATGGTGAGTTGGCCTGGCAGGCTGTAGGTGCACATTGTGAACAGGCTCCTGGTCGTCCACAGTATCATAGTACGGCTCCAAAGGGTATGTTTGATTTCCAGATCTTTGCTTCTGTCTCCATTGAGTCCTGTTGACGTCCTATAGCAGCAATGCAGTATAAATACAGGCTACTTTTTTCCGGCTGCAGAGAATATTCAAGTAGTGATCACAGAAAATAATTCTGTGAAAAGGGTCAACTGAATATAATTATTGTTGTATATGCTCTGGAAATAATGAAAAACACTATTTGTATTAACAGGACTGAAAATGTGCCTTTGGCCGTAGCACATCCCCGTGTGCACTGTAGAGAAGATATCTTATTACTGGTAAATTCAACTTTTCAAACCTATGCCGTATGTTTTTTTCCTGACCTATGACTTTATTTCTATATAAAATACTTAAAATGTAAAGCACTTTCTTATTGCATGTTTAGAAATGATGCTGTCATGTCTTACCTTTCCAAGTTCGGACTTTGGCATCGGTAGTGCTTTAGTCTAAAAAAAATATCAGCTTCTTTGACTCAAGCTGCTTGCTGCTTTCACTCAGTGACTTCCTGTCAGCGGTGACGAGGTGACCTAGGTGTGACGCTTGAGAAGATGATGACTTTAAAGACGTCACATTTCAGACTCTCACATCAAAAGATGTCCAGATTCTTGTGCACTATCTTCTGGGACTCAATGGGTCAGAAGGAAGATGGGGGCTAGTGTGACTACCTGTTACCTTTGTAAAGTGTCTTTGAGCAGTTCAAGTGTAAGTAAACACACATTGGTTTCACAGGAAGAGCAGATATGCAGCTGAAGCGAAAAACCACAAAGGACATGGCCTTTGAGGTTAGACCTGGAGGCCCGATGTTGGAGGTAAAAGCGCAAGTCCAAAAGTATTTCAGTTAAAGTTCAGAAAAGTAATACCCCAATTTAAAACTGAACAAGTTCAATGCTTTTATACTTCAGTATTGTAAGTATAGCAATATGTTATTCAACTAGAAAAACATTTGTTTTATAGATTTACAGATTAACCTTTTAATGTTCACTCGTTGAAGAAAGCAATGATTATTTTTTAAATTAGTTTCTAAGTTGAAGGAGCACTAATAACAAATTTTGTTTTTATTATAGGCCTTTACCAAATGGTTGAGCCAGTGTTTGATGGTAAAAGTGCCAAAAACCAAGTGAGATGCCCCAATGGGGTATATCTCAGTTCCAATACTCAAAAAGTGCTCTACCAAGTGAGAGGTGAGAAGTAGAATGCATGCTGCCTGTAGGTAAGACACTTTAAATAGCTTTGGGTGTCATGAAAGGCACTATGTAAACATCATAAATGGGGAGAGGAGTAGAAAGTAAAGAAACTGCTTTGTGAGGACTTTCTACCATGTTTCATATTGAAGTATTATGAACATTAAGAAGAGATTATTGAGGGAACTACCCTGAATTTCACTTTACCACACCTAATTATCATTAATGTGCAAGCCTTAATTTTGTTCAGAAAAATCTACAAAAGGAATATCTAAACTCATCTTAAATAGAAGTAAATTCATACAGTCTAAAACAGGCACAAATGGTAAAAAGTCAATATGGAAGCCTAAGGTTTGAGTAAATAAAAACAAAAGGAGCAGTTATACATTTTGTTTTATATTTATTATTATTGTAGCCAGTGCAATTCAACAAAGCGAACATTAGGTGTATTTTAGCCACGTGTTCTTACCCTTGAACTGCCAATTTTTTTGGCTGTAGGCTAGGAAATCAAAACTGGAATGATGCTGTGTGTTCTGCCACTTCATTATACTCTTATCCAAAAGTGCTGTTGTTCCAGGCCACATTAGCTGGGTCCAAGTCAACAAAATTTATATAAATCCTAGACAAAAAGGGTGAAATCAGGAGGTTAGTTTGATGGATTATTTCAAAAATGTATTAGTTTTAAAATGTGCAACCTCACCTGTCTGCAGAGATGCCCAGGTGCTTGCTGAGCAGCCCACATAGAAGTTTAGAGTATTGCTTGTTTTGAGCACCATTGATTTTCCCAATGCTGTGGAGTGAGCAGAGTGCACAGGGGTCTCCTTTTTTGCCAAACATCATCATTTGGTCAGGGTTCACTTGGACAGCAATGTACTGCAAGGAAAACACGACAATTTAGAATAAACATAATCTCCACTAGAGTAATGGACTAAAATGAATAAATATATAAAAATTACTAAAATACTATATCCTGCTGGAGCATCGAGACAAGACTAAATAAACCTAATACGACTAAATAAAAGTGTGTAATGATTGAACGTTAGCCTATGTAGCCATACCTGCAGAGGTTTGCCCATGGCTTTGGCCAGCTCCTCCGACGCTTCTGACAGGAATGCATCAGGCACCTCCGCTTTGGAAACATTTGTGTTGACGACAAACATCGGCATGATTCCTGCTTTTGGAGACTAGTCTGAGTCTGAAAATGTGCGCAGAGACGACAACAGAACACACGCTGGGCAAAATCTGCTTCTACTGTCAAATGGCAGACGTTACGCAACCAAGGCGCTGTCCTGCCCCCTGCTGTCCACTAAATGCCTAGCAGGGAACAACATATTGGCCAAATCCTTTTACAGTATTTTATACTTATACAATGTCCAATTTCAGCGACAACGACATGTAGACCGTTCCCGAAAATAAACGAATAATGTTTGACCAAAACAATGGTGCAATTTTTGTCGTTGTGAGGACTTTAATCTACATATTCAGTACAAACCTTCAGGGGATGAGTGAGGATTATGAATATTATTATTATGATGATGATTAATATTATTATTATCATTATTATAAAGAAATACACCGGGCACACTGGCGGAAGCTTTCTCCAAATCAGTGGCAAAAAGTGTGGGAGAAAGAGAAAATGGGGAGGCATTATTTTAATTCCTCTGGTGCAAAATATTAGACCTGTGTGGATATCTTGCCGAGCAAATCAGGTAAAGATTGTTAGATTGAGACTGGGGCATTGCGGGGTAGCAGCATATTTCAAGATCAATGGCAAGCATCGTGATGGATTATGTCAGTGTGTTCCACCTGAAACAGTGCCTCATGTGTTATTGTTTTGTGATTTATACTCGACAGAAAGACAGATTTTGCACAAGCAGCTGTCAGATCTTGGTTTAACAGTATTTTCAATCAAATCTAAATTTTCCTTGGGAAAGAACTTGCGTTTGATCGACAAAGCAGTTGCAGCCTTCCTTCTCTCCACTAATTTGTATCAACGAGTGTAAAAATGTTAGAATAATTTGGACAATTCCAAACACATTTTTATAACTAATAAGGTAAAGGAAGTTTCATTTAAAATTATTCATAAATATTACCCAGCAAATCACTATATGACAAAATTTAAAAGAGACATTGATGTGAAATGTAGCTTTTGTGAAAACCACCCGGAGACTGTTCAGCACATGTTTTGGATCTGCTCTCACAGCACTTCATTCTGGAAGGACTTCAGTAGATTCATCATTGATCATATTTATAAAGACTTTTCTTTAAAATGGGAAAATGTGATCTTTTGGTTTTTTTAGAAGGCATAAAAAGGATGTTTTGTCATTATAAATGTATTGATTATTCAGGCCAAATATTTCATTCATAAATGTAAATATAGCAAGCAGAAGCCTGCCTTTAGACATTGCTTCAATGATTTTGTGTTGTATATCAAATTAATAAGTGGCATAACTAACAAAAAAGCTGTAAGGAATCAATTACATGATTATTATTATTATTTTTTTCGCTTTAACCCTCTGGCTATCTGATTGTTAATTTGTATGCATGTTGTATACCTCCACTCTTGAAGAAGTAAATTCATTAATACAAAACAAAAAGAGTGTAATAATGTGATATCAACCTGAACGGAAGAGGGCAGCATTACAGTTACATAGTGTATAGCCTGCCGGAAACAAATAAAGAAGAAGAAGAAAAAGCTTTCTCCAAACCAGTAGGTGGCGTTCTGCACCTGACAAGCTGAGTGCAACAGTCGCCATCATGAAAGTGCAGTAGAAGAAGAAGAGGCGCTGAGGAGGAGGAAAACACTGGAGGAGCTGTGGAGGGAGAGCTGAGAGCGGAGAAGTTTCCATTGTCGAGGGGACTTACCGCTTTATCGCAGCCTGCAGGCTGTTTCCAAGTCTTTGATCGTCTCTTGCGTGGATACTGTGTAAGTGCACCTTTCATGTGTCCGTTTAAAGTGTGAACTATAGTGTTAGCTCGGCAGCTAGCTCGACCACTTCCCCGTTTGTCTCGTCTCCCACTTTCCTCACGATCAATACATGTTTCTTACTTTGTAGCCAAGGCACGCTTAATGTTGATCCACAAGAATAGCACATGTTTTTGTTAAGCATTTATCGCATCTATTCAACGAAACTAGCCAAACAGTGGCCTTTTCTTGTTATACTATGATTATTAGCCTTAGTTGCCTTGGAAAATAAATTGATGCCTTAAGGAGTGTTAATAACTCCTATAATTATAAAGCCTACATTCCCATCGGCCTGCTTGTATTTATTGTTGAAAAGAACGTGGTCACAGGCTTACAAATTGAACTAGTTTCATTGTGTTGATTGTGTGTTTTCAGGTCTATCTTTCTAAAGCTGTAATGAAGATGATGGAGGAATCAGTGACCACATTTGAGACCCATCTTACTGTGGTGATGGACAGTCTCATCAGGGCGTCTGTGTGTGAAATCACCAAGCTGTTTCAGGATACAGTGAATGGATATTTGGTGGAGCTATCTCTAAACAGGAGTGAGAATGAGGCCCTAAAATTCAGATTGAAAATGACAGAAAACAAACTAAGGAATGAGCGGAAATATGGCATGAGCTGGGCTGCCCATCGCCGCACCTCTGGCATTGCATCTGAGGGAGCTGCAAGTCGACAAAAACGCAAAGCTGATCTAGTTAGTAAGTATTTCTGATGTGAATGGTAATAAGTAATTGCAATAGAGTCGCGAATGCGCAAATACTGCAATTTTCCCACATTGTACAAATCTGGTTCTCTGTGTTTAGAGATCTAAAACAAGCATATAAAAATCAGGGTCTGAATAAGTTACTATTTCTCTTAATTATTCTACTGACTTATCTGCTAAAGGTGACTTGGTTTTAAGGACATTGAGCTTTTATGTGAGAATTGGTTTTTCATTTCATTTAAACAGTTGAAAATATGGTCAAAGAGATTCAGCTTCAAACATTTTTCAAGTTTGAGTTTACCATCATTTTTTAATTCTTGAGCACTTTGAACAATATCCTCGCTTACTTACAGAAATCACAAATGAAATCCTAATTAGATATTACTGTAAAATCGTGCAGCCCTAACTAACTGGTAATAAATGGCTAATAAGTAGGTAAACATTGCTAATTCAATCATAGCCTGAATGTTGAAAGTAGATTGATATGGTTTCCGTGTACATTTCAGTTCAACTATGCATTTTTAAGTACATGTTTTGATTTTCTTTTTGTATGAATTTTGTTGGACGCCATTTTTCTCCTCCTCATTTTGCTCCCTCTGTCCTTGGCCTCCCGCCGCATCAGTGCGTCGACTCCTCTGGGCCCTCCCCCATCTCCTCCCTCCCTTCCTGCTCAGGCTCCTCTCCCTCCCCCGCACCCTCCCACCCTTCTGCTCCTTCTCTCTAATCTCCTCCCAATCACGTTGCACACTGCTCCTACTCCTCGCAGCTCCATGAAATGGCTGCATCTGAATTCTGTAAAAAATACCCTCTGCATTGTGCTTTAAAACATAACTTTCATGAGACAGGGCAGCTCCAGGTTTGGCCAAGTTAAATTGAACACCTTTTACAGATGTTTCTACTGCTATTTATACCACAAAATTAGAAGTGCAAGGAAGGATAAATAACGAGGTGTTTTTGCTTCCATATTTTTATCCATGGAGCATTTTGATCCATGGAGCATTTTGGGTCCTTTAAAAAAAAAAAAGGAATGACATTAGTCTCCTGATCTAGAAATATGGTAGCATTCATGTAACCAACTCAAACAGTGACATTAAAAGACTGACATTCTAGCCTTTGCAAATATTCCACACCCTTTTTCTGTTCCATGTTAGCTGCAGCCTTACTCTATACTAGAAATGTTGGATATTATTTTGATAATTAATCTAGCATTTTTTAAATCTATTAGTTTAGAATGCAAATGCCATTTCATCTGTTTGACCCACATATGGCTGAAGTGAAGCCACCTGATATACAGAAAAACAAAACATTTACCCTATTATTTTATGATGTATTTGCTTCAGTGTTGAGCCTAAAAACCACAAATTTCAGCACACTGTTTTGGTGTCTTAAAATTTGATTTTCATTTAAAACTTAAATAATTGTTGACTGTGTGGTAAAGAGACCAAACTTGTGATGATGATATACATATCTTCATATCTTGTATATAGCTAGTTAACGTTACTGAAACTTTAAACTGTTTTGTACCTTACATTTTCTGGCTCAATCACATTTAAAAATCCTAATTTTCATTCCAAATGCAAATAAATGCAGAAATAGAACTCCATGTAATGTCTTAATTTACACATTTAACATCGTCCTGACAATACATTAACACAAACAATAATACTTATAATACAATATAATTACTTTTTACATATATTTTTGTAATAATGGAATATTTTGTCCTATTTGTTTCTGGTGTTAGTGCTTATCAGAAGACATTGACTTTTCACCATCAAGTCTCCCCTCTTTTATCTTCTCCATAGGAGGCAAGTCAAGAAAAGGCGTTGCAGCAGCCTATGGAAAAGACTGGCCTGGAGGTGTGTGGGAGGCAGGCACCAGTGGGGGAGGAAGCGGGGGTGCAGTGGTGAGAGCAGGGAACGAGGCCAGGGAGATGTTCCTTGTGCAGCTCCCTGGAGAGGAAGCAGCAGTAGAGGAGGAGGAGGAGGAAGAGGTGGAGGAGGAAGACGACGACGAAGGCAGAGAGGGGGAGGAGGCCGCCAACATGAAAGAGGAGGTGAGTGTGAGACAGGCGCCGGAGGAGGAGAACCTGCAAAGCAGCACTGCAGTAAAGAACATTCATTGAACATGCAGTATCTCTCAAATAGCAATGATACACTATACTAAGTCCAAATTAACTATTATATGTACGTGACATGAAATACAAATCTACTGTACTTACCAATGCCATACATATCAATCTCTGCATTGTTAAGGCTTCTATTGTAAACCTGATAAATGTCATCCCTCAGTTGGCTACACCAGAGGGGTTTCAGCCAGCCTCCATAAGGCTTATTAAAGAGGCTTTGAAGATGGACCCACCAAAACAAAACCACCACCATAACTTCTCCAAAAGTGAAGGTAAATTTGCATTTAATACATTAGAATAAGTAACACATTTCTAATGGCTTTTCTGTATTTTTAGAAGTGTCCAATAGACCAGTGGCATCCGACCGCTCAATGGGAGGCATGACTGCAGATGAGCTCAGAGGATTGGAGTCTGCTCTGAGAGCTGAGAAGAGTCGTGAACAGGCCACCATTAAACCTGCCCATCTGATTAGTCCTGAACCCAAAGCTGTACACTGCACCATTGCCCCCAAGTACATCGGGTTAGATGGCCTCGAGCAGGAGGAGGAGCTGGACCTGGACCCGCCCACTCTTCAGAGAGAGGACGAATTTGGGCAGATTCGGGTGAAGATGGAGCTTAGTGTGGCAGAGGCTGAAGAGGCTGAGGAGGGTGGCTCTGGGTGGGCTAGAAAGGCTGACTCTGCAGAGATTGTGGCTGAATGCAGTGAGAGTGAGATGGAGCAGTCAGAGCCGCCTCCACACCTCTCAGTCTCTGCCTGTGTGGGTGAATCAGAGAGTGCTGAAAGTGGAGCAGGAGATCTGCTTCACTTCTGTCCACAGTGTGGAGGTGGCTTTCACTCAGAAAATGAGCTGGATGAACACCCGTGTCCACTAGAAGGTGCTCCTTTAGAAAGCCCTTCGGATGGAAACTCCAGCTTTCATTGTATATCGTGTGGAAACTCATTTAACCATGCCTGGGCCCTAAAGACTCACGAGTGTCCCCAAGCCACGGAGCGGCCTCACGGCTGTGAGATCTGTGGAAAACGCTTCACACACTCACGCTCTCTGGAGCGCCACCACCTGGTGCACACTGGAGAGAGACCTCACCGCTGCCCTCAGTGCGGACGCAGCTTCAGCCGTTTGGGAAACCTGGAGCGTCATCAGCGTATCCACACCGGAGAGCGGCCATACGGCTGCGAAGCCTGTGGAAAGAAATTTAGTCGTGTGGAATATTTAAAAAGACATCAGCTAATCCACAGCAACGAGAGGTTGACTATCCAGTGCTCCACCTGTGGAAGGGGCTTTATCGACGTGGAGGAATTGAAAACCCATCAGTGTTTTTAGATTGGTGTAAACTCTAGTTGACTTGAATGTGATGTACATAACAATTTAAAGATGTTATTTAGTAGTCTCAAATTGGTTTCTTTGCTATTCTTGAGTCTTATCAAAATTACCCTTTTGTAGATTTTTTTTTAAAGTAGCATGTATGGTTCTGGTAAACAAATATTCAATAATTATTTACACTGTTAAGTCCAGATTGGTTATACTTGCCAAGTCCGTAAATGAAACTAGTTCTCATCCAAATGAGTGTCAGGTATGTGTTAATATTTTCGATTGCATTATTTGATATGCCTTTTTCCAAAAGCTGTATAATATGGACTAATAAAATATTGGTCAATCAATGCAAATACCATGTTTTGTAGTCTTTATTTTTGTTACATTACACATAATTCATGACAAACATGGAACAGTGACTTTTCTTTGGGTTCGTTTTAAAGCAAGTCTTTGACAGTAGATGTACACAGACACGGGATGGATGAAGATCACCAGCACAAGTATTGTGAGGCCAATGTTCACCTGCAAATAATGAGATCAGATAGATTACATTTTCACCTGAAGTGCCTGAAGTACTTACATATAAGGGGTCTCCCTTCAGGACATCCTCCACCAGGATGAAACACGGGTACTGCAGCAGAGACAGCAGTGCAGACAGACCTTTGATAAGCCCATACAGTTTCCCAAAGTGACATGATGGGAAACTGAAAAAAAGGGTATAAATCTTGATTATCTGAAGTGACTTTATGAAATACATTTTAAAAACTAATTTAATTTACATGAGTAACGTGTAAATGTAAAACACATGACAATACTTTCTGCCAAGGTTAAGTGAAGTCATACTGGGAGATTCCTCAAAATATTTTAACTACAGTTACTCTGAGCAGAATATCAAGTTCCTATAAAGAACATCCCAGAAAGACATGTTTTATTTTTCCTGAAATATATTTAATGACTCTGGGTAAACCACTTCCTGTCAATGATGGTGATTGCCTGCGAGTCTATCACCAAGTATGTTGAATGTCATATTAAACCATGTCTACCTTCAAAATAAAAAAAACCCAATGTTTTTAATAATATTGTATTTGGACATAGATGTTTTTGGCTTGTTAATTGGATGCTCGTTGTAGCCCATCTTGTGCAGACATTTGCTTAATTGGGACACGATGCCTTGAACAAAGATGTTCAAGGCAGTAGAAAGCCTACAGACAGGAATATTGTTATTTGTGGTAAATGTTTTCAATTTAAGTGGCCTACAGACATAATACCTGTAACTACAAAAGGGTGCATATGACAGTGTATGGATGAGACCAGGAAAGGGACTTTGAAATCCAAAAAATAAAATCGAAAGTTGCACTCTTAACTTTTTTACACAACACCCTCTCAAACTTCAAAAAATGCTCCAGAATAAAACTGCTTTACTGATACCAACCTCAGATTTCCTAAAATACATGGCTTTAATCCAAACAATGTGTTCTTATGAATGGAATAATTGCAAACATTGTTGCAATATTAAAAATCAGACCCCGTACATGTATTAAATACAATAAAAAAAAAGTCAAGCAATGCATTAATTGCAAAACGTTTGATTTTTAAAATATTGTACACACCAAAACGCACCAGATAAATTGAGGACCTTTATTTTACGTTTGGATCTTTTGGATAAACAAAGAATAACAAAGAATGCGCCATTCATGTGTAATTTTTGACACACTGCCATCTGGTGTTTTATTGTAGTCACCAGTCTCAACTGAAGTTTACCTCACACACTTTGAGAAGCCGTGTTTGCTCTGATAGTGGCCATATATTCATGCGAAAGCCTGACCCAGTCAAGGCAAGGCAAGGTTTGGTTAATACGGTGGGAGGCAGTGAGGCAGCTGAAGCTGTCGTTCTGTTCTTAGACACTTAACACAAATTGCCATGGTGTGTCACTTGGTAACTAAGGTACCAAGCATGGTATTTATGACAATCCCATCACCAAAGTGGACCTCTTTTACAGACTTCTAATACTGCCTTGAGGTTCAGGAAGTATTCCTCTCATCCGGTTTCTACAACAACAATAAAAGATTTGATAATTGAAACGTTTACTCACATGACTTGGATGAAGGCCGCATCACTGCCCGTGTAAAAGGCTCGGTTTAAGACCTGCAGAAAGAAGGTGAAGTACTGGAGCGGCAGGACAGGGATCATGGCACAGACCGAGAACAGGACACACAGGAGAGAGGTCAGTGTGAGAGACAGCATCGCAGCCCGCAGGTCTGCCTCATGCTCTTCAAGACCTACAAAAAACATAGTAAATGACTTTGACCTCAAGCTCATGGATAAACAAGGTTACATTACCCCTAGATTTGAGCTTGGCCCGGTGTTTGTCCATGATGAGACCATTCCAGGGCGCACACAGGACACCACACAACTGGGTCACAGCAAATGTGTTGCTGTATTGGCTCACTGTGACAAGAGAAAAGTAAAGAGCAGCATAAAAGGTAAAAGACGTTTAAAGACTCTTCTTCATACCCACGGCCTGGTCCGCTCCAGTGAGCCTCTGAAGCATTGGGTTTAGTGTGCCAATGAACAGGTAATGCCTCAGCTGTATCACTGCCAACCAGAGCACATGCCAGAAGAAGAAACTGGACTGCAGACACTCTTGGAAACTCATATCTGAAAAATACAGATCTTCAACCATGGAAAATATCTGGAAGATGAAATGTTTGGTTTTCTTGAGCACACCTTCATTTAAGCATGTGTCGTTCACTGCAGGAGTTTCATTTGCTGTTGAGTGGGAATTATTGTTTGATTCCAAGTGTCCCACAACTACATTGTTTGCTTTACAGGTTATCCTAATGAAAGAAACAAGACCACATAAAAAAAGTTAGCCACATTGCCCTCCCCCGCCCTCCCATTGTTGTCTCTTTTCGAATGTCATTTTTTTCTTTAACAACTGATTTAATGGTTTTGCTCTAAGATTGATCAAGAAATGACTCGCCTATCCCTCCCAACAAGAAGGTCAGGGTTCAGTACCCGACCGGACCGGGCCTTTCTGTCTGGTGTTTGTATGTTTCTCCCCATGTCAGAATGGGTTTTGATCCCAGGACATTCTAGTTGAGAGGGTTACTATAAGAGGCTGCTCTACTGTGTTTATAAAGGATGGTGTAAAATCATGATCAGTGATATTTCCTCACCCATAGGTGTAGTGTTCTGGCAGCGGATAGGGGATTCGGTTCAGTGGGAGCAGGAAGAACGTCCTGAGCACCAGAAAGATGCTGCAGGTTGACAGGAACAGAAAGGAGTTGTGTAGAGAGACACCAGCTTCATGTAGCAACTACAACAATAACAACAAAGCAAAATGAGCAAACAACATGCATCAGTACGACCTGATCATTACCTTAATGATCAGGAAGAGTAACGAAGAGGACCCAAAAGCTCCAGTGTAGACTGTGATGACTGTGGAGCGGCGCGCCCCAAACAGGTTCCCCACCTTTACAACACACACCATCACTACACACTCTTAGCACCAACAAGTTCTTGCACATTATACATTTTTACAGCTCACCTGCATGTTGGTCATGAGGTACATCCTGCCACCGACCCCCATCAGCGACAGAGCAGGGAAAATCAGCACCGACAGCCCTGAGAGACAAGGAAAACTTATTTGTGCCACTTATGCGTGATTAGTCTGCATGAAGACTCATTGTACCTGGTGTTGAGAACGCCACCATTAACGTCCCCACAGTGAAGATGCATCTAAAGAGAAGGATTATTTTGCGTCTATAATATTGAAAATTCTTTATTGTTTAGCAATGTGCATCTCTTCGGTTAACTTGAAAGATAAGATGATTTTCCCAAATTTTAGGAAAGAACCTCTCCACCTTTTAAATAAAACTGTCTGGTCTTATTTGACAAGCACATATCACCAGAATGATTGACATATGAGAGGACCAATAGTCTTGATGATCCACCTGGAAGTAGAAAATCCTATATACCTTTA
This sequence comes from Knipowitschia caucasica, assembly GCA_964034765.1. Taxonomy (NCBI): domain Eukaryota; kingdom Metazoa; phylum Chordata; class Actinopteri; order Gobiiformes; family Gobiidae; genus Knipowitschia; species Knipowitschia caucasica. Next base: position 31,139,699 of record OZ035830.1, read on the forward strand.
AATCATAATAAAGAACAGGGGCTTATACCACAGAGAAGAATCAGGGGTAGATGGGAGTCAGGTGGCTGGTTTTATCCCTTACAAAAATCTAGTTTCCTAATGTACGCGAAAGGACTTACATTGCACAGAGCCGAGCGATGGCTGTCCCCAACCAGTCAAAGATGAACCCACTGGGAAAGGACAGAAAGTTTGATGCAAAGGATGTGATGGTGAACACAAGAGAAAAGCTCTCATCTTGATCACTGCACTCTGCCAGAAACAAAAGAATGAATAATAGACCATTTAAGTGGGAATATATTGAATAATAGCAAACATACCCAGTGTGTGTGTAGTGTTGAGTCCAGTGAAGCTGCTGTAGAGTCTCTGACTGATGTTGGCAGTACTGTTTGGTGCTGAGGCTCTGACTGCTGTAGAGTTAAAACATAATGCACTGAAATATCCTTCGCTCCGGAGGACAATAACGAGAGAGGCCCATCCGAACACGGCTCCGGCGAAGCAGAGACACTCCAGCAGGCCAGAGCTAAAGGTCAGCCACCTGCGCACACCTGGTCTCCCATCACACGGCATGGCCAGGGGAGGACTGAGGCACCACAACACTGGTCTCAAAGCTCTCGCTCAAGCAGCTATTTACAAATGCATTTTGTGGTGTTACCTGATTAAAAAGTAGGACTTGCTTCATATAAATGTACATGCAGTGCTCAAATCTAAAACTCAAGTTATGGCAATTGTGCCATTAATTAAAATACAAATAATTTATTTTCCAAAACATCTATCTTGTTGCTTTGTCCTAAAAGCAGCACTCAGACTGCCTGATTGGGGTCACCTGTGCATAACAGCCACGCCCTCTTACAGACCTTCAAACAAACCCAACATGCAATTCCATAGAGAATAGATTTTTAAAAAGACAGAATAGAAAGTATAACAATATACAATGATTGCTTTATACAGTATGTCTGATCACAATTGAACTATTAAGTGAATATAAAACATAAAAAACATGAAAAAAAATGTTTTGAAGCTGAAAATCTGTTTATTTGTGCTCTTTTATAAATCAACAATGTCAATCATAATTACAGGCAAATCATGCCTGAGAAGAAGTAGGAAGTGTGGTTCATTTTTATTAATTATATCTTATTTATAGGCCAGGAGCCTACACCCACCCACTTAAATCCAAAATGCAGATTTTTGTTATGCTGAAAATGTAGTTCAGACAAAACAACAGTACAATGGATCATTCCTGAATAACTAAAGGACGACTACATGTTTCCAAACTTGGAATATGGCCAATGCAAGTCAAGTTTATTTGTATAGCACGCAACAAGAAAATAAACTCTAAAGTTATACAGGGCATGGAATCATAAATAATTACACTACATTAAAAGGAGTCCTTCATTCTTACGCACAGCTGCACAGTCTCCCCATGTTTAGTCCTGACTCTGTGTACCAGCAGGAGGCCAGTCCTAATAGTGACCAAAGTCCATGGCAAAAATAAAAACTATGACAAAACACTAATCAATGTGTGCAATATTTATCTGATCATTTCAACTTTTAAATTGTGATCAGATAAATATTGTGTACTGGGTGCAGCTCTGACTGTCACCCCCTGACCCAGAAATGGATTAAGGGGCAAAAAATAGATGGACGGATGGATGGAATTTAACTTTTAAGTGAATATAAAATATTCAAAGATAAAAATGAAAAGTGAAAGAATCATTTTGAAGCTGAAAATCAGTCAAAAACACTCGAAAGGTTTCCCTCATTTAGTGATCTTTTTGAGTCACTCATCTACTTTTACCATCAAGCTGCATCTCAACCATTTTGTAAATACCTATTATTATAAAACTAGGGGTTAAAAAAAAGAACATTATTAGTGCTCTACATCTTAGAAAATATTAATATATGTATTCAAGGGTTAAAGCATTGTTATAGAAATATTTTAGTAAAGCAACCTGAATTAACACCAAATAGTTATGAGTGTAAGTTATTAACTAACAGTGAACTCTGGATTCAGATACAGGCCATAATGCTCTGTTGGCTCAGGTCAGTGATAGATGGAGACGTGCTGCATCATGCCTTTGACCTGGGTCATAGAACAATATGTTCAGTTCAAAAGCAGATTGTTACATATATCAGAGTTGTATCAGCGTTAGGAGGCGTAAAGAGAAGCCTTGAGCAACACATATCAATGTTGACTTCATTTATGTAATATCTAGAGTAGATATGTGTTTGTTTACTCTGGTCTATTTAATGTACAGTCATTTCCTCAATCGTGGCAGTCGATTTCGGACGGCTGCAGGTGGTATTGGTATCGGTTCTGTTATTCATTGTAATTGTGCACATTTACTAATGAATAAACTCACACTTTGTTTGGAATTACAGCTCTGAGTTGTTTTCATTATTTTACTCTTGTTATGTGCAGAATTTCCACAACAGCATAATTACATTCACAGTACGAAACACAGAGTACTCATAACTCATGGATGCTTATTGTGGCAGCTGTTGACACTGGTCCTGAAACAGACGGATGGGCGTGGCCAGTCGCCGCGTCAACACTTCCTCTAGAGACCCCAAGGACATGCGCCTCACATCGTAGCCCCACTTTGAATGCTTTGACTGGGCCTTTATGGGCAAAATATCCTGGTCACTGTAGCGGTCATTCCTCCCCACTGCTGCATATGAAGGAAAATGGGTGCGGTTTGAGAGAGTGGTATTGTAAAATGGACAACAATAGGCTGACCACATGTATTCTGGGATTAAAACTCGATTATTAACCCAGCGATTCGAATCCTTATAAGGCATCCCTCCGGTGATGACGTACATGGGTCCAATGCAAGCCCTCTTGAATCGCCTCAACACTTCCTGCTCCAGCTGACTCCAGGGCCCCGAGTTGGAGCCGGCCCGCTGAGGGACAATGTTGGTCAAAGTGAAGGTGGCCATTCGGTTGTCTTTGCTCTCCTGGTGCTTGCTGGGATTTAGATGCCCTTTGGTGTAATTGGAGTCTTTGTAGTCCGGTAGCACAGCCTGGCTCTCGATGATGTTGTTGTCCAGGGTTGAATTGGGGAAAGGTTTCATCTCAGGGTCAGAACGGGAAAATGCCAACTTGAAAAAGAGAAAAAAAATTAGAGAAGTAAAGACAACAAAGAAACAAGAAAGAAAAACATATTTCAGTATTTAAGTATAGTTGTATCAAGAATGTCGGAGCGGGAGAGATTGTTTATTGCTATTGTCATTGAAGAAAAACTAAGAATTTTCTTGGTGCAATAGCAAAATGTAACTGTAATGGGGAAAGCATTAAAGCTGGGGTATCTAACTTTCAAACCACAAACACTTGTATTATCCACGTAAACAATTCCTGGTTCTGAAACAGTTCTATCCCTTTTGTCCTCTGCAACAGCCTTAGATCAGCTTTTACCGACAGAAAACTGAATGGAAAAGAGAGGAACAAACAACACGTATTATTCATGAGGGGGAAAAGTTAGGGACACCAGCTTTACTTGACTATTTTGCGGCTAATAACTGGCTAAATACATAGAAAAGCTTTTGGATTTTTTTCTAAATCATCTTGCGCCCCTCCGCTTAAGTCTCTCACCCGCCTCTGTGAAGTTCTCTCAGGCTTTATAGCATTGCTGCAACAAAACAATGAAAGCCGCTTGAGATTTTTTTAACAGATTTTTATCAAATACAAAATCATAATACTGTGGAAATCGTCATATTTCCACTCTCAAGCTGTTTAAAAGCTTTGTCACATTCTGCCCTACTTCTTTATTTTGTCTGAGTAACCCTAGTGTCATTTTAGAGAGTGTAGAGAGGTATTTCTCAATCAATACTTTTGTAACATTATTCAAACTAACCTACACTGTATAAAAGACCTATTTGAAATACACTGAAAATAGATAAATATATAGTATAAGAATGAATATATTATTTAATGATTGAGGAGTTTTGCTTCTTGTTTTGTGTGAACAGGATTGGATTAATATAAATTTTTTGCTTCATAAATTACCTTTTCAAACCATTTACAGTTTTTTCTCTCTATTATTTTAGCATTTTTTCTTTGAATAATTGTTTGTGTATGTTTAATGTATTTAAAACAAGAAAAATAGTTATTTTATTTATTGTGAATTGAGTACACTGACTGTTTCAAAACATTGCCAATGGAACAAGCCTTGGTCTTATTTCAAGTTTTTTATTTTTACTTCTCATTCCAAGGTGATATTTTCCTTATTCTTTCAAAAACAAGATATTTTTTCTTGTCCCAAAAGTGCAGTCAAAATGTACTGAAATGAGGCTAAAACATGCCTCATTCCCGACATATTTGTCCTTCCATAGACATTGTCAAAAAAAATAATGTCGAAAATTTGTCTCACACAGACAGGATCTTTACGCACCAGAGCAACCTGGAAGTTTATTCAGTTTCCTTCAGTTTCTTTCAGTTTGTGTTCAGACAGAACAGAGTTAGAACAAGCAGCTCTCTATTCACCATAATAATATTTCGGTTGTTTGTCTTTTTTAAAAGCGTGACTCACCTGGGGTTCATACATCCATGTGGAATTTGGTCGTTTTCCGTCCGCACGTCTGAGGATGTAGGCGGAGTACACTGGGGCCCGCTGCTGTCTGTGATACAAAGTGGCAAAATGGTACTGGTTCCTGAAGCGCTGACAGATCGGCTCCAGTCCTGCTCCGACAAAACCTTGTGGTGGAGTCCCACTGTAAAAGAAATTAAGACAATTGGAACAGTCATGGCTCAGTTCTGCTTGCACAAAAATGACAGAGCAGTGCCAAGGAGCAAGCATCCAACAAGTGAAGCAGACTATTGCAACAAAAGACATTATAGAGAGTGTTGCATCAAGGGCTGAACAAGTCACAAGTGCCTTAACTGGGGCACGTTTCCTGTCAGTCTGAGCTCTGGGGGTAAACAGCGTGCTGAACTGCATTGGTCAGCTGTCTCATTTCCTTTTCTGGTCAGCAGCCCTTTCCCTATTTGAAGCCCTTTATATTACATACATTATATGTTCATGATACATACTTTGTGTATATAATACATGCTTTATATATTTAATGCATCCCAGGTGCAGTTATTGACTTCTCTATGGCTCCATAGACTAGGATCAGACAAGCATTGATGAAATCTTGCCTTTATTATGCTCTTGTCATGCATGTTCTTTCAATATTAATACTTCCTCAGACCTCTTTGTTTTGACAGTACTCTAAAACAGTCAGTCAGTCCCTGCTCAACTTCTCTGTTTATGTTTGTAAAGGTTAGGCAGCAGTATAGGCTGTGTCAGCAACTCTGCCCTTTATTTTATTTTTTTAGAAAACATAATATTATTGATAATGAGTACAAAATAATTAATATAAAGATAATGAAAATAAGTAGATCAATTGAAATATATCACATTTTCTGCCACAGTATTATCACATTGTCAGGACAACAATGACATAGTTCATCCATCCATCCATTTTCTTCCCCTTAATCCGAGGGCGGCACGGTGGCTGAGTGGATAGCACTCTCGCCTCTCAGCAAGAAGGTCCTGGGCCTTTCTGAGTGGAGTTTTCATGTTCTCCCCGTGTCTGCGTAGGTTTCCTCCGGGTACTCCGGTTTCCCCTACCACTAAAAATATGTCCAATAGTTCTGGCATGCGCTTCCTGTACTGGCAACCCCGCTCCCATCTCTGTGTGGAGTGAGAGACAAATGCCCAAAATTAACAATTGTAAACCGCTTTGAGACTCAGATCTGCAGTGAAAAGGCGGTATATAAATAAAGATTACTACTTACTACTACTATCCATTTCTGCGTTGGGGGGGGGGGGGTGGCAGTCAAAGCTGCACCCAGTACACATAGCACCAGCCCCTGGTGAGTCCACAGGAGCTAAGAACTTTCAGTGGGCGCTCCAGGCAAAGTGGGGTTAAGTGTCTTGTCCAAGGACACAACGACAGCAGTCATCAGTGGGAGTGGTGAAGTAGGTCTCATGTTTGGCTCGAACCCACGACCTTCTGGCTCAAAGGCCAATGCTCTACCAACTGAACCACTGTCGCTCAGCACTGAGCTACATTATTAATGCATTAGTTTATTTGAATAGGGACAGTACACATTAATCAACATTACTGTAATTCAATCTGAAGAGACCAAAGACACAATTAATACAATAAAATATTTATTTGTTTGGCGCATTGATCCCGGCAGTGACACAATGGGATCGATTGCAGCTGAAGATTATCTCAGATCCCCCGGGGTCAAGCACTGGTGGTGGCTAGAGTATGGTGTGAATGGGGTGTAGCCAGAGCAGGAGCCAGAGCAGGAGCCAGAGCAGGAGCCAGAGCAGGAGCCAGAGCAGGAGCCAGAGCAGGAGCCCAGAGCCAGAGCCAGAGCAGGAGCCAGAGCAGGAGCCAGAGGGGGTGCTGGGGAGGTGGTGGGTGTTTAAGAGCCTCAGGAAGCGCTGCTTGTCAGGAAGTGGCTGCATTTTAAACTGGTCAGCACTAGATCATATACGGAATCGGGACGGAAGCGGAAGTAAATATAACAAGCTACCTATTCATGCCTAAACTTAACCAGACATTCCCATAAAATAACCCCAACCCACCCTTAACCCTAACCTTAACCATCTTACTCAGACGCCTAAAACTTAACCAGTCACCACTTACGGACTTTTTAGTCAAAAACTAATTTTGACCATTTTAAACTGCCCGCTTTGGTGTGAGAGGGTTGGCAGGAGGCTGGCCGGGCTGTGTGATTGGCTGAAGCTCGGGGCTGGCAGAGCTGTGTGATTGGCAGGCTTGGAAGGGGGAATTTGCACTCGGTCTTTCAGTCTGAATATCCGCTTCAGCTTCATATGTGTCAGTATTAGATACAGCTAGTTTCCAACTGAAGTCCCTTTGCAAGGTGTAAAATGGCACTGAAAAAAACTGCAAACATTACAATTGAAATAAGCTATTATTAGTTAAATTATAATACAGGGCGACAGTAGCTCAGTTGGTAGAGCATTGGCCTTTGAGCCTGAAGGTCGTGGGTTTGAGCCCACCTCAAGACCTACTTCACAACTCCCACTGATGACTGCTGTCGTTGTGTCCTTGGGCAAGACACTTAACCCCACTTTGCCTGAAGCCCCCACTGAAAGATCTCAGCTCCTATGGACTCACCACCTGCAGGAGGATCAGTGAGGGGCTGGTGCTCTGTGGACTGGGTGCAGCTCTGGCCACCCCCCCGACCCAGAAATGGATTAAGGGGAAGAAAATGGATGGATGGATGGATAGTTAAATTATTACAATTTCTAAAAACAAGTCATGAAAACATAAAAAACAACATACAATAGGCCCAATAATAACAACGGTCACCATTGTTATGCTGTGGGACAGCGGCATGGGTTTTGTCTCCATAAAGTCACACAGTTGCTCTTATAGACGAGGCTACACAAACATGATGTCAATTCAGTATGGGCCCTGTTATTCCAGTCCCCCAGCTAAGACCGCGGTAAAGTGGCCCGCATCTTTCAGCTCTATGAACAAGCGGCCCGCATCGGGGAAAATACGGTGCGCGTTTCTTTGAGAACTTACGGTAACAGCGGAACGTCCTTTCGGAGTCACCCATTTTTATCAAACAGAAAGCGCGCTGGGGTCTGGGAGACACGTTTTTGTGATTAAAACATTATATAGATGCCAGCCCGGTACACATAGCACCAGCCCCCTACGATTCCTCCTGCAGATTGTGAGTCCTCAGGAGGATAACCACTCTATTGTTTACATATATAAAGTACACAATTTGGTCCGCTAGTGCAATTTTCAAGTATTGTAACTATTTACTGGAATAAGGTGTGCGACTAATTTCACTTGACTCATATCCTTATTATTGCCCTCTACCACTGTACCAAAGACAAGAAACTTTTACTGTAGACATTTGGAGAAATATGGAGTTAAAGTAGCCATTTTGGTCCAAAATAGCCTAAAAATGGTCAAAACATGTCACTTTTGATCTACTGTAACTTTTTACTGTAAAAAGGTGTGCGACTAATTTCACTGGATTCATGACCTCATGATTGCCCTCCAGCACTGTACCAAAGGCAAGAAACTTTTACTGTAGAAATATTGAGAAATATTGATTTAAACTAGCCCTTTTGGTCCAAAATAGCCTAGAAATGGTCAAAACATGTCACTTTTGATCTACTGTAACTTTTTACTGTAAAAAGGTGTGCGACTAATTTCACTGGATTCATGACCTCATGATTGCCCTCCACCACTGTACCAAAGACAAGAAACTTTTACTGTAGAAATATTGAGAAATATTGATTTAAACTAGCCATTTTGGTCCAAAATAAACAAAAAATGGTCAAAACATGTCACTTTTGATCTACTGTAACTTATTACTGTAAAAAGGTGTGCGACTAATTTCACTGGATTCATGACCTCATGATTGCCCAATTATTTATATAGCGCATTTATATATATATAAAAAAAATTATATAGCGGAAAAAAAAGCATCTGCGCATGCGTCAGCCGGCGCAAGCTCCATTCATTTGAACGAGAGACTTAAAAAATTCACAGCGAGTAAACTAGAGTGGTCCAAAAAAATTCACCCCCCTCAGCATTGACACACATGTGGAACGGAGCTTTGGGCCAAGAGCCAACTTTTGGACCATCCTTTTCGAGAGGTCTGCCAATGCTATACGTTAGCATTGGCTAATTCTTATTCGGGGTCTTGTTCACGAGTGACGGAAGGATGGAGCGTGAGATTGACAGGTGGATTTGTGCAGCGTGCGCAGTGATGCGGCCACTTTCGATTTACCGGTCAATTCTTGTTCCCTCCATCACCTCTGGTCATGAGCTTTGGATAATGACCGAAAGAACGAGATTGTAGATACAAGCGGTGGGAAAGAGTGGTTGGGCACTCCTTTTAGGTGTTTTCACCCCGGACTCAACTTAGACTTGAAAAGCGTCAGTTTTACACTGAAAATTAATAGTGAAGCGCGTCAGGTGACGCTGAGAGGCCCGGCGTCACTTGAAGCGCTTCAAAAGACGCGAGCATTATGCGCGTCACTTGAAGCTTTTGACACGCGTAATGCTTGCGTCTCTTTTGTCGTAAAAAAGTCCCTTAACGCCGAAGTTGAGAAAAGCTTTTGGAGCTTGACGCCGGGCTTAAAACCAATCTGGAGACGAGGAGCAGCAGCAGCAGCAGCAGCAGGGCTGTCATGTAGCTGCTACTGCTTTTTCATTGTCATTATTGTTATTTGTAATATTATTTGTATGAATGGTAACGTTAAAGTTAAAGTAATTTATTTAGTATAAGAACAAGCTAAAGCTGGCTCAGACACAGCCGACTGAAAGACAGGCGCTCCTCCGCGGGAATCAGTGCGAGCTCCAGGCGGGAGCGAGAGAAGCTCCTCCCATCCGGCGTCAGGAGCTTCAAGCACCAAGGGGCGTTCACACCGGACCCAGCGTCAAATATTGCGCGTCAAAAGCGTTTTGAAGCTATTGGTCTGAAAGCACCTTTAGAGATAGGTTGAGGAGCTCAGTCACACGGAAGGAGCTCGGAGCAGAGCCTCCGCTTGTCGACAAAAGGGGCCGTAGCCCCTTTTGTGTATTTTTTACCAAGGGGGGTACTTTGACTAATTATTTCTCAAAATTTCCACAATAAAAGTTACAGTAGACCAAAAGTGACATGTTTTGACCATTTTTAGGCTATTTTGGACCAAAATGGCTACTTTAAATCAATATTTCTCAATATTTCTACAGTAAAAGTTTCTGGTCTTTGGTACAGTGGTAGAGGGCAATCATGAGGTCATGAATCCAGTGAAATTAGTCGCACACCTTTTTACAGTAAAAAGTTACAGTAGATCAAAAATGACATGTTTTGACCAGTTTTTGGCTACTTTGAACCAAAATGGCTACTTTAACTCCATATTTCTCCAAATGTCCACAGTAAAAGTTTCTGGTCTTTGGCATAGTGGTAGAACATAATAATGAGGACATAAATCCATTGGAAAGAGTCACACACCTTTTTACAGTAAATAGTTACAGTAGATCAAAAGCGGGAATGTTTTTACAGTTTTGTGTATTTTGCACTAAAGTGTACTTTTTTTAAAGTGTACAATTTTACCCAACATTTCCACAGTAAAGGTGTGTGGTCGTAGGCACAGCGTTGAAGGCAGCTATATCGAGGTCATGAACCCAGTGGAATAAGCCACACAAGTCTTTACTGTAAAAATGGACAGCTGCTGAAAATTTCACTTTTTGACCAAATTAAATGCTTTCCAAATATGGGTTTATTCACAAAAACGAGTCTCCTCAGCGCGCTTTCTGTTCGAGGAGAAAAGGTGACTCCGAAAGGCTGTTCCGCTATTACCGTAAGTAGTCAACAAAACGCGCACTGTTTTTCTTTCGTTGCGGGCCGTTTTACTTCGGAGGTGAAAGATGCGGCCCACTTTACCGCGGTCAGCTAAGCATTGTGCTGTATAGTATGAGTCGGTCATACCACAAGTGCATTAAACCAGTTTGTCCTTGGGCTGTGACGGCTGCCTGCTGCTACACGCCTCTAGCCTCTTTCTCATACGCGCCGACCACGCCTCTCGCAGTCTGCTCAAACTTTCTGAGTCAAACTCGAAGCACTTTGGTTTTATCGGGACTATGTTCGCAGCTGAGAATGGCGGAGGCCAACGCTCTTGAGGAGCTCCAGTCCGAGCTCACCTGCCCCGTGTGCCTGGAGCTGTTCCGGGACCCTGTCATCCTCGAGTGCGGTCACCACTTCTGCCAGAAGTGCATCATCCAGTGCTGGGAGGTCAAGAGCGAAGAGCTGACCAACTGCCCCAAGTGCAGAAAGGCCTGTGCGCGCAAGCTGCGCCCCAACTCCCTGCTGTGTAACGTGGTGGACAGCGTGCGCCGTGCGCGCGTCATGGACGTCTCTGACTGTCCCGCGGCCTGGGACCCCGAACACCAGCACGACATCTGCGAGGAGCGTGAGCCCGGCTCCAGCATGAGCAGTGTGACCTCGTCCATCTCACACTGGCCCCGGATGTGCGAGGACATGTGCGAGGAGCACGAAGAGAAGCTGAAGCTGTACTGTGAAGATGACCAGCTGCCCATCTGCCTGGTATGCGGCATGTCCCGGGACCACAAGACCCACAACGTCATCCCCATCAACGAAGCCTTTGAAAACTACAGGGTATTGCCTTTCAGACGCTTTCTAACTTGTAGAAAGAATGCATTAACGTAATGCCACAAGAGCATTAGATACCAGTGGTTATGTCCTTCTCCCAGCACAGAGCTAAAACATTCAAGGCCTAAATGTTCAGAATAATGTGCACTGACTTGTCATATGTCTCAATGTTTTCGAACTCTGGCAGCGCTTCCACTTTTTATTCAAGCAAGTCTTTGGCTGTTGCCTGTTGCCTCCTGTCCCAGGACCTGCATGTTGTGCTGGGGGACTCTGTTTAATGTCCACAGGAATGCAGCTCTTAACCTCCTGAGACCCTGCGACCTCATACGAGGACATTACATTTTTGCCTCTTGGCACAATGATACTCAATTTTTTACATCCTTGACCTGATGGCCACATTTAGGGACACTGCCCGCGCCATCTTGTGGTGATATGATAGAATTACACTTAAGGCAGTAGGAAAAAAATGGTGGCAATATCAGCAAAAGACTTCTACAAGAGTTTACAGAAGAAAAATGCCCCAGGTAAAAATTCTATCAACATTTTATGAATGAAATACATTTTTTTATGCACAATAATGTCTCTAGCTTCATATGGAGTTTGAAATTTGACAAATTTTGATTGTAGTAGCAGGCTAGGATGTCAGTAAAAGTGAAGCACTCGTTTGAGGACGCTAGGACTATGTACCGCTATCTGTTTAGCTAACAGTGTGGAAGATTTAGATGAAGTTACAGTTGTAAATAGTTATTTTGAATCACACATTTGCTTAGTTATGTGGTTTACAGTTGTAAATAGTATATTTAAGTACTAAGTGGTATATGCTAAGTATTGTTTAGTGTTGCTAAATTCTAAATCATAAACAATATAGCTAGGCTATAGCTAGCACATGATAGCCAAGCTATGAAGTGTCACTGATATACTGTAGATTTTGATGTTGGTTTTTAACATTATCATTACAGGCACACTTTCATTGTCAAGAGCAGAACAATTGCTGTTGGCAATTGCAGACAACTCTGAGATAGAGGACTTCTCAGATGGGGATGATTGTATCATCATCTCATACCTGTCAGTCATCTTCTGGTGTTTCCCACGGGGAGAGGCGGCGAGCTGGGGTGGCCATACTCATTGCCCCCCATCTCAGCCGCCACGTGTTGGAGTTCTCCCCGGTGAATGAGAGGGTCGCGTCCCTCCGCCTCCGGGTGGGACAAGTCTCTCATTGTTGTGACGGCCTACGGGCCTAACGGCAGTGCCGAGTTCCTGCCTTCTTGGAGTCCTTGGGAGGGGTACTGGACAGTGCACCGCCCGGGGACTCCGTTATTCTCCTGGGGGACTTCAACGCCCATGTGGGAAATGCCAGGGACACTTGAAGAGGGGTGATCGGGAAGAACGGCCCCCCTGATCTGAACCCGAGCGGTGTTCAGTTGTTGGACTTCTGTGCCAGTCACGGTCTGTCCATCACGAACACCATGTTCGAGCACAAGGGTGTCCACCAGGACACCCTAGGCCGGAGGTTGATGGTCGACTTTGTTGTCGTATCATCTGACCTTCGACCGCGTGTCTCGGACACTCGGGTAAAGAGAGGGGAGGAGCTGTCAACCGATCATCACCTGGTCGTGAGTTGGATCCGCTGGCAGGGGAAGAAGCCGGTCAGACCTGGCAGACCCAAGCGTATAGTGAGGGTCTGCTGGGAACGTCTCGCTGAGCCCCCTGTCAGACGGACTTTCAACTCACACTTCCGGGAGAGCTTCTCCCAGGACCCAGAGGAGGGGGACATTGAGTCCGAGTGGACCATGTTCTCTTCCTCTATCACCAATAAAGCGGCTCGTAGCTGTGGTCGCAAGGTCTCTGGTGCTGGTCCCGGCGGCAACCCCCGAACCCGGTGGTGGACACCGGCAGTAAGGGATGCCGTCAGGCTGAAGGAGTCCTATCGAGCAATGATGGTTCGTGGGACTCCTGAGGCAGCTGTCCAGTACCGGCAGGCCAAGCGTGCCGCGGCCCGGGCTGTTGCAGAGGCAAAAACCCGGGACTGGGAGGAGTTCGGAGAGTCCATGGAGCATGACTATCGGTCGCCCTCAAAAAGGTTATGGCAAACCCTCCGGCGCCTCAGGAGGGGGAAGCAGTGCTTTGCCAACACCGTGTATGGTGCGGGTGGAGAGCTGCTGACCTCGACTGGGGATATTGTAATCCTAACCCTAACCCGGAGATGGTAGCCTTGAAAAACCCCATGCATTGCAGAGCACAAGACTGCATTGGAAAAGCCTGTCTCCGATGCATGACATGCAATGTGTACCTGTGCTTGCAAAGTGAATGCAACTGCTTTGCAGCATTTCGCACTTGCCAATAGGGCTCTTCCAAACAGGCAGACAGATTGCTTTCTAGAAAAAGAGAGGGAGCTAGTTTGAAAAAAGCCCCGGTTCATAAGCTGTTCAGCAGAATTTTACTGTTTTAGGACTGTTAATAATATTTGCCATTATTTGTTCTAGTATTGTATTTATCAATTCAATTCAGCCATATTGAAGGCTTGAAATAGACAGTTTACACAGTATTTTGCGGTTTTATTTATGTATAGCCAATTTTTTGTCATGTGGATGAATGAAGAAAAAGGGAACCCAAATTGCAGGACTGAAAATCAAAGTAATTTAATAAAATAAATCCAAGGTAATGTAAAAACAGAACTGAAGACAGGACAAACATTGTGGAGACAATGGACGGACAACAAGTGAGGAAGGGCACATGGTATATATACACACACAGGGACACACAGGTGAATCACATTAACAACAATCAACAGGACAGGCAGGATTCAAACTCAACCCGGTCAAAATGTCCACACCATGACATTTTTAGGCTTTGAAGATAGAGCTGTTTGGATTTTATGTCTAACTTTGATGTTTACATTTTTCAAATAAACTGTTATATACTATTTTAGACCAATGGAGTCTATTTGTATTGTATAGTAAGGTCGACCCACTGTCCTCATGTGAGGACATTGATTTTTGAGAGAAGTACTAATTGGATCAAGCTGAAATTTTGAATTTCAACTAATCAGGACCTTCCGGCCTAAAAGATCATACATTTTCTCTTTAGGTTATGAGAGACCCACTGTCCTCATACGAGGACATGTTTTTTCTCAAAAACTACTTCCTGTACAAAATCACAATTTAGGTATTATACTTATTGGGTCCTACTTATCCTAAATAGCAAAAAAATATATAAAATGCACACCAGACAAATGCTCGGGTCTCAGGAGGTTAAAGTTATGTCCCTTATAGACAAAGCAGCGTGTTTAAACAAAACACAAAAAACTCTCTCTGGTGAATAATAGATGTTGTTTTCTTACCTTTTCAGAGCAGATCTCGTCTGAATCTCCTGCAGATGAATACACTGGAGCGAGAGTCTTTCATAAATCATGCAGCTTCTTCCCCGCGTCATGACGGACACACGGAGCAACACACGACGTAGAATTTCTCTTTTTATTTTTTAGAGTGAAGCTATAAATAACACAATGACAAAGGATTCCATGTAGTAATGAGGTTGTATACTGCGAAAAGCCAGTCAATTAAAATAATGAATGTGTGTGTGTGTTTGCCCGTGTGTGTGTATGAAGCTCTCTACGTGGTTGGTTTAAAGCTGGGGGACGTAACTTTCAAACCGGAGCACTTCTCCTTTAAGTGGCCGAAGCAAATTCCCAGTAAAAGGCTGGAGGCTGTAAATAAGAACAAACTATAGATTCTATGGCAGAACTTGAGCTCTGGGCCAGAAATAGAGGGATAGTTTAATAAATCGCAGGAATTCTTGGTGAGTCAATAATTTAGATTATAACGCAAAGACCAGAGAAAGACCCGAGGGACAAGAGTGACCATAAAGACCCAAGAGACAAGAGAAAGACCAGAGAGAGACCTGAGAGAAGAGAAAGACCAGAGATTCGACAGACCAGAGGGAGAATAGAGAGTGACAAGAGAGAAGAGAGATTTGAGAGACAAGAGACCAGAGATGGAAGAAAGGCTCTATGTGGTTTTTTTTTTCATTGCATTTCTTGAGTTTGAACCATTTGATTCTCTGATCTGTGATGAGAAATCAGCTGTTTTGTAAAGTCCTCTGTTGACATTATGACAGGCTGTACAAGAATAAACTGAATTGAATTGATTTGAATTGAAGAGGGTAGAGAGAGGCCAGAGACGAGAGAGAGAAAACAGAGAGAGGCCGGAGAGAGAGACCAGAAAGAAACCTGAGACAAACCAGAGGCAGATCAGAGAGAGACAACAAAGAGATCAGAGACCAGAAAGAGAGAAGACACATGTTCTAATCAAATATAGATAGGCAGATTCTTTATTGATCCCCGTCGGAGAAATTCAGTTGTCCAGTAGCAGCAAAAATTAAAAAAATAAAATGTATAATTCTCCAAAGCTAACAATAGTAATAATCAGCAACAGCCCTTTAGGTCACAGCAGCAGAGATGTACCACAGTCTTTGATATAAAACCATTTAGTTTCATAGCCTCACTAGCTCGTTTACCAATCAATGGCACTGTGCATTCTGTGTTTACAACTTGAAACTCTAACTGGTACAGTTTTTTGTTTCTGGGATTTCTCAGTTTCACTTTACATTTACCCAGTGGCTTCACCTTGCTACCATTATACATCATTAACATAGTGTTCGTAACATCCAGTTTTGTATCACTGTTCAACAGGTTAACAGGTAACACATTACATGTGGCTCCACAATCAATCTGAAATCTTACAATATCTTTGCCTAAGAGCATACCTGCAAACAGTTTAGTGTCTTTTTCTTTGTCAGAGTCTGTGTATTCTCATTTTCACCCGGTGTCACTTCTCTAACACACAGAATGTCCTCATACTCACTTTCACATTCTGTCACATTGTGCACAGATTTGTTCTTCTTAAAGTCTGTGCGTGCTTTACACATTGCTGCGAAGTGGTTATCTTTACCACACTTTTTACACTTCTTGCCAAATGCTGGACATTTCTGTTTATTCCTCTCGTGCGTCCTGCCGCAGAACTTGCACTCCACCGTGTTGTCGTTGTCCGGCTTCCACTGGTGGCGCGAAGCTCCTTGCACAACGTGGACTTCCTCGGCGGTGGGACCCGCTATGGCTCTGCAGTTTTCCCGCGACAACTCCGCTGCTCTGCAGAGCTGGATGCAACTGTCTAAAGTCAGGGCTCTTTCCCTCAAAAGTCTCTCTCGCATGTTGGCGCTGTTAATACCACACACGACTCTGTCCCGAATGAGGGAGTCTCTCAAAGTGCCAAAATTACACGTTTTGGTGAGTAGTTTGAGCTCCGTAATATAGCCATCAATGGATTCACTGGAGCCTTGATTTCTAGTGAAGAATTTATACCTCTCAACAGTTTCATTCACCGTTGGGCTGCAATGTTGATCAAACTTATCGATCATGTCCTTCACAATCCAGTCAGCCTCCACTGTGTCTCCCATTAACGTATCCAGAAGCTCCCTGCCACTTTCTCCGACTAGATAACTGAAGAGCTTTACTCGCCTTTTCTCGTCATCTTCGGCAACAGTTAAATCAACATAAAGTTGAAACTCGTCCCTCCATGTCTTCCATGTTTTAGACAGGTTATTGGAGTCCAGACACAACGTCTGTGGAGCTTTTAGTCCGTCCATCCTATTAGCTTGTCTTGCGATGCTAATCAATGCTCGACGGTTAGTACTTTACCGTCTTCTCTAGTGACTCCGCAGCAATTTCCAAAAACGTCTCAAAAAATCCGGGCAAAGTTCATTACCGCTGCCACCATGTTAAAGTGTGGGTTTGTAACAATAAAACAAGTCCAGCTTCTTTGCTCTGGCCCAACTGGGTCTGCATTTATTCCAGTGCCGCATTCAAGTGAAGCGTCATTGAGGTACCAAACTCCGGTTAAACCTCCCGACACTGCCCCCTCGTGGCGTACAACATATATGCAGTATAAACAATATACCATATTGTAACAGCTGCAGCGGGACAAGTGCGAGGACGTCCTCCAACCCCGGGGATCCATCAATGAGGGCGTCCCCATATAACCTCCCATTCTCCGCCAGCTCGAGGCAGCTGGACCTGTTCCGTGCCAGTCTGACTTTACCACTCCTCCTGTGTTGTTGTTTTATTTTATGTTATGTTGTCACTTCGTAACTTTGAGCTCTAGTTTTGTTATATAGTGACATTATTTTATTTACTATCATTATGGAAATTACTTAAAATGCACTATACCATTTCCATCTGGTTTTTGTTGCGTTCATTAGCTAGCTGAGCCGGACGTAACAGTGTGTAGCTTTACAATAATCTTAGTGTGTAAACAAGGGTGGAATGAGACTTTCTGGTGTGAACTATTGCTCTAAGCGGCAATGGCAATTGTCTGTTTTTTTGTTGTTTGACTGACCAATTCTAAGCCCCACTTCATGTCCCTTGGTTCTCCAGGCAACGCCCTGTTTTCAAATGTTCATGTGGGCAGAGCCAGGCTGGGCACAGGTGTTTAGTCGCTCTTTAATAATAAAATACCAGCGTACATGTCTCCCTGTGTTTACCGTACTGTCTGTAGTAGGGGTGAAATTAAATGTTGGAGTGGCTTTTGAGTCGCACTGTGCTCAGACCGAAGGAGAGGTTTACCGAGAGGGAACCACCGTTGAACGTCTTTCGGATATCCAAATTCAAACTAACTTCACCACGGTGGCCCGCGGCTGTGGTACACCTTCCTCTGTCTGCGGAGATCCACTCCCTCGCTGTCCAGTGATCGCATTAAAATGCGAACGGTCTCTCTGTCAGTCACAATATTATTCACAGAATTTCTGCTGCATCCATCGATAACCATGATACCAGATGTCACCAGTTTTGAACTCTAAAATACAAGTTTTAAAGTCAAAATTTCGAGTTTACAGACATTGTCATTTTGAGTTTAAAAAAATGAAATTACGAGCTTTTTTTTTTTTTTACATGGATGAAACGGGCTTCCATACCAAAGGGATGTACAAAATGTATGCCCAAAAATAACTTTGGAAAGCTTACCTTTATTAACAAAACAATCTCTGAGTAGATTAAAAATAAGAAACGAATGGTTAAAAGGAACATTGAAAATCTGGGCAGTAATTAAAAGAAATTTAAAATGTCGGACTCAATATGCGGGCTTCTAAAATAACTAAGAACGCTGACTTTGCACCAACGCACACAGAACGGGGGGATATGATAAATGGGAACAAGAAGGACTAATTTATATCGAACAGGTTTTTAAAGGGGAGAACTAGAAATCATTTGAACATTTGAACAATATGTATTTATGGCGAAGTCAGAAAGTAAGTAATCTTTATTTATATACCGCTTTTCACAGACCACAAAGCGGTTTACAATTGTTATTTTTTGGGCATTTGTCTCTCACTCCACACAGAGATGGGAGCGGAATCACCAGTACAGGAGGCGCATGCCAGACCTATTGTACATGTTTTTAGTGGTAGGGGAAACCGGAGCACCCGGAGGAAACCCACACAGACACGGGGAGAACACACAAATTCCACTCAGAAAGGCCCTGGTCCGACCAGGATTTGAACCCAGGACCAAGATAGCAAGAAAACGCTTAAAGCTATATAAAGCTCTGCATATGGAAGATGACAATAATACAGATATCAAAGAGAGGTGAGAGAGTGAAAGACTTATACTTTATTGATCCACAAGGGAAATCTAAAAATAAGAATATAAATTAAGAATAATAAGATATTTGTGAGAATAGAACAATCAGAAGTACTCAGGAATATACATATCAGTGAATATGGACACATTTACAGTATGAAATAGTATACTATTATACATCTGTTAATATACAGAATAAGGACAAAGCAGATGTATTATCTGTCACAGAGCGGTGACTTGTTGAATAGCTGGATGGATTGTGGCATGAACGTGCTCTTGTACCGCTCACTGTTGCAGCGGAGCGGAGTCTGTTTTATAAGGAGCTCCTTTGCCCCTCTATAGTCCGGTGGAGTGGATGTGTTGGGTTGCCCATGACGGAGAGCATTATTTCCAGTGACCTTCTGTCTCTCATTGTTGTAAATGTCTCCAGCTGACAGCCAATCACCTGTCCAGCTATACAGATCAGCTTGTCAATCCGAGAGCGGTCCCTTTGGGGGTACTGCTCCCCCAGCAGACCACAGTGTAAAAAAGGGCACTGGAGACCACATACAGTACTGGACAGTTTGCTGCACACATGGAAGGATCTGAGCTTCCTCAACTCAGATCTAAGAAAAATTATAATACCAAATGAAAAGTGGGCAGAGACATTTGGAGAAGGACATGCAAGCTTTGTCAGTGCTACTTGGAGGGAGTTTGAGTGGAAATTAAAATCGGGCTTCTTCCTGGTACTACATGTTTTCAAATCTAACAATGTGCCCAGCACAGGCTGGAGAGGTCAAACAGGTGATAACAAACACATCTTTTGGAACTGCCCTAAAATTATGGAATGCTGGGAAACACTCAAAAACAGACAAAAGTCCAGTAATAAAAAAAATTATATAAGCTTATTATAAATCATAACTTGAGCCCCATAGCCCTAAGGTATTACTATTATTTAAAAGTGTTTTGGGATGAGTGGGTTGAATGCCCTAAAAGCTATTGAAGAAAAACAGGTATTTTTAACCAACAAAATAATTTTAACATTTTAAATGCTTTTAAGAACGATTTCAAGGGCTGAGCCCCATAGCCCTCATTTAGTACTATTATTTAAAAGTTGTTTGGAGTAAATGGGTCAAATGCCCTAAAAGCTATTGAAGAAAAACAGGTATTTTTAACCAAAAAAATCATTTACATTTTTTAAAAGCCTTTAAGAACAATTTCAAGGGCTGAGCCCAATAGCCCTCATTTAGTACTATTATTTAAAAGTGGTTTGGAGTAAATGGGTGAAATGCCCTAAAAGCTATTGAAGAAAAACTGGTATTTTTAGGCAAAAAATAATTTTAAAAGTTTTTAAGAAAAATTTCAAGGGCTGAGCCCCATAGCCCTCATTTAGTACTATTATTCAAAAGTGGTTTGGAGTAAATGGGTGAAATGCCCTAAAAGCTATTGAAGAAAAACTGGTATTTTTAGGCAAAACATTTTTTTAAAAAGCTTTTAAGAACAATTTCAAAGGGCTGAGCCCAATAGCCCTCATTTAGTACTATTATTTAAAAGTGGTTTGGAGTAAATGGGTCACATGCACTAAAAGCTATTGAAGAAAAACTGGTATTTTTTGGCAAAAAATAATTTTAAAAGCTTTTAAGAACAATTTCAAGGGCTGAGCCCCATAGCCCTCAGGTATTACTGTTATTTAAAAGTGGTTTGGAGTAAATGGGTCACATGCCCTAAAAGCTATTGGAGAAAAACTGGTATTTTTAACCAAAAAATAATTTTAAAAGCTTTTAAGAAAACTTTCAAGGGCTGAGCCCCATAGCCTTCAGGTAGTACTGTTATTTAAAAGTGGTTTGGAGTAAATGGGACAAATGCCCTAAAAGCTATTGAAGAAAAACTGGTATTTTTAACCAAAAAAATAATTTTAAAAGCTTTTAAGAACAATTTCAAGGGCTGAGCCCCATAGCCCTCATTTAGTACTATTATTTAAAAGTGGTTTGGAGTAAATGGGTCAAATGCCCTAAAAGCTATTGAAGAAAAACTGGTATTTTTAACCAAAAAAATCATTTACATTTTTTAAAAGCCTTTAAGAACAATTTCAAGGGCTGAGCCCAATAGCCCTCATTTAGTACTATTATTTAAAAGTGGTTTGGAGTAAATGGGTGAAATGCCCTAAAAGCTATTGAAGAAAAACTGGTATTTTTAGGCAAAACATAATTTTAAAAGCTTTTAAGAAAAATTTCAAGGGCTGAGCCCCATAGCCCTCATTTAGTACTATTATTCAAAAGTGGTTTGGAGTAAATGGGTGAAATGCCCTAAAAGCTATTGAAGAAAAACTGGTATTTTTAGGCAAAACATAATTTTAAAAGCTTTTAAGAAAAATTTCAAGGGCTGAGCCCCATAGCCCTCATTTAGTACTATTATTCAAAAGTGGTTTGGAGTAAATGGGTCAAATGCCCTAAAAGCTATTGAAGAAAAACTGGTATTTTTAGGCAAAAATTTGTTTTAAAAGCTTTTAAGAACAATTTCAAGGGCTGAGCCCAATAGCCCTCATTTAGTACTATTATTCAAAAGTGGTTTGGAGTAAATGGGTCAAATGCACTAAAAGCTATTGAAGAAAAACTGGTATTTTTAGGCAAAACAATTTTTTTAAAAGCTTTTAAGAACAATTTCAAAGGGCTGAGCCCAATAGCCCTCATTTAGTACTATTATTTAAAAGTGGTTTGGAGTAAATGGGTCACATGCACTAAAAGCTATTGAAGAAAAACTGGTATTTTTTGGCAAAAAATAATTTTAAAAGCTTTTAAGAACAATTTCAAGGGCTGAGCCCCATAGCCCTCAGGTATTACTGTTATTTAAAAGTGGTTTGGAGTAAATGGGTCACATGCCCTAAAAGCTATTGGAGAAAAACTGGTATTTTTAACCAAAAAATAATTTTAAAAGCTTTTAAGAAAACTTTCAAGGGCTGAGCCCCATAGCCCTCAGGTAGTACTGTTATTTAAAAGTGGTTTGGAGTAAATGGGACAAATGCCCTAAAAGCTATTGAAGAAAAACTGGTATTTTTAACCAAAAAAATAATTTTAAAAGCTTTTAAGAACAATTTCAAGGGCTGAGCCCCATAGCCCTCAGGTAGTACTATTATTCAAAAGTGGTTTGGAGTAAATGGGACACATGCCCTAAAAGCTATTGAAGAAAAACAGGTATTTTTAACCAAAAAAATCATTTAAAAATGTTAAAAGCTTTTAAGAACAATTTCAAGGGCTGAGCCCAATAGCCCTCATTTATTACTATTATTTAAAAGTGGTTTGGAGTAAATGGGTCAAATGCCCTAAAAGCTATTGAAGAAAAACTGGTATTTTTAGGCACAAAATAATTTTAAAAGCTTTTAAGAACAATTTCAAGGGCTGAGCCCCATAGCCCTCAGGTATTACTATTATTTAAAAGTGGTTTGGAGTAAATGGGTCAAATGCCCTAAAAGCTATTGAAGAAAAACTGGTATTTTTAACCCAAAAATAATTTTAAAAGCTTTTAAGAAAAAATTCAAGGGCTGAGCCCCATAGCCTAGAGGTAGTACTAATTTTGTAAAGTATTCTGTGGCGACTGGGTCAAATGCTCTAAAAGCTATTGAGGGAAAACCCCATACTTTATATAAATAAATCCTTGAAAAATACACCAAATCTATTCAGCATAATTTCATTGCCTGAGCCCCATAGCCTAGAGGTAGTACTAATTTTGTAAAGTGTTTTGGGGTGACTGGGTCAAATGCCCTAAAAGCTATTGAGGAAAAACCCAAACTTTATATAAAAAATCCGTGAAAAATACACCAAATCTATTCAGCATAATTTCATGGCCTGAGCCCCATAGCCTAGAGGTAGTACTCATTTTGTAAAGTATTCTTGGGTGACTGGGTCAAATGCTCTAAAAGGTATTGAGGAAAAACCCATACTTTATATAAAAAAAAATCCTTGAAAAATACACCAAATCTATTAAGCATAATTTTATGGCCTGAGCCAAATAGCCTAGAGGTAGTACTATTTCTGTAAAGTATTCTGGGGTGACTGGGTCAAATGCCCTAAAAGCTATTGAGGAAAAACCCAAACTTTATATAAAAAATCCTTGAAAAATACACCAAATCTATTCAGCATAATTTCATTGCCTGAGCCCCATAGCCTAGAGGAAGTACTAATTTTGTAAAGTATTCTGTGGCGACTGGGTCAAATGCTCTAAAAGCTATTGAGGGAAAACCCCATACTTTATATAAATAAATCCTTGAAAAATACACCAAATCTATTAAGCATAATTTTATGGCCTGAGCCCCATAGCCTAGAGGTAGTACTAATTCTGTAAAGTATTCTGTGGTGACTGGGTCAAATGCTCTAAAAGGTATTGAGGAAAAACCCATACTTTATATAAAAAAATCCTTGAAAAATACACCAAATCTATTAAGCATAATTTCATGGCCTGAGCCCCATAGCCTAGAGCAGTGTCTCCCAAAGTGGGGTCCGCGGCCCCCTGGTGGGCCGCGAGGGTACTGCAGGGGGGCCGCGGGAGGTCATAAAAAAAATAAAAAAATAATATAATTATTTAATGTTAAATTTATAATGTTTTGTTTGTAATATTAAAATATTTGTGTTCATTATTTGACTTGAATAATCCACTGTAATCATTTTTGTATTACAATGTTTGTAGCAGAGGCTATTTCCCCAAAATAAAATAACCAGAAGAGCCTATTCTTAATGTTGTCTTCTTGGTTATTATTTTGGGGGGCCACGCAGACCCGTCAGATTTTTAAGGGGGCCTCGGTGTTACTAAGTTTGGGAATGGCTGGCCTAGAGGAAGTACTAATTGTGTAAAGTATTCTGGGGTGACTGGGTCAAATGCCCTAAAAGCTGTTGAGGAAAAACCCAAACTTTATATAAAAAATCCTTGAAAAATACACCAAATCTATTCAGCATAATTTCATTGCCTGAGCCCCATAGCCTAGAGGAAGTACTAATTTTGTAAAGTATTCTGTGGTGACTGTGTCAAATGCTCTAAAAGCTATTTAGGAAAAAAACATACTTTATATAAATAAATCCTTGAAAAATACAACAAATCTATTCAGCATGATTTCATTGCCTGAGCCCCATAGCCTAGAGGTAGTACTAATTTTGTAAAGTATTCTGGGGTGACTGGGTCAAATGCCTTAAAAGCTATTGAGGAAAAACCCATACTTTCAATCAAAAATCCTTGAAAAATACACCAAATCTATTAAGCATAATTTCATGGCCTGAGCCCCATAGCCTAGAGGTAGTACTAATTTTGTAAAGTGGTTTGGGGTGACTGGGTCACATAACCATAAACCTATTGAAAAAAATATTGTATTTTTTGGTGATTTTCCAGGATTATGATTTTTCTAAAGTTTCAAAACATGAAAATAGGAATAAAAACGTGTGGTAAATATTATTTACTTTGCTGGTTCACATGATTCCGAATATAGGCTTATTGAAAATATATAGGCTACATTCAACAGTAGGTATAAAATACTATAATATTAAATGTGGTAGAAAATACACCTAAAGATTACATTTAATCTATCTCCTTTCATTAAAATTGTTTATTTGTATCACATTATTGATTTACACCTACATTATTTTTTTTAAACCAACGCCTTCTTACAAAGACAGTAATTCATAGACGGTCCCTAAGTTCGAACGATCTTAGCGCTGGAGGCGAATATCCAACGTCCAACGTGAAACCAACTTCACCGCGGTGAGAAATGTGACTCCGAAAGGCTGTTCCGCTATTACCGTAAGTAGTCAACAAAACGCGCACTGTTTTTCTTTCGTTGCGGGCCGTTTTACTTCGGAGGTGAAAGATGCGGCCCACTTTACCGCGGTCAGCTAAGCATTGTGCTGTATAGTATGAGTCGGTCATACCACAAGTGCATTAAACCAGTTTGTCCTTGGGCTGTGACGGCTGCCTGCTGCTACACGCCTCTAGCCTCTTCCTCATACGCGCCGACCACGCCTCTCGCAGTCTGCTCAAACTTTCTGAGTCAAACTCGAAGCACTTTGGTTTTATCGGGACTATGTTCGCAGCTGAGAATGGCGGAGGCCAACGCTCTTGAGGAGCTCCAGTCCGAGCTCACCTGCCCCGTGTGCCTGGAGCTGTTCCGGGACCCTGTCATCCTCGAGTGCGGTCACCACTTCTGCCAGAAGTGCATCATCCAGTGCTGGGAGGTCAAGAGCGAAGAGCTGACCAACTGCCCCAAGTGCAGAAAGGCCTGTGCGCGCAAGCTGCGCCCCAACTCCTTGCTGTGTAACGTGGTGGACAGCGTGCGCCGTGCGCGCGTCATGGACGTCTCTGACTGTCCCGCGGCCTGGGACCCCGAACACCAGCACGACATCTGCGAGGAGCGTGAGCCCGGCTCCAGCATGAGCAGTGTGACCTCGTCCATCTCACACTGGCCCCGGATGTGCGAGGACATGTGCGAGGAGCACGAAGAGAAGCTGAAGCTGTACTGTGAAGATGACCAGCTGCCCATCTGCCTGGTATGCGGCATGTCCCGGGACCACAAGACCCACAACGTCATCCCCATCAACGAAGCCTTTGAAAACTACAGGGTATTGCCTTTCAGACGCTTTCTAACTTGTAGAAAGAATGCATTAACGTAATGCCACAAGAGCATTAGATACCAGTGGTTATGTCCTTCTCCCAGCACAGAGCTAAAACATTCAAGGCCTAAATGTTCAGAATAATGTGCACTGACTTGTCATATGTCTCAATGTTTTCGAACTCTGGCAGCGCTTCCACTTTTTATTCAAGCAAGTCTTTGGCTGTTGCCTGTTGCCTCCTGTCCCAGGACCTGCATGTTGTGCTGGGGGACTCTGTTTAATGTCCACAGGAATGCAGCTCTTAAGTGTTGACCGCTCCTGTTTGAACACTTTACTGCTGCTAAATTCCTGTTTTGTTTGACTAGTAGGTCACGGTGTTCGGTTGGAGGCAGATCATCATATGAATCCTATTTAAGACTCTTGTTTTTCAGAGCAAGGATTATTTAATCTGATTATGTCTTTGGTCTTCCTCAGTAACACACTGTTAATGTCTTTCATATGACTCAGGACAAGCTGGCCGTGGCGCTGCAGAGGGTGCAGCTGCAGGCGGAGGAGGTCACGCTCTTCCAGAGACAAACCAACGATAAGATTCTCCTCATCAAGGTATCGAGTCCTTGTGCATCCTCCATTAGGTGTACGAGCTTGTGTTGTGCTCAGATGAGTTGGGACAGAACTCAAAAATCCTGTTGCTAGGCAGCACTCACCTGCATTCCACACCTGTTCTCCACAAGAGTCGACGACTCAGTCATTACTCACTGTTCAGACTTGGGCTTTCTCACATTCGGTAAAGCTGTAAATCTCCATTTGGTCATTTATGACAGAGGTGTGCGTCATTCTGTGTTTGTGTTCCTGTTAAAGTGGAAATCGTAAACACAATATTACCGTGCACTGTGCCAATGCCACACACCCCCATAGAAGCAGATAAGGGCCAACGCAGAAGTCTGCAAATGAAGATATCTGCTGAGTGTGATTGGTTTCTATTGTGAACATGTGCTTTCCTGCCTGTCTATTTGACCCAGTTTAAATGCGCATCCAAAGATTTCACTTCTGCATTTGTCAGGATGTGGACGAATGAGTAATAACATCAGTTTCCTCTCGACACGTGTTATCTGTGTGTATGTAAATGAATACACACATCAAAATACTGGAATAATGGTTGAAAAAGTTCATTGAACATTTACTCCACATTCCAGAAACTCAATCACAGAAGATTTTGTAATGGCTTGTACTTATCCACTGCATGTTTGTTAGGAAAAAGCTGGAGACCTGGAGGAGCAGGTCACAGCGGAAATTGGCCGTTTGAGGGACTTTCTTCTGGAAGAGGAGCAGCGCATCAAGGCAAAACTACAGAAGCAGAAAGAGGACAAACTTGATCAACTAGAGCAGGCTCTGACACAGGCCACAGAGCAGATCAGCCAACTGGAGAAAACTGCTGATGAATTGTGTGCCAAGCTCCAGGAGGAGGAAAACCCTGAGCAACTCAAGGTACATCTATAACTATCATTTTACCATTTTAATATTGAGAAACTTGTAGATTTTGAAATAAGCATGGATGAAAAAATGCAGACTATAGATGTCATTTATTAGTAAAATATGCTCTCTACATAAGGTTACTATGAAAACAATGTATGGCAGTATGGTTTGTTAGCAGCCGTCACATAGGAAAACAACATTTAATTAAATTTTTATTTGATCAATAATCTAATTCTATCATTAAATGCATCTTGAAATGTCTGAGCATAGAGCATTTGACAATAATATGTTTTTCAAACCTTTGGAATCTAACGTGTTTCAATCTGTTCTCTCCAGGGAATCAAAGACTTCATCGGAGGGTGAGTGTGTTTCTTATCGCAGCAATACATCTGCTACGTGACAACCGTAAAAAAAAAAAGAAATAATTCATTGAGTAATTTGCTTTTGTAAGTCACAAGTCTGTCTTAAGGATAAACTGTACCTCGGGCCGTGACAGGATGTTGGGACATAACTATGGCCTAACTGATAAAGTGCACGTAAACAAATGCAAAACACTGGACACACTGTTCATTCAGGACAAAGTATTTCATCCGGTTTAATTTCACTAAGCTCAGGAACTGACCTGAATTTAAGACGCAAGGGCAAGAATGGGTCAAGAAAGACTAATAAATGAGTAAATGCTGTAGAATAAATGAGTCAATTCTGAGTTTCATTAGGAACATGCTCATTTTAAATAAACAGTCCAAACTGAAAGACAGTGTCATGTAGATGAATTGATATACAAAAAGTCTAAAGTAAGATAAGAGATCCTTTATTCAGGGAAATTCCAGTGTTGCAGCGCACATACAGGACAGTAGTAAAAGGACACTGGGAGCACTCATAATACACAATAGTAAATTTCTCCAGTTTGGGATCAATAACGTCTATCTTATCTTATTTTGTATGCAATAGCTGCTATGTTTATGTTTTATGTTGAATGTATTCCAAATTAGAATATAATTACAAGACGAGTCAGACATGGTTCTAATGTTTATTTTTCGAGATCATGTGAGTTCAGCTGTTGACAGAAAAGTATTCAGGAATGTTTGGCACGTCCACTGTCTGTTTCTGTAAAGGTAGACCTCTGAGAAAACAGAAGTCTGCCTTTAGACGTGCTTCTGAAATTCACATTCTGTAAATGCTACACATGTTTGTTCATTGATTTGTTTTGATTGTTTTGAAACCTGTGCTGAAAGCAGGCTCTTGTTTGTCCAGAGCTGAGAGCCTGTTTGACCGCCCCCTAGAGGTCAGTGTGGATCTGCAGTCTGGGGACATCCTGGGCCCTCTTCAGTACAGGACATGGAGGAAGATGTGGCAAATCTTTAAGTCAGGTAAAAAATAAAAAAACTTTCAGTTTAGTCGAAAAACCTCACTCTCACTACAGTTTAGTTCTATCGCTAGTTTTCAAATGCATGTATTTTTTGCCTCTGTCACATTGTCCAGACAGAAAAGTGAAAACTAAAGGACAACCTCCAATCAGTCAATCAGCTCAGTGCAAAATTCATAGTGTTCTTTAAAGGCAAAATGTATAAAAGTGTACATATGAACAAGAAATAGGTTATACTTGAGGACATATCAGGTTTGTGAAGTTGTCAATTGTTTGTTGGTTTTTTTACACAATGTGCGAACACAATCATCAATTGGTTAAAGTGACAGTTAACTTGTACGTTCTGAAGAAAAGGACCAGTGATGTCATGCAGGCCGCAACATGTTGAAATACAATAATCGCATCAGTCTCATAAAAGGCCATGATCCTTTTATAAAAGAGATTAACTCCATTACTCTATTTAATCACATTTTACTTGTTTTACTGTTCACTCCTATTTATTAAATTTTTTTCTTCCATATTTTTTATTGATCATTTCAAATAAATGTTAGCATGAATTCATCAAATTGTTACCATACGGTTGGGATGTCACTTCATGCTCATGTGTACCATGAAGGGCCAACTCAACCACATGGTCAAGCATGATTTAACTGTTGCAAATATGTTTTTTGCTGTATCAAGTTAAATCTTATTGTATAGTCATGTGTTAGATGATATAACACATATAAACAATAATGTTTCCCAAAAAAAGTTGTAAAAAACGTAAAAAATAAAATAAAATAAAACTTGGGGCATATATTTAGGTATTTGCTGTTTCCTGTAGATGTACAGGGCATTTCTCAATGCTATTAAACAGAAGTTTAATAGCATGCTTGGTCTTGATGTTGAGTAAAGTATTAAATAGTCTGAACTCATTCCTCCAATGATTGTTGTTAGGGAAGCTGTTAGTCAGAAACTCAAAAACACTGACCTCTGGTGGATATTTTGAGCAGTTACCCCAATCAGGTAGATTTCAGTTACAAGTTACAGTTGGAGTTTTCCAAGTAGATATAGTGCTTCAAAATGGTTGAGTAAAACATTCAAAGGGTTAAAACACCAAAGCACTGGTGTTATCTGTGAATGTTCTTTGCTTTTCTTTCTTGTGCTGATGTGACATATCAGACCATTTCTGAGTCATTTCTGGAGCATGGGTGCATTGCTGAATTTTTTTTAACATTTAACCTACTAGACAAATCAACAAACTTCAGCAGTCAAAGTCAAAATCAAAAGCATGGGTGTCAAAAGACATTAAACAAAGACTTCCATGAAAAAAGCCTCTCAGATCAGAGAACCTTTATTTGTCTTATATTGGGACATTTTGAAAATATGCATATGTCCTGTTTATGATCATTATGATGAGTATAAAGGTGGCATGTGTTGTTCGGATGTTTTGAACACATGAATTTCTCCTACTGGGATGAATCAAGTATCTCTCTATTTGAAATAACAATGATTTTGTTTGTGTGCAGTCCAGTAATAAGACTCTGTGAATGCACTGAGCCCACTCACTGTAAGAGCTTGTCCATTGTCCAAAACCCTCTAAACTGTTTATTTGCTTTTGCTGCGGAACTCCAGTTAACTCCTGCTAAGCTGTGGCGACAAGAATGTTAGAAATGCCATGATTAATAGACTTGTAACTCGCCTCTTCCTTTGTGCCTCTTTGTGTTGCCACCAAGGGCATTTGCACCGACCGCACAGATCTGAATTCAGGTTACGTCAAAGTTGCTATACACACTGCCATTTAAAATTCATTATGTCCATTTAGCTACAACTGTGGGGTGTCTCGTCTTTCAGGAGATTAGAGGCGAGTGAGTACATCTCTCAGCTGAAGGTCACGATCGATGCCTGCAATTGTTCAAGACTTAAAGTAAACAGTTTATGTTTAACTATTATCACTTTTAATCGACCCCTTATGACAAACAAGGACAGAGGGACCAGTTGTATTGGCTACTATTGCTGCCATGGCTTGTTATACCTCATTTTAAAGAAATGTGTTACTTGTCTCAAATAAACAAGACAGTATTTTATTTTATTCTGGAATGTTAACCAAATATATTATAGATAGTTGAATAGACTTTTTTTAACCTTTAGTTCAATTTTGGTACCATCCAAACAGTCTCTGAGCTAGCTTTGTTCAAAAATATTTACCAGAAAATATCATAAAATACTTACCTTAGATGAGGTAAAAGATTAATTTGGAGCCAACTTCCCACAAAGAAAATTACTTTTTATTATAATTTCCGCCAAAAGCCAGCTCTTACCTTTTTGATTCAGCCCCCGACCAAAATGAGTTTGGCACCCCCGCCTATCATGTACTGAACTAATGATTATTTTGATTTGTTTTCCGATACTTTGTCTGCAGATCCAAATTTTTATCTCAGTTTGACCCTGATAAAACTGAAGTAACGAGCCTTGTGAGACACTTTGAGCTGATTGGGTCAGGGTGGTCCTCTCTTTGGGGGTTTTCTTCCTGAAAAAAATTGATCTATAAATGAGACAGAGACTAGTCAGAAACTAATGATAAAACCAAACTGTTTTTAGAGAGAGAGACCAGTTCAAAATTATATCATTTCCACATTCAATTTTGTTTGGTAAAGAAATTAGGTTCATTTTCACTTCAGATAATGCTCCCACAAAAAAACCAGCGTGACCTAAGCACACATACATCTATGGAAAACTAAAGGTCTTTTTTGTCTTCTATTTCAGCTATGACTAAAGTGACCCTTGACCCTAACACTGCCTACCCCTGCCTGTGGGTGTCTGAATGCCGCACCAGCGTCCTGGTGGGCAACATCCGTCCCAATCTACCCAACAACCCCGAGCGCTTCACCCTCTACAACATCGTCCTGGGCTGCGAGTCCTTCTCCTCCGGGCGCCACTACTGGGAGGTGGACGTGGGCTCGAAAAACGCCTGGGGCCTGGGAGTGGCCACGGCCTCGGTCAACAGAAAGGAGGAGATCAGCCTCTGTCCCGAAGACGGATTCTGGACACTGGTGCTCCGCGACAACGGAGACGGCACCAGCGAGTACGAGGCTTGCACGGACTCGGAGGAGGAGGGCCTGGTCCAACCGTCCAAACGTCCCAGGATCGTGGGGGTCTACCTGGACTGTGGCCGAGGGGAGGTGGCCTTTTACAATGCGGAGGATATGGAACATCTATTCACGTTCTACGGCGCTAAATTCAAAGAGCCGGTTTTCCCATATTTTAACCCCTGGCCCATCATCAACGGGCTAAATCGAGAGCCTCTCATTATAGTTTCACCGCACTGGGATTAACTTGTTTTTCTTGGCACTTTATAGACACAAACCAGAAACACAATGTGCCTTTTTTAAATGGTAAAAAATATTGCGATATATATATTTTTTTAATTAATTGCATGACTAATATCATACCTTTTTTAAAAGCATAAAATATGTAATGAACAAAGTGTATTTTTAATGTGAATTCATAACATTTAAAGCTGGGGTAGCTAACTTTCTGGCCATTGAAAAAAAATAAAAGTATTATGTAAGAAACGCCATTTAACCCTTGCTCGCAATGCAAGTTTTCACATACATGTCTTCTGTCACAGCTTTAGATCCGCTTTTTCAGATATAAATGTGAAAAAAAGAGAACCATCCTCACTCAGCCAATCAGGTTTAAGCCCAAAGAGTCAAATAGTGATTCACAAGGCTCTATAATCCAAGTATTCAAAAGATAATGTGATGAATACAGAATGTTGTGGGCTGAATTCCCAGAAACGTTGTATGCTGCTTTCATTTTACATCACAGCTTTGGTGCTACTTCTATATTGTCCCACTAGAGGGCGTGGTTACACACTGAGATTCAAGTTTTTTTTTCAAAGCTCCAAATTGGCATAAAACAAATTTAGAATGACATGAAGCACCGATCTGGAACAGCATGCTCTAAAAGAGAAAAAAATAAAAGTGTATGAATAAATTTATACAATTTACCGGACATCTATTGCATGTGTATTTTCAGTGTGTATAAATATATTAAGATAATGTAAATAAGAAATATCAAAGGAATAATTACGATATAATGTTGCTATTATTAATCTAACCTGCAATTGTAGCCTTGCCATTTGATTCCATTGTTGATTGCCATAGACACTTTGTCCTTATCTGCTGTCCATGGTTAACACGTTGCCATTTGGCCTCTGGAGTATTTTTGACTGATTCTGTTACAAATAAATAATGAGAATTGGTCTGACCTAAATAAAAGTTTTATCTCTGTCTGCTGCACCTGTGTGCGTCAGCCTTCCATACGTTCTCTGTGGACTTTGGGTTATGTCCAGGGCGCCTTCATCTGTAATTAGATATTAAGAAGCCTGATAGTAACACAAGCCTACACTTCTACATTCCGAAAAGCTGCCACTCCCTCAATCACCTGTTGTCTTTGACCAAGGTTAAAATCCAGATTCTAATCAACTTTCCCCCAAAATTTGTCCAACATTTATATTTTCTCAACCGATGGAAGCAGTTCATTGACAATTTAAAGGTTATGAAAGTGTACGGTCTATTCTTAACCTTGACCATCAGTAAGTTGTTGCTTCTGTAATGGATCTAGTAAAGAATTTGCCTCATCTATAGTTAATTGGGACCGGGATGGTGTGATGCGGAGGAGAGACATGGGGGCATGTGTGTTTGTGTGTGTATGTGTGTGTGTGTGTGTGTGTGTGGTTTAAGTCCAAGTTTAAGTGATTAATGGAAACCTCATTAGGAATCGGAGAGAAGTCGAGCCATACGTTGGGTCCACTGTCTGGGCAATGTACAGTGTGTATCACATTTAGAGGCTTAATACGGGGTGACCGGAGAGGACAAAAGCATGAGACCACACTTAAACAGGTAGTTTATTGGCCTGGAACATCAAGAGTTTGTTATGCTAAAACAGTGGTTCTCAAACCTTTTACACCAGGTACCCCCTCAGGAAATACTTGCCTCTCCAAGTACCTCCACAAATGACCAACACCACACAGTAGCGTAATAAACCTAAGTATTCATCAAAAACAAGGCAGAGGTTTCATTCCTAAAGAAGCTTTTGCATTTGCTGCTCCTTCTACATGGAACGTGTTGCAAAAAGACTGGAAATGATCTGACTGTATGTCATCGAATGCTTTCAGATCCAGATTGAGAACACTTGAGACATCTTCAGTGAAATGTAACTGTTTTTATAATCTGTAATTGTATGAAATGATATGTGACTGTTTAATAATCTGTATGTAACTATTTTATAATCTGTAATTGTATGTAATGTCTGTACAGGACTCCCTAGAAAAACAGGTTCTCATTGACTGCCAGCCATTTTTGATGACTTCACTGATTTTCAAGCCTCAAAGAATATTGTGTGCTATGAAAAATATGAAACCAGAGTCTGAAAGACTGGACTGTCTACTTTCAGCAACAAAAACAAGTTTGTTTTTAGCTTGTTTTGTTCTCCTGCGATCTCCAGTCGAAAAGAGGAGTGTGACAAAAAGCTGAGAAAATGAGGTGTAGTGAAAACAGACGAACCTGCAGAAAAGTGACTGTAAAACGATTTAATTATTTTGTAATAAAGCAGGATGTGTTTTTCCACCCCTTTGCCTCTTGGGGCTTCCGTACATTTAACTGGTCCTGAAATTTGCACTTCATTTTTATTCCACTTCTCTAAAACATATATTGTGAATGTAATTGTATCCATCCATCCAATTTCTACTCTTTAATCCATTTCTGGGTCAGGGGGTGGCAGTCAGAGATGCCACCCAAGTCTCATAGCACCAGCCTCTCACTGACCCTCTGCAGGTGGTGAGTCCACAGGAGGACGGCTGCTCTGAGTGTGAGCATAGCCTTGATCTTTCAGTGGGGGCTTCGGGCAAAGTGGGGTTAAGTGTCTTCCCCAAGGACACAACTAATGTAATAGTAATCAAATGTTTATCAGAAAAATTACTCTTCAATATTTTGCCAGAATTGTGCAGCTCTACATGAATAGGAAACTGTTTTTATGTTTTTTATCTATTGGGCTGTAATTAACGGTTATTTTGATCATTGAATAGTTTGGTAATTCGTCATTGGATTAATTGAGTTTTGAGCACAAAATTAACATTGCATTTTAAAATATTTTGAATCACTACCATTCAAGAGCATCTTCTTAGGAGGTGAGGGACCGGAGGGTGCTAGTCAAAGTCACCTCCATCATGAACAACACCTCCCACCCACTGCACAGGACTCCTTCAGTGGAAGACTGAGGCACCCTTAGTGTAAGAAGGAGCGCTACCGCAAGGCCTTTATCCTCACTGCTGTCAGACTGTACAACAAGTCACTTTAAGACACTGCATTAAGACTGAAAAAAACCTGCATTACTATTGACACTGTTTCTTGATTGCCACTTTTTAATTGCCACTTTCTATTGTACATAAAATATCCTGCATTTAACATGTTTGCACATTTCTTTCTTTTGTACAATCTTGAGTGTTTCTATCCATGCCAGATGTGACATGTACATTTCTCTTTTGTGAGATCAATAAAGTATATCTTATCTTATCTCTTAATGACGAGTCAATATAAAAGTTGTTGTTTACCTAAAATACACTGGTTACATATTTTCATTTAATATCGCACTTGATGGTTCAGACATACATTGCGCTTATGAATTAACAAAAAAATAACAGAAAATGTGAGTAGTTAATTGAAAAACAAAATAAGTAATTTTCTACAAAGCATCAATAATTTACATGTAGCATTTCTCTGCGTGTGTTCTCCTTGCGCGCTCTGACTACGGTCCTGTATGTGCGTTGCAACACTGAAATGTACCTCTGTGGAACTAATAAAGATTCCTGTACAATTGAGAGATGAAATTAATGTTGATTACTAATAATATTGAGGATGTAGCAGTCAATTATACAACAGTGTGTGTCTTGAATAATCAGGTGTTTTACTCTCATGTCTCTCTGAAGCTGAAATGCCTCTGATCTGTGCACACGCTTCTTTGCACATCGTTCTCTCCTGTGATGTCACGCTGCACCTGCGCTCAGCCACTCGCATCAAACACGATTATGCACAAATAAGGACGTCATTAGTCATGTGCTGTTCTGCAAAACAAGAGCCATAATATCATGACCGCAGATTTCTGCCTTTGTTGTGTTACACTGAAGAGGAGATTTGACTTTGGCAAATAACAGCAATGCAATTTGGGACAAAACAAAGGCTTCAGATATGACGAGGTTTAGGGATTAAGGGGAATCTCCCAAAACAAGCTCTTAAGTAGAGATTTTCAAGAAAGTGTGTAAAACAAACATTACTGGAGTTGTCCTTTTTTTTCTCATTTCACATTCATTGTTTACTGCTTTTTCAATGTTCAAGCTGATTTAGGCTTGTTTTACAATGCATTTTTCCTGGTTTAGCCCCGGTTTAGTACTTTATATGAATATGAAACTCACTGCACTACGACACACAACAATTTTTGTCTACACTTCGATGCAGGTTTCATGTTTGTCTCATTTTTGACTGACTTGACATTTTACACTAGAGCAGGGATGATGTCAAAGCGGCACGTTGTGGACCGGTTTGACATCCCTGCATGAA
The DNA here is from genome assembly GCA_964034765.1 of Knipowitschia caucasica. Lineage (NCBI taxonomy): Eukaryota > Metazoa > Chordata > Actinopteri > Gobiiformes > Gobiidae > Knipowitschia > Knipowitschia caucasica. The sequence goes on from OZ035830.1 coordinate 31,175,475, forward strand.
AGAGTAAAGTGCCACCTGCTTATTACCTACAATGAGTCACACTATAAGTCATACTGTAATCATCATAACAATAATTTTGTTGTTACAGGTCGATTCTGTGGACAAGGCGTTCCTTCTCATGTGACACATTGATTTACAAGGAGTTTTAAAAGCAATTACAAATAGGTATCAATTCTATAGGCACCCAAGCAGAGAATTACATGAGCTTCTGACTCCAGGGAACCTTCTTTAACACCTTCCACACATATTTCCATACATTGTTTCTTTCTTTTCTTTATTTATTTATGTTATTGATTTTAGTAGGCTCTCAGATCTAAGGTTTTTTACATCAAATAATTTTACATCACATTTCTGAAAAAAAAAACCAAGGTTAGGTCAGGATGTGCCTTTTCAGACTTTTGGTAAACATAGTAAATGGAGCATTGTTTTGCATTATTGTTATTGTATTACGTATAAAGGGAAAAGCAGACAGGAAAGGAGGAGAGAGAGAGAGAGGTTAGTGTGTGAGAAGTAGATAACGCAAGGGGCCAGTGATGTTCGGGAGGTATAGAGTGTCACCTAAAGGAGCAGAGATCGCCAGTGAGGTTGGAGGTGCAGGAACCCAATCCTACAAACAAGACTACTGCTGATGATAAAAACCAGCTCACCTGAAACGCACCAGGAGACAGAAATTTAGACAAGCAAGGTGCAACACTGAAGGAGCCAACTAAGCGAATACGTTTGTGTTTTCTCGGAAGAAAGCGAGAAGCTGAGACTTTTTTTTTTTTTTTAACTTACTGCAGTTTTGTTTAAGTGCTTTCTGGATCTCGAACTACTTTTACACCACTTTCAATCAACCTTTTGGGCAACACTTTTACACTTTTGATCCCATCATGAGCTCTGTTGCAGATGGAGTGATTTAACACATAAAAGGAGTGAAAAAGCAGCCAGCGTTTAGGGCCAGCTGCTGCCAGGGCCACAGCGGCGGAGGAGAGAGGCGGGTGAGGGAGGGGGGAGGGAGCTTCGGCATCACCGCGGAGCCAACATGTTCATGATCATTCGAGAGACGCCAGCAGGAGGAGGCAGTCCGGGGGCAAGGAGCGCGCCACAGGAGAGGTCGGAGAAACAGGTGCGTGGACACATCCTCATCCGGCCCACCTTATGCTATAGAGGAGGCCAAGGCGGGGCAAGGTATCTGAGGAGAGGCAGAATTAGTGTGAATGTCAATGAATGAAGGAATGAAGTTATTATGTTGCTATCAGAAAAAAAGGTAAAAATTGAACAGCAGAATTTGGCATTGTAATCGGTATGTAAACTAGTTTTATCGATAGTCTTGTTCAAAGCTAGTATTGTCCATAAACATCCTCCTAAATTAACTTTTTTCATCAGAAATTGTGGTCACACGCCACCTCATGTTGGCTCTCAAATACATCACAAAGTCACACTTTTTGTTGACTTTACAAACAATGATAAATACATGTTTTTAATGTTGCGTTTATACATAATGTATGCAGTATTTGAATGGTTAATGAATAATGTATTGGTCTGTGGTCTCAAGTGTTCCCAATTATAACATGTTTATTTTTGTTTGCTTTTAAGTTTCAGCCTTCTTATTGTGACTAGTCCTAAACTGTAAAAACCCAGGAGTAAAATCTTCACCTTAATAACCTTGCCTCGTTACCTGAAAAGTGACAGATGCATTTCCTAATTTGCATGCATGTTAAATGCCCGGGTGTCACATGCAGGACACTGGGCACCAAATTTTGCAGAAGGTGACATAAGTGCGTGTACTAGGGCAATTTAGCGCTGAACTGCCCCTCTCCTGTTCCAACTCAAGGTCCAAGCTGCCATCAAGAAGAAAGTGGAGAAGCAGAAGAAGAAGAAGAGCAACAGCCAGGGAAAGACGTCCGGCGAGGTCCCCACGCCGCAGACGCCCAGACGCAAGAAATCCCAAGTGGTGAGGCCCAACCCCACCATCGAGGAGGCGCACAAATTGGAGCAGACGCTGGAGGAGCTGATGGAGGGACCGCACCGCAAAGAGCAGGAGGACCCGCCCGAGACGGAGGCGGAGCCAGTGGACCTGCTGCCCATGGTCACCTCGGTGTTTGGACAGGTAAGAGTTTCAGCTGTGGTGCATTTTGTTTGACCCAACAACATGCCTCTTGTTGTGAACGAATCAGACCAAAACGTATTGTTTTTATAATTAAAGCGGGAGTTTCTTTCTTTTTTTAAACAATAATTGTAATAATGGAAGAAAAGAAGCAGACGGCAACAGACAATTTGTGATCTTACAAGAAAATATTATATATTTTACTTTATTTGTAAGAAAGAGCTATCTGAGTCACTGTTGGATGTTTTGGGATGAGATCTGATTGGCAGAGAGAGAGTCATTTTCAATAGATAAATTATGAAAGTAAAGATAAAAGTATAGTAGTTATTGCAAGAAGTTATCTACAGAAGTAACAGTATTGCAGTATTCTGTTTAAGAATACATAATTTAGATCTTGAGATCTGATAACGCTTTAAATATTGATAACGATTGTCTTCCTCTTCATTTTTGGGATAAATTGACTTTTTAAATTTGGGGCTTGAATTCCAAAGAAAGTGCTTCAAAGGGCAGCTCATGTAGTGGAGTAAAACTCTGCATTGTAAAAAGTACTGGAGTACGTTGCTTGAAATAGATGCAATAATAGCAATAAATAGATGTGGTTTATAGAAATTGTAATCACACAGAACATCTAGCCTCATGATTGTTCTCCTCAAAAGTCTCTTTTAGAGCATTATGTCATCCAAAGCATAATAGTCGGTCTATACTATCATGGCAGTATTATTGTTGTGGCTATATTTAGAGTCTAGTGAGGACAGTTTGGTCTGGTGTAACTGAACGCTTCAGTCAGTGTGGAGAGTGTGGAGAGCCGTCCTCTGTGCGGGTCTGTGTTGCGTGGCTCAAGTTCTGTGGCTGATTAAATGTCTTTCCAAGCACATGATTGAAACTCTAAGCCCCAAACACACATTTAAAACCATCCTATCAGAGTTACACTTTTTGTCTGCCCGGCTTGACCTCACACACACACATACACTTTGCACACACACACACACACCATAGTCAAATTAATAAACAACTTTTTTGTGCTTTTACAAAAATTAACATATACATTTGTATAATCCATTGAAGTAATGAAAGTAATGCATATGATGACAAACTAATTCAATATTATTACAATATAATTACAATTTTGAAAGGTGAAATACTAACTCTCAGCCCTACATATGAATTGTGGAGGCTCCAAGATGAAATTAACTACTGAATACTTCAATCTGATTTATCTGCACATATATGGTGGTTATACAAATTACATAACCAAAAAGACCACACATTTCTCCAATACATATAAAGGTCAATATATTATATATATACATTATTGATACTCTTCCTCTAGTTTGCCTTGTAGATGAGGGAAGAAGAACCGTGGCATTGGCATGAAGGGAATGTGGAAATTCACAAAAAAACATTTAATATTGTTTTCTTGTATTAATGTTTAAACTGAAAAAGTGAAATATAAAATCTAATTTGTGCAGTTCTTTTTAGAACTGCAGAAACAATGTTTCTTTAAAACTTTTGAATTATGAAAAAGGATTTACAAAAAACACAGATTCACGATTAAAATCATGTTTGTCTCTACAGCATGGACGTGATGTCATTTCATTCCAGTGTGACATATATTCATCCACCTTATTTATCAGACTGCTCTCACCCTAACTGCTGCAAACAGGGCTAAAGCTGAGAAGATGGTGTGTGTTTGAGAGATTTAAGCCTCTCTACTTTGGAAAACATGACGGAAGTGTAATCTGTAACAGATACAGCCACGGACGGACGTACGGACGATAAAGTAACATTACTGAAGGCATTGTCCAATCAGCTCCCACTTGAAGCAACATGGGCACAAGTATACAGGCTTATAATACAAGTATACAGGCTTATAATACAAGTATACAGGCTTATATAGGCAACACAAGTATACAGGCTTATATAGGCAACACAAGTATACAGGCTTATATAGGCAACACAAGTATACAGGCTTATAATACAAGTATACAGGCTTAAATAGGCAATACAAGTATACAGGCTTATATAGGCAATACAAGTATACAGGCTTATAATACAAGTATACAGGCTTATATAGGCAATACAAGTATACAGGCTTATATAGGCAATACAAGTATACAGGTTATATAGGCAATACAAGTATACAGGCTTATATAGGCAATACAAGTATACAGGCTTATAATACAAGTATAAAGGCTTATATAGACAATACAAGTATACAGGCTTATAATACAAGTATACAGGCTTATATAGGCAATACAAGTATACAGGCTTATAATACAAGTATACAGGCTTATATAGACAACACAAGTATACAGGCTTATAATACAAGTATACAGGCTTATATAGGCAACACAAGTATACAGGCTTATATAGGCAATACAAGTATACAGGCTTATAATACAAGTATACAGGCTTATAATACAAGTATACAGGCTTATAATACAAGTATACAGGCTTATATAGGCAACACAAGTATACAGGCTTATAATACAAGTATACAGGCTTATATAGGCAACACAAGTATACAGGCTTATAATACAAGTATACAGGCTTATAATACTAGTATACAGGCTTATAATACAAGTATACAGGCTTATATAGACAACACAAGTATACAGGCTTATAATACAAGTATACAGGCTTATATAGGCAACACAAGTATACAGGCTTAAATAGGCAATACAAGTATACAGGCTTATAATACAAGTATACAGGCTTATATAGGCAATACAAGTATACAGGCTTATATAGGCAATACAAGTATACAGGCTTATATAGGCAATACAAGTATACAGGCTTATAATACTAGTATACAGGCTTATAATACAAGTATACAGGCTTATATAGGCAATACAAGTATACAGGCTTATAATACAAGTATACAGGCTTATAATACAAGTATACAGGCTTATATAGGCAATACAAGTATACAGGCTTATATAGGCAATACAAGTATACAGGCTTATAATACAAGTATACAGGCTTATAATACTAGTATACAGGCTTATAATACAAGTATACAGGCTTATAAAGGCAATACAAGTATACAGGCTTATATAGGCAATACAAGTATACAGGCTTATATAGACAATACAAGTATACAGGCTTATATAGACAATACAAGTATACAGGCTTATAATACAAGTATACAGGCTTATATAGGCAACACAAGTATACAGGCTTATAATACAAGTATACAGGCTTAAATAGGCAATACAAGTATACAGGCTTAAAATACAAGTATACAGGCTTATATAGACAATACAAGTATACAGGCTTACATAGGCAATACAAGTATACAGGCTTATAATACAAGTATACAGGCTTATATAGGCAATACAAGTATACAGGCTTTGAATACAAGTATACAGGCTTATAATACAAGTATACAGGATTATAATACAAGTATACAGGCTTATATAGGCAATACAAGTATACAGGCTTATATAGGCAATACAAGTATACAGTCTTATATAAGCAATACAAGTATACAGGCTTATATAGGCAATACAAGTATACAGGCTTATAATACAAGTATACAGGCTTATATAGATAATACAAGTATACAGGCTTATAATACAAGTATGCAGGCTTATATAGACAATACAAGTATACAGGCTTATATAGGCAATACAAGTATACAGGCTTATATAGACAATACAAGTATACAGGCTTATATAGACAACACAAGTATACAGGCTTATAATACAAGTATACAGGCTTATAATACAAGTATACAGGCTTACATAGGCAATACAAGTATACAGGCTTATATAGACAACACAAGTATACAGGATTATAATACAAGTGTACAAGCTTATATAGACAATACAAGTATACAGGCTTATAATACAAGTATACAGGCTTATATAGGCAATACAAGTATACAGGCTTATAGACAATACAAGTACAGTGCCTTGCAAAAGTATTCGGCCCCCTTGAACCTTTCAACATTTCGCCTCATTTCAGGCTTCAAACATAAAGATATAAAAAATATTTTTTTTGTCAAGAACCAACAACAAGTGGGACACAATCGTGAAGTGGAACAAAATTTATTGGATAATTTAAACTTTTTTAACAAATAAAAAACTGAAAAGTGGGGCGTGCAATATTATTCGGCCCCCTTGCGCTAATACTTTGTAGCGCCACCTTTTGCTGCAATTACAGCTGCAAGTCGCTTGGGGTATGTCTCTATCAGTTTTGCACATCGAGAGACTGGAATTCTTGCCCATTCTTCCTTGCAAAACAGCTCGAGCTCAATGAGGTTGGATGGAGAGCGTTTGTGAACAGCAGTCTTCAGCTCTTTCCACAGATTCTCGATTGGATTCAGGTCTGAACTTTGACTTGGCCATTCTAACACCTGGATACGTCTATTTGTGAACCATTCCATTGTAGATTTGGCTTTATGTTTTGTATCATTGTCCTGTTGGAAGATAAATCTCCGTCCCAGTCTCAGGTCTTTTGCAGACTCCAACAGGTTTTCTTCCAGAATGGTCCTGTATTTGGCTCCATCCATCTTCCCATCAATTTTAGCCATCTTCCCTGTCCCTGCTGAAGAAAAGCAGGCCCAAACCATGATGCTGCCACCACCATGTTTGACAGTGGGGATGGTGTGTTCAGGGTGATGAGCTGTGTTGCTTTTACGCCAAACATATCGTTTTGCATTGTGGCCAAAAAGTTCGATTTTGGTTTCATCTGACTAGAGCACCTTCTTCCACATGTTTGGTGTGTCTCCCAGGTGGCTTGCGGCAAACTTTAAACGAGACTTTTTATGGATATCTTTGAGAAATGGCTTTCTTCTTGCCACTCTTCCATAAAGGCCAGATTTGTGCAGTGCACGACTGATTGTTGTCCTATGGACAGACTCTCCCACCTCAGCTGTAGTTATCTGCAGTTTATCCAGAGTGATCATGGGCCTCTTGTCTGCATCTCTGATCAGTCTTCTCCTTGTTTGAGATGAAACTTTGGAGGGACGGCCGGGTCTTGGTAGATTTGCAGTGGTCTGATACACCTTCCATTTCAATATAATTGCTGGCACAGTGCTCCTTAAGATGTTTAAAGCTTGGGAAATCTTTTTGTATCCAAATCCGGCTTTAAACTTCTCCACAACAGTATCTTGGACCTGCCTGGTGTGTTCCTTTGTCTTCATGGTTCTCTCTGCGCTTTAAACAGAACCCTGAGACTATCAAAGAGCAGGTGCATTTATACGGAGACTTGATTACACACGGGTGCATTCTATTTATCATCATCAGTCATTTAGGACAACATTGGATCATTCAAAGATCCTCACTGAACTTCTGGAGTGAGTTTGCTGCACTGAAAGTAAAGGGGCCGAATAATATTGCACGCCCCACTTTTTAGTTTTTTATTTGTTAAAAATGTTTAAATTATCCAATAAATTTCGTTCCACTTCACGATTGTGTCCCACTTGTTGTTGATTCATCACAAAAAATATTTTTTTAATAACTTTATGTTTGAAGCCTAAAATGTGGCAAAATGTTGAAAGGTTCAAGGGGGTCGAATACTTTTACAGGCTTATCTAGACAATACAAGTATACAGGCTTATAATACAAGTATACAGGCTTATATAGGCAATACAAGTATACAGGCTTATAATACAAGTATACAGGCTTATATAGGCAATACAAGTATACAGGCTTATATAGACAACACAAGTATACAGGCTCACATAAATGTATGCAGGCTTACATACAGGTATGCAGGTTTATGTCTATAAGCCTGTATACATGCATACATTGGCATTGTGTAGTGGAAGAATGCCAGGAACTGTGGGGGCTTATGTTTTGAGTAACGCAGACAGATTAAGTTTCTCTCCCTTCTAGAAACGAGTAATCAACCCAGGGAGTGAGGTCAAAAACAGGAAGTGGTTATTACAAAGATGTACAGCCGAGAAACAGATGATCCTAATCAGTGAGTGACAAAAGAGTCGGCCATGCCAAGAGACATCCGGAGTGCGCTCTGATTATTGTTGAAGAATCCTTCGGCGCTATAATACAAGTCGGCATCAAAAGTATTCCTTCTCAAATTTCCTCTACTTGAGTTTATTTTTTTGAGATGTTGAATTAATTATGAAACTGCCTCTCACGACTGCATTGATAAATGTGTTTGATATTCTATCTTATTTTAATTATTCATATCTTTATTATGAAGGATTTTGTTGTGATCAAACAAGTGAAATGATATCATAGTTTTGACAGAAATTTTAAAATGTTGACAAAAAGCACTCTGGTTTTTGATAGATTTTGAGTTTTTCAATAAAAGTACAAGACAAGTTCTGTAGAGAAAGAGCACAGCTCAGCTCAGTCTTGAAGGAGAAAAGACACACCTCCACTTCTCAACAGTCACAGTTTCACAATGATGTTTCACAATTTGGTATTTAGCAAATCAATCAAAGAAACAGTGGCCTTGGCCTAGCCCTGGTCCCATCTGCGTACAACCCCTGTTGCCCAGAAGACTGGCTGGAGCCAACAGTGAATACAATATATCTTAGCCACATATTACTTGAATTACACATCACTACATTAAAATGATAACTTAAAAAACATTCCAATGACATTTAGAGCCGCTCGGATTTGGTTGAACAAAACAAGTGTAAAACCTATAACATATGTCCTGGTATATTATATATATCCAAGCATTCTATAATTAGTTCAAATTGGAATTATTTTCAAGACACACCATAGATATAGAGGTATAATATAACTGTATTTTTTCCCTCGAGGGTCAATGAGGACACTCTTTGCTGTTGTTGTGCCACGCTCACACACAAACATCCATGACTCGTGGTACAAGCACTTGCCACAAAGTTAACCTCCTGACATTACAGCGCCACGCACAACTTGGATGTGCGATTGAAAAGTAATCAAAACGCAATGAGGATAAACCTGTGAGTCCGGCATTAAATAGTCATTCACATTAAATATTAAGAGGAGTTTCATTTGACTTAATGGCATTACTCAGGTTCGGGTATTTATAGCTATGTCATTATGGTCCCAACTTGCATTGTTTTTGTCCAGATCAAGTGGTTTACATCTTACATTTGAATTGGAACCACCTACTTAGATGTATGTTTTCATTCGCCTGAGAATATTTACAGAAATTTGCAGAGGAAGACAACACAAATGCTAATCTTCATGTAAACAATGAATAATAATATATCACAAACATCAACTTTAGTCAACAGTCATATGGAACAAAAGAGCTCAATAAATATTAGAATTTCAATTATATACCAAAAACCAATGCAGTTAACAAGCTGTGAAATCTAAGAACATTTTTTTCCCCCTCTCTCTCTCTCAAATTCCTTTACAACAAATGATTATAATATTTTTATCTTTAGTGACAAATTGCATTCCACTGGGCACTACATTTTCATACACAGAAACCACGCTCACCCCCCGCCCGCACTCGAAGAGCTGTTAGTGGGCATTACAGCCATGGCGGCCTACTGAGTACATTGAGTCATGACCATGGACACATTTCATGCTGAAAGTTCATTTGCAGTGCAGAATCTTATGGATGTAATACCCAGGGAAACCCCACGGCAGCTGTCAGGGCGCGTCACATAAAGCCTGTACTACAGCGGCCTCTAGCGCTGATTATTTCACATTACACCGTGCAGAAACATCTATACGCACTAAAACCATAGACGCGTCTTTTTAGTGCTTTGCGGGAAGCGTTCTCCATCATTAAAAATATAAATAAATAATCGAAATAATAAAATAGATAAATAGAAATGATATTTGAAAAGTGTATCAAATCTACATTTTAGTTATTGTTTTTTTCCTGTGTGGAGTTTGCATGTTCTTCCCATGTCTGCGTAAGTTTCCTCTGAGTGCTCCTGTTTCCCCTACCACTAAAAACATGTACAATAGCGGGAAAGCGTGTGTTTGAAAGGCAAAAATCCAGAGAGGTGTGTTTAACATACGCCCCAGCCAAATAACTGAGAAAAAAACCATATAATAAAAATAAAAAAAACTCAATAATGGAAATTTAAATAAAATAACATATCATTATATTTCACCTATCTATCCATCTATCTATCTTTCTATCTATAGCCACAAACCATGTTTTCCTAGGAGAGTGGTTGAGAGTTTCAATCACATTTTAGGGGTATTAATCATAAACACCTAATTTTTTTTTTTGCATACACTTCCTGTTAGATGTTTTAATTAATTGTATGTTTCTTTGATGGTCTGTTTTGGAAAAAATATCTCCAACAACCATCGTGTATGTGAAATGTGGCTCATTTTTTCAGTTGTTTATCTCATCCGAATCTGCTTTATCTAGATTTGTGGCAGATGTGCCGCAGTCTACGGTTCATGATCCCAACTTCTGCCTCGTACTCATCACCATCCTCCCCTTGTCATGGTGCGACAGATTGCGTAACAATTTAACACAAAATATGAATAAGAACTACAAATACATAAAAGTATATACATTTGCACATATACAAAGACAGATGTTTTTCATTAACCAGGTTTACCTTTTATTCTTAGGTTGTATCAATACTTTATAATACATGTAAATACTTTAAAACGTCGAAACCCATTTTGATATATGCCTACTTGTTAATATTACTCAATCAACAGAACTTTCTCAGTCATCTAAGTGCACCAGGATTAACCACAGTTCATTTATGTGCACTTAATTCCCCTTCAATTGCGATAAACCCGGCAGTGCTTTGAGTGCGGGAGGGGATAGATCGAGAGAGAGAGAGAGAGAGAGGGGGAAAGATTTAAAACCAGTGCCTCAAATGTGAACCCACTTCTAAATCTGCAGCTTTGACTTGTAGGGACTAATTGGTGGCTTGTGCAATCATATTCACGCCTTAGAGCAAACCAGGACAAATCTAAGGCGCTTTTAACATACAAAATGGAACAATTGGACAAAGGATTGTTTTGATTTGGTGATGGGCAACTGCACCAAACCATCTATGAAAGATAAAAAGGTAGGAACTTTTGTTTTGATTGCCTGCAGTTGTTTTTGAGTCCCTTTATTTTTACTGGTCTAGATAGAAATAGGTTGATTTTCATTGAATTGAGAAAAAATGATAACAGTTATAGTTGTATTTTTAATAATAAATGACAATAAATCCGATTTTCTTTTAGTATAGAATAGGACAGAATAGTATTGATGATTGAACTGGTGAGTCCTCCACAAGTAGTTTTTAAATTTAAGCATACAATATTAGTATTTGTTTAAAAAAAAAAAAGAGAAAATCTGTAATTTTTATTTTTGGCAGAATTAGTAAATGATGTAATGTATTGCTTGTATATTCTCAATTTAAGGTTATAGTTCCAGACATTGAGAACACAGCATGTGAGGCTGCCAGTGTTATGTAAAACCTGAAAGTGTCAACGGATCAGTCAATTAGCAAAATGAGCCTTTGGGAGTGGACACACAAGAAGTGGTTAGGTTTAAGTTGTCCAGCGGTGGGGTAACGGCAGGAGTGAGAGGATTGCCTTGAAATAAAAAGCCGCTTATGTAATCCTGGTGTAGAGGGGGGCTTTCTCACTGTGCATCTCAATGTGATTCTTTCAAGATGTTTATGATTAATACCCCTAATTGTGTGACTCAAAGGTGGCAAAAGAAAGCATTAAGGCCCATGCGCAAACAGAGCAGCAGCTAGCCGCCAATGAGGACGAGGATGTGAAGGAAAAACCGTTCGGAGAAACTTTCGGTGCTTTGTTGAAGAACTTCAAGATGCTGCAGATAGTAGGCCCGGCCTGTGTGTTCCTAAGACAAGGGGTTGCATTTGTATGTAATCTGTTATGTTATTTAAAAATTCAATTCTCCATCTTATCCTCATCTTTGTGAGATTTTAGATCATTATAGAGGTGGGTTGGTCTTTTGGTTTGAAAAGGGCATTAGATCAAAAAATCTTAAAAAGTACACTGTGTAACACATCTGATTTGAGATGAAAATGTTGTAATCTAACAATTCTGGATGGGTTTACCAGAATGTTCGGTGGAAAAGCTACCCAGTCTATATTCAATTCGGTCATCAAATGGCCAAGTGGCTGCAGGTTTTTATTCCAAACAAACAAGAGCACACCAGACTCCACTCATTTCCCCAAGTCTTCAGGTTTAGAATAGACTCACATGAGTAAATGGGTGGAGTCTGGCATGCTCCTGCTTGGCTGGAATGAAAGCCCGCAGCCCTCAGCCCTTTATGAACCCAATTGAATACCCATGGAGCTTCTTGTCTCAACATACGTTTATTTGTACTTAGTCCAGGGAATAATAACCTGCATGTACAGATTCTACTAAGAAAATTACCAAATGCACAATAGTAAAGTCAGAACAAACATAACAAAAACAATAATAAACAGTAATAACTAACCCACCTCTTGCTATTGCTTAATATTGTCGTCACATTGTCATTGTTTTAAACCAGACATAACCCCATTACCTCACTCACAAAATAATCAATAATTTCCATGGAAAGACATTGATCGGTTGCGTTGTCACTGTTAGAACCAGCCTGAATATCTAGTTTTTATGGTATTTCCACTATATGGTCGTCATGAAATCAAACCTTGCTAATCAATATCAATGCATCTCCTCAATGTTACTCTTTAATCCGTTTGATGTGTTACGTAAATATATATAAGAAGCAGATTACTGAAGACACATAGCTTTTTTCCCATTAGCAAATTGTGCCCGAGCAATAAGGCTATACTGAAACAATCACACTTTCCTTGTCCATTGTAAACATATGTGTCTATAGTGTGTGAGTATTTGGGTTCTCATGTAAATATGTGTCTGCATATACATTTGGTGGCTCCATTATTGTGTTAAACAACATTTCTAAATATTTCCATCTTAAAGGTTCTCCTTGTTGTACTCTGCCTTGTCTCAAACCATGTCTGCTTTTTCAGGACAGAGAGCTGAGGCCCGAGGAGATGGATGGTAAGGAACATAAGACCAACATGAGACAAGACGCTTGTGGACCTAAACATTGCCTTGTGTGTTGAGCAGAGCTACGAGAGGCGTTCACAGAGTTTATGAACAAGGACGGCTACATCAGTCACAATAACCTGGGCGAGTGCATGAGGACCATGGGGTACATGCCCACAGAGATGGAGCTGATCGAGCTGAGCCAGCAGATCTGTGAGTGCATCATTCTACAGATGATCAATCGGCTCTTTTATAAGCATGTAGGGCCAGGCTGTCAAATTGTAACATATGGGGCAGCTGGATTTCATACCAACCAAGCAGGAGCCTACCAAACTCAGCTTAGTTCATCAAGTCGTTAGGTCAAAGATTATGTCAGCCACTTAAATTGTATTTAATCTTTAATAATTGTATTTAATCTTTAATAATAATACAAAACTACTGTATAATGTTTTATTCTCTTAACAATTTGAAAAGTAACTGACATTCACTTTAAGACTGGACTTGTGAAATGAGTGGAGCACACCAGGTCTCTCAAAGAGAGACCGTCTTTCTGTCACCTCCAGTCCCTCTCCCAAAAAACTTCAAATCAGGTCAGATATATAGAGGTAAAAACAGTGGTACCGGGTCCTGCCAGACAACGCCAAAATGTCACAAGTGTAAAAACAGGTTCTTCGGACCCGGGTTTAAAAGATGACCACTGGATTAAAAGCGAATTAAAAACTATTTATTATAAAATACATTAAAAACAAGTAAATTAATAAAAGCAATAAAACCTAAGCTAAAAACCCGGGAAAAAAGTTAAAGAGGCTAAAAACCCTTCTGCACGGCCTGGGCCGCCAGACCACGGCACTCTCCCCTCCCGTGTCTGGCTCCCGTGTCTCGTTCTCTTCTCTCTCCCCCCTCCCCATCTCCGTCTTTTATGCTCAAGGCGCAGGTGTCTTGATTGCTCATCACGTGGGGAGCCGGGGTGCTTCGGGTGGTGCAAGTCTGCAATATAAAAATACACAACATGCATAAATAAAGTCTAAAAACACAAAGCAAACGTTAAAAAACCCACCACCCTTTTGCACCCTCTGACAGTGACATGTTAGTTTCATATGAACCGGCCTGGACTCTAAGGAGCACAAGGACTGGGACTCCTGCTGGTGCCCAGAGTCAGAACTAAACATGGGAAGGCAGCGTTTCAGATTCATTCAGTTAAAATCTGGAAACATCTTCCTGAAAATGTAAGACAGGCCTCTATTCTGAAAATGTTCAAAACTGGGTTAAAAACAGTTCTGTTTAGCCATGCATACAACAGAGGGATTTAATATTTTCGTATTTATTTTTTATGTATTGTGATTATTGGTCTATCTCGTTTTTTTCAGCACTTTCCTTGTGTATAAATTGTGCTATAAACTTGACTTGCCTCCTGCTTGGTTGGAATGAAAACCTGCAGCCAACATGGCTCTTTCTGGAACATGTTTGATACCCCTGATGTAGGTAATAAAACTTGTTCTTCTAGGTGGAGGTAAACTCGATTTTGAGGACTTTGTAGAACTAATGGGTCCAAAGATGTTGGCAGAGACTGCAGACATGATTGGGGTCAAAGAACTGCGAGATGCATTTAAGGAGGTACCCATGCAGGTGATCATTGTATGAATTTTGACCTATTTCTGACCATGCGTGTTGTGTTGTAGTTTGATGCCAATGGAGATGGCTTGATCAGTTTGGCAGAGCTGCGAGAGGCCATGAAGAAGCTTATGGGTGAACAGATCACAAACAGAGAGATCAACGAGATCCTGAGAGACATAGACCTGAACGGGGACGGGCTGGTGGATTTTGAGGGTGAGGAGGACACAGCTGTTTTTGTTTGTTTTTCTATGAAAATCGCCTTAACAAAACTGTTTCTATTCTTGTGTTCATAGAATTTGTGCGGATGATGTCTCGCTAACCACCTGTAAGAGGAACAGACTGACATTATGCAATATTGTAGTCTGATGAATCAACGTCGACTCATTGGAGAATTATTTTTGTATTATACACAATGTTACATATAAACAATAGTTGTAAGGATCTAAACTTAAGTGCAATAGATGGACAAAGTATTTACCAGTTACATATCAAAAGCTCCACACAGTTCTTTGTTTTGTATGTTTTATAGACCTATATCAGTGTTGTAGCATGAAAGTATTGTTTGTAAGATAATTTTCTATTATATGAATACAATGAATAAATGAACAAATTAAGTAAATTCATCACCTTTTGTTTTGTTGAGTAAATACATGATCAACGTATCCCTAGATCATCACTTGTCTTTTTAAACTGTTTTAGCTTTTTTAGCTGGGTGAGTAATTAAGAATGTGAAGTAAGGCTTTCCTTTTACACATGAAAGGCATATGTACGTTTCCTTATAAGCCTTGACTATATTGCTTCAGTCATGGGTCTCTTCTCGGTGAGACATGCGCAGAACACTTCCACAGACCGGCGTCCAGGAGGCATCCCAAACACATGCTCGAGCCACCTCCGCCACATGAGGGATACATAAAACTGTTAAATAAATTATAAAAAGAAAGCAAAATGTATAAGTTCATGTTTTTTTTTTCTTTTTATTGAAAACTTGGCCAGACATCTGTACAGCAGAAAGTGTGTCCAATGCACAAGGATTAGGCAGGGCCATGTGGACTCCCATGGTGCATCACACCCAGTGCTGAGAGTAGTGGTTTAAAGCAAAGATCTTGCTTCCTCTTTGTTGTGTAAAAGAAGGGAGGAGATAGTGAAGCAAGGGACTACAAAATATGGGTGTGTGGTCACAACAGCTCGACTCGAAGGGGAGAAAGAGAAAGCAGAGGCAGAGGAAGTCAGGGAGGCCTAATTTGTGCTGAATGGTGTCCATCTGATGGAAAAGTGCTGGGCTTCAGAGGTCTCTCCCCCTCTCTCTCTTCTTCCGCCCCTCTCCCTCACTCCCACTCTTTCTCTTCCTCTCCTGTCCTGAGCTTCACTTGCTGGCCATGGTGTAGCATCCCTGCTGGTGCCACTGCATGTCGCGGATACGCCTCACGGACTGGAACTGAGGGCAGCGGGCGCCGTACTCATTGAAGTGCCTGAAGTCTCCCTTCTCCAGCAGGTACTGGCTGCCACGGTATCCAGGGTACTGGTATCCCACCCAGCTGTGGAAGATCAATGTTAAGCATGCACACAGAGTATTAGGTCCACTTGGTTATTCTGTTTAAAGACTTACGTTCCACAGCTAACAATGATGCTGCCAACTCTGTCAGTGAAGCCATAAGAGAACAGGCTGGGGACGTCATCATCCATGATCTCCATCTTGCGGCCCTTGAACTCTCCCACCTCGTACAGGCAGATCTTGTGCTTCTCAGGGTCCTGGAGCAGAGTTGATTTAGATGAGTCAACCAGAACCAAAAACAAAACAAGATAAACAGTCTCACCATGCGGACAGGCCTGAAGGACAGCAGGTAGTCGTTCCTCTGGCAGTTGCTCCAGGAGTCCCAGCGAGGGTACTCTCCCTTTTCCAGGATGTACATCTCTCCACAGAAGTTCATCTGCTCGAAGCCCACAAAGCTACAGAAACAGCTCCAATTAACTGTCTACGAATGACTTTCTATTGCAAACATTTAGTTTGGAACTTACGGTCCGCACTCCACGCGCAGAGAGCGCACGCGATCCATGCCCATCTCACACACATTCATGCACTCGTTGCTGATCTCGATCATACGACCCTGGAAGTTCTCCTGGTCAAACACGTACATCTGGAGCCAGAGCAAAAATGATTTTGGTACATTTGAAAAGAAACAACAATGTGTATGTGAAGTGTATTAGACAAACCTTGTAGGACATCATCCCCATCTCGGACTTCTTGCTCTGAGCAGCCTTGCCGTCAGTCTGAGAAGAAGTCTTGGACTTATCTCCACTTGACATGATTACTGAGAGGAGAAACTGTGTTATTTAAACCAATATTAATATTGGACAAGGGTTCATTTAATAATGACCTTACCAGTTTGTGTGTGCCTGTGACGAGCCTCACTCAGAGTGCGTGTACTCAGACTGCGCCCCTCCCATTTATACTCTGGCGCTCACAGGGCCGGGATTACCCCCAGAGAAACAAACCTGCTGAGGTCAGTGACGATGCACAAAGAAAACCCTGATCATCACAGATATGAGCACGCGTGGAGACGACCGGCGCAGCAGCGGCTCGGAGAACAAGCCCGAGTCCAAAGGCAAACTTAAGACATTCTCAATAAAGTGTTTTCAATTCAAACTATTTGTTGTGCTTGAATCTGTATTCAGGTTGTTTTTTATCCCAAACTCATTCATGTTATCATAATAATGCAGATCAAATATTAGAATGAAACTTCATCAATGTTTACATATGTTAAATTCATCACATTATTATAGTGTGAGTACAATGTGGGCTTTTGTTTAATTTACTACTGAAATAAAGCTATAAGCAGAAGTTAATTGTCCAAACACATAAATAACATGTAAGGATAGGGTCTAAATGCTTGCAGTTACATAAAACAGTGAAACAATATAAAATGGTGTATTGATATACAGTAGGCCTAATTAACAGTTAGCTAAGGCTACATAGGTTCAAGTCTGGGGAAAGCTTCCACACGTTCCCCGCTGAGAGGAACCCCAATGCGACCGCACTAATCCCTGAATTCCACACGCTTTGTCCCGTGCCACACGTAGTAGTGCTGACCAGAGCCCGAACTAACCCGAGCGTCTTTGTTTGACCACTATGGGATGTGCTGAGCTGGCCCCAGCAGCAGGACAACAGTCAAACAGCTCCTCTCGTGCGCAGCGACCCGAGAGCGCGTGTCGCGGGGTGTGCATTGCCATGAACGCGCAAATATCCACAACTGCAGGTATAAAACTGAAGCGCCAGGATCTCTCAGAGCTCTACGCGAGGCAGGCGGTAGGCGCGTATCACTCCACAGCTAAGTGCCAAACATAGGTAAGGATCCATTTCTGCTTTGCACACAGCTCAGGGCCGCAGTGCACACAAAAACAAAAGCACTCTCACACACACCTGTTTTGTCACATTAATGAATATCGTTCACTTATAAATAACATTTTCTGTATTGTACTTTCTGTTTATATTGATGTTATGTTATGATTTATCAAATCATGTGTCAGAGTGTCATTAAGTCAAATGCAATCTAAAATGATATATATTTATATATATTTATATCGATATCTGGCTGCACCAAAGTGATAAGCAATTTATAATGCAATACATTCAAGGTTTATTCTTGCATTTGAATAAAAAGATTACAATGGTACATACTGTATTTGATATTACTGTCCAGGAGCAAAGATGTACCGTACTATAAGATCCCCAATGATGCAGCCTCTGGTCAACTCTGGAATGGGAATGGCTCCATTCTTCAAGGTAAAAATGCTCAGTAATCTTAGACATAAACAGTACACTTTTTGATAATTTAGAAAATGATTAAAGGGGCATAAGGGAGGATTTTAGAAGATGTCATATTTCAAACAATTGTACATATAGATTTTTTAGGTTGTAAAATTACGACTGATGTCACAAGTCTAGCACCTTGGGTTTAGCCTCAATAGATCTCAATAGATTTATTTTCAACATGACATCCCTAAAGTGGTCATTGCTGCATGCGGAAGCCTGATCCTGTCAATCATTAGAAGCTGAGCAGGGCAAGGCATGGTTAGTACAGTGATGGGAGACCTCTTGAAACACCAGATGCCACAGAGGGGAGACTGTAGCTGTAAAGTTCCTAATTAATATCAGAACTGCACCACAGTTTGGAGCCAAAGGTACAAACAAGCCTAGGGCAGCTATGACAATTGTAGCATTATACCACCAGGTGAATTAATAATTCCATGTGAAGCATTTTCAAGTGCTATATAGAAACCAATGTATGAACATGATTATTGCAGTAACGTCCTACTGGAATATTCAGATTGTTATCGAGTAGCTCTCGTGTTAAAAGGTGGTGCTTGAATACCTCCTTCCTCCTGTTCATGACAGTTGGACCTCCTCTGTGTCTGCAGGTGACTGTGTTTGAGCAGGAGCACTTCCAGGGAAAGTGCCTGGAGTTCACCTCCGAGTGCTGCAACGTCCAGGACTGCGGCATGGATAACATCCGCTCCATCAGGGTCGAGAGCGGCGCGTAAGTCTGCTCCCAACCCACCAAAGAAAGTTACAGCAATGAGCAACAACATAAGAAGTGTGTTGTAGCAATAATAAAGAATGCATGATTTTGATCCAGAGGCAGGAGAGTGAGCAAATGAAGGTTGGTAAAAATCTCCCTAGTCCTTATCTTGATCTTTAAAGCTGAGGTTCCATAAATACATATGAATAAAATGTGACTCAATCACACCACAACATGACTTCTTCCAACTTATTAGATACATATATATTTTGAATAGTTACATTCTTGAGGAATAAAAAGTTAGGTACGCCAGCTTTAAAATTTCCTTTTTCAGAGACAAAGTAGCTTCAGGTTTAGTCAAGTGAAATTTAAGAGCTTTTAAAAGACTTTTAAATGCCACTCACATTTCCAAAGATGAAGGAAGAACAAGGATGGATAAGGAAGGAGTTGATGTAAGGGGTGGGACTGGACATGTCCCGAGTGTGAACTGTTAGTTTTAGTGTAAACCCCAGAGTAGGATTACACAAACAAGCAGGAACACCTCAAAGTACTGATTAAATTAATGATACGATCATTACAGGTTTCTTCAGGCTTTGCCAAGTCAATTTCAAGTACTTAAGATGTTTAAAGACTTAAGACTTTTAAAGAAAAAACTCAATACCTATTCCACAGATCTACCGGTTTCAGTTTTTTTTTTTTATATTCTGTTTGTATTGCTTCTACTTCATTAACAAATGTGAAAATGATGCCTCGCTTGAGGTGTGTAACATGTTTGGACCCACGGCAGGATTTTGCTACTTTCGCAATTATTATTATTTAGTTTACGTTATTTCAATCCAAATAAGCGCCCTTGACAAATGAAACTTTTTAGTAGAATGAGCCATGGAGAACGGGTAAAAAGTCTTCACCCATGTATCAAAATGCAATACTTTTTCTAAATCTTCTTTTGTTTTATTCCCAAATTCAGAAACTAAAACAGATGATTTAACATAGTATGCTTCCTCTAAAAACTAATTCAAAAGATATATTTTGGAATACAAATGTTTTTGAGCTAACAGAACCAGACAGTGATAAAGGGATTATCTGTGGGGTTGGTCAGGCACAACAAGTGTATGTAATATAGGAGGAATGCAGATTATACTACAAAAAATTAAGTGATATGTTCATGATTCTTTACCCGCGTTTGTTCTAGCTGGGTGGGTTACGAGCACCATGACTTCCAGGGCCAGCAGTTCATCCTGGAGAGAGGAGAGTACCCACACTGGGACTCCTACAGCGGGAACATCTCCTACCACGTGGAGCGCCTCATGTCCCTGCGCCCAATCTACTGCGCTGTACGTACACAACAGACAAAAACAAAAGAAAATACGTCATTCTATAAATCAGGACTGTGATGCATGAGATCAATGGTTCTCAACATCATCCTTTTTAGTGGGTTGCAAGCCTTTCCTGGGCTCCATTTGTATAATATGTACCTCCTACAATGAAAAATAAGTACAGTTGACCATGGTTATTTCTGCTGATGAATTAAGAAAAAAACAATCTATATCCTAAAGAAGTTATATTTAAACTGAATTAACTTAAAATATAAAACTTGCCCCATTGTAAGATTTCTTAAACACAACAATCCTTATTTAAATATTTATTACATCAATTTCTATGATTCCTGAGTATACTGTAATATCATTCGATGCTTAAAAAACAATTTGTATTTGGGTGGCAGCTTGGCGTTATCTGTTGATGCTGTTCCAGTTTAAAACCACTGATATAGATAGATCTAACAGTAGTCTCAACATCTTCTTTGTTATGTCTCCGGCAGTCCCACCAGAGCAGTCGCATGATGATTTTCGAGAAGGAGAACTTCCTGGGACGTACTGTTGAGATCTGCGATGACTACCCATCTCTGCAGGCCATGGGCTGGATGTGGCCTGAAGTTGGCTCCATGCATGTGCAATGTGGCGCGTAAGTCCCAGTTATTATTATCTAAACAAAGGCAAATTGAAAGCAAAATACAAACAAAACAACTGCAGAATGTAATTAGAGCTGGAGGTCAGGGGCCACTACAACTACAAGCAAATATGGACTATAGACAGGCATATATTCAGATGCTTTGCCAGATAGTTATTATATTCACAAACCTGCCCTGTCTTATGTCTAGTCCTATCTACTAGCCAAGATCATGCAGAGTATAGTTCAGGGGTCTCAAACTCAGATGCAGATATAAAATCAAGCCAATTGCACACGCTATTTTACTTTATATACGCAGATTAGCTCCTGGATAAATATAATATACCGCTACATTTTAAGAAGAAATGTAGCGGTATATTATAAGAAGTAGAAGAATTTCATTATGAATGTATTTTTCCCAAATAATTACTTGAATAATTAATTGAATATGAGGATGATATCAGTTTCATATATTTCTATGAACAAAATGAGTCCAGCTGCTTGGATTGAAACAAAACTGGACGAAAAGCAATGAGGCTTTGTGATAAAGACTGGGTTTAATAATGTTTACTTTGAATTTTTGCTTATTACATTCAGGGTTCAGTGTGTATGGTAAAATAAACGCAATGGTTACGTTATTGATAAAAAAAAAAAAAAAGCTTTGAAATTATGTAAACATGCCATATTTGCACAGACTAAGTGGGACCGTGAGGACTGCATTGACATTATTGTTTGACAAAATACCTTTTTGCTTGACCATTGTCGCATGCTTGAGACCACTGATATGTACTGGTCCAGGAAATGGATAAATGAGTTATAACTACTTTTGGCATTGACCATATTTACCAAGAACAATTTTTCAGCTCCATCACAATGTTCAAC
Source organism: Knipowitschia caucasica (assembly GCA_964034765.1). NCBI lineage: Eukaryota > Metazoa > Chordata > Actinopteri > Gobiiformes > Gobiidae > Knipowitschia > Knipowitschia caucasica. Next base: position 31,197,446 of record OZ035830.1, read on the forward strand.
AATAGGATCTTTGGACTGTGGGAAAATCTTTTGGCTTCAAAGTTTGGTTACACAAGTTCACAAATGTTTCTTCAAAATCTATATTGAAGAAAAATCCCTTGAGGTTACATAGATGAAGCTGGGTGATATTGAAACTCTCTAAATCACCCTTGTAATAGCTGCTGATTGTGCCAGAGCCCTCCCCAGCATGAAGTACATGCCAAACATAATCCCTAAAATGTGTTTCAAATCCCCATTTCCTCACACTTGTCGTCTGCCATTTCTAAAAGTAACCCCCGACTGTGAGTACTGACCATTCCATACATTTAATTCCTTCCAGCTTTGTGTGCTACCAGTATCCAGGCTACAGGGGTCAGCAATACATCATGGAGTGCGAGAGACACAGCGGAGATTACCAGCACTGGAGGAACTGGGGGTCCCACAGCCAGACCCCTCAAATCCAGTCCATCAGACGCATCCAGCACTAGGTCAAACCAAGACGGAATAAGACTGAGGACCATCACAATTCAAAGACCTACCCCTTATAACACCTCCAGCACTTCTTTCCTTTCTTTAATCTTGCCTTGAGCCACAAGTCCTTGACATCAGACCTCTCATCTGGGCATCCAAAGCCAAGAGAAGTCGCACTGTGAACAGGGAACACAAGCTCATAAGAAAATGCAGTTTTATTTGGCGAGGTTTATGTCCAACACTTACTGCATTTGGGCTGCTCTCTGCAAAGCAACACAAGTGAAGACCCCACATGAGACAATGCTGAGCAGAGATGTGGCAAAGGGTTGTGTGCAGGAAGCTGATAACAAATAAAAGTCATTTTCACTTCACGTGTTACCTTTCTCTAAGTTTGCACATGTCAGAAAAGGTATGAGAGTGGAGTTTTGTTAGATAATTTTATGATGTACTGAAATATGAACTAAATAAACACTTGTTTGACAGGTAATCTGAATCCATATATGGAGGACATTAACTGATATATAACCGTTGTCTACACTTGTAAGACATTATTTTAAGAATCTATGGTCTTCATCTGAACAGATTTAAGTAGTAGTAAGCAGTATGAGCTCTTTGTCTGATTAGAATTGCTCAATTATTTGTACATATTTTCTACAATAACAATTGTAATCAATAATTTGTTGTAAAGATATTCCAGCATTTCAGTAAAATATAATATACCTATCAACTAAAGTGAATTAATGGTGGAATTGTTTGTACCAGACAAATATTCTGTCAATTACAATACGTATAATAAAATAAAAACAAAGAGTTCCAATGAGAACATTTATGAACATTTGGCAGTAAATAATACCTGAATCCTTTCAGGGCTTTGAGGGAAAATTATAGAAACAAGAAATACCAACAAACATTTACAAACCCAAAGAATCTTGTAATGAATAACATTATAAACATAAATGTCCAGTTTCCCTTTCCAAATATACATATAAACAAAAAATTACATCTTATTATTAAAACTCACAATAAAACTTGTTTGTAAAACACGATAATACGACTTTGTCTCCTATTCGTAGTGCGTATAGGAAAGACAGTCGTTAACTTTGAATGAACATTTAGAGTAAGTATAAAAGATGAACTTGTAAATCTAGCTTGATTTTTTTATTATAAACCTTTCAATGTAAAAATAGCAGGATATATTGTTTTATATAATTCAAAACCACAAACACATAGGACTAAAATAGAAACATAAAACAATATGCACTTAAGACTAGTTTTTGTCTTAGCATCGCACCAGTCTCCCTTTTGACAACACAACGGTCATTTCCTCTGATGACTCTGACCCCACGTCGTCCTCAAACTCTGAGGAGTCCGTCCAGCTGATGAGCACTGGAGTGGGGGCGGGGCTTGAGCCGCCAGTCACATCGATATCATTTTCCAAAGCATCACATGTAGTAACAATATCAGCTCTGAGGGAACAAACCACCTCTGATTGGACCAGTTCTCTCTCGAGTCCTCTCGTCTGATCCAAGTCCTCGTCTAAACTGTCCACATCAATGATATCATTGCTCTCCTGGTCTGCGTTTGTAGAACACACTTCTAAGATGAGGTCAGTCTCCCCTTCCAAGTTATCTATCAATACTGGGTTGTGTGTACTGCTCAGCGAGATGGTCTCGACGTCAATGACATCAGTATCTGTCATTTGTGAGGGACTATTTAAGAGTTTAATTCTCTTTACTTCAACTGAACTGCTCTCCTCATTGTTCGAGACCAAAGCTCTTTTTCTCCCTTTTCTTGTGGTTGATTCAACCTCTTTATTATGTTCCATTTGTCCTCTGGGAGTGGACAAAATTTCCTGAGGATACAAAAAAGAAAGTAGTTAGTTTAATGCTTTCCTGTAATGGCGTCCTGCAAAGTACATTCACACGTTCTACTATGTGTAACGCCTTGAGCAAAAAAATACATTTCAGAATCTAAGGGGTACTAAAACAAAGAACACTTTTTAGCCTTACTTTTTAGAATTATATTATTTCATACCGTGTTAAGAGACTCCTTAAACCTGCTCCGGATGGGATATGTCTTGGTGGACATATTGGCAGATGTAGAATTCCTAGCTCTGGGAGAAGGACTCTGTAACACAGGTGAGCATATACAGTTAATGAGTCAAGATCTTTATGAGTATATGTGATTCATTTCACTGACCTGACTGACCACTTTCCGGTTTTTAGGGAGTAATCTGCGCTCCAGTTGGACCACAGGAATCTGTTTAAGCTGCTTTGTGGTCTGATGCTCCACCTCCTCTTTCTTCAAAGCAGAATTTACTGAGACTTTCTTACGCTTAGCACGGGGTTTCTCCAGAGAGAAGAGAAAGTCTTTCTTTCTTCGTGTACGTCTCACAGCTGGGCTGGAGTTTTTGTGAAGCTGAGCAGAAGTTTGTGATAGTCCCTTTGGGCTGTCAGTGCCACTGGTCTCAGACTGTGTAGACATGCTCTGAGCAGGTGTCCCTGCAGACGGCACAGAGTCCTCTAGGAGGTTGAGTTTTCTGCGTTGGTTTACATTGGTGTGAGGCTCAGATTCAGTGGAGTCTTGTGCTGCTACTGATTCCAGTCGCTCAAAGGATTGAAGGAACTGATCCAGCATGTCTGTAATCTCCCCGTCATTCTGCTGCTGCTGTAGTACAGGCCCCTCTGAGCTAGCCATGCCTCTTCCTCCAGACGCCACAACCACAGCTGTGGATCCATCTTGTTTCCTTTTCTTCGCTACAGAAGCAGGGGTCACACAACGCCTGGTGCGTGGCGTAGGTTTAGAGGTTGTCTTGTTACTTGGTAAAATGTCCAATCCCATCATCACATCCTCCAGCAGCAGATCCATATGCTCAGGCCGCTCTTCTAGACCTTGAGCTAGTGGTTGTTTAGCTGCTACCTGGGCCCTCTGAGGAGTAATCACAGCGTATAACAGGTTTTTTAATATACCAGCACCACAAACTAGTCCCTATTTAGCCATGTAAACCACCCAGTTCCCTTTTGTTACATTCACACAGTAAACACTCTGTAAACACAGTTGCAATAACTTGATTAAATATCAGCTGTGAATAGGTAAGTACCTATTCAAGAGCAACAGCTAAAATAGACCTTAAGGTTTGCCACATTTTCCTAGTTCAAATTACATGTGAACACGCACAAAATAGGAACACAAACTAAAAAAGTACCAGGTGCCTTTTTAGAAAAGGAAAAAACTCCCAGATTCAAAAAGAGTGGCAAGACCAGTACATCTAAAGACGAGAAATTTATCAATTCATCTTCATCCCCTTTTGTCCATTTCTGGGTGGGGGGGCACCAGAGCTGCCACCCAATTATCTTAGCAACAGCCCCTCCAGCAGGTGAATGGTCCACAGAAGGATATGTGTAAAATGAATAAACTAGCTTCTGTAAGTTCAAGTCCAAAGGCCACACGCATAACGTAATGTAGCTTTCTGTTAGTAACAAAAAATACTAGTAACACACAGTAATAAGTAACAGAATAGTTATATGTTGATAGCTCACAGCTTACATACCTGGAGTAGTGCAGTCCCCCTTGACCTTGGTCTACGACGCTGACCTACTGTCTTGACAGGCATGGTGGCACACTGGTTCAGTTCCCAATCAATGCCTCGACCCTTTCGTCTCTGGGTACATCTCCGTGACCTCACAACTTCTCTGGATTTAACACACAACCTTCTACCGACTGCCCCGCCACCCTGCCCTGTTCTGTTTGCATACATTCCCCACCTCTGAAGGTACATCTTGGATAGCTTGCTCACAGTCACGTCCTGCACATCTACAGTTTGAGTAAGTCCTCCTCTCTTTCCTCGTGGTCTTCCTCTTGTCCCTGGTTGTCTTGTGCCACCCACACCCTGCCTCCTTCGCCCTTGTCTTCTCCCTTGTTTAGAATCCCCTTCATGTGCAGGGTTCAGAAAGTAGTTGATGAATCCTGGTATGTTTCCTTCGAACTGTTCGAAACCCTCTTCCGCCCACTCCTCAGGCTCAGCAGCTCTACTTAACTTCTGGTTCCAGTGTGGAGTCTCCACGGCATAGGGCGGGAATGCTTGGGTGGGAATGTTATAAACATTATGTTGAACGGAAGAGAAGTGCACAGCAGCTGATGGAATAGCAGGTGACACTGAGGACTGTCCGTAACCATAATTGTTTGGATGGGCCACAGGCATGGGAACATAAGGGATTTGAACAGGCTCTGTCTGACTCAGGGTCTGAAATGCATTTAGGTCAATAGTTTCATATGAGACAGAGGGCTGTGGAGAAGTGCCACTTGTTTGCTGGTTTTCAGTCTGTGTCCACATTTCGGAGCCTTGAGTGGGAAGTCTTTCCCTCCAGAGCAGTGTTGCGCCATCTTTCACTTCTCTCCTCCAACCTCCAAGCCTTACGTGATTTTCAACTATTATCTGGGAGTCAGTCTGCACTCCCACCTCTGCGTAGATACGTCCATCCTGCACTTTCTTGTGCTTAACTTCACAGGTTGAGACCTCCACAAGCCCATGGATACCAAGTTTAGCAGCAGCAGAAACAACTTCTTGCTTTTCTCTTTCACCCTCGCCGACCATCTGTCCAGAGTACAACAGTCGAATCAAGTGTAGCAACGTGCATGCGCCCAGAGAGGGAAACTCCACAAGTCTCTTCTGCCCCAGGTCCGGCGATGACGAGAGAGAGGAGAACTGACGACTGAGAGCCGAGAGAACACAGCTGTGAGCTGGCACCGACACCCCTGAAAACATTAAGTAATGCCAGTAAAAAATGCCTTATTTCTCACATTGAACCAACAACAAACTTTTACCATCTGCCTTGAGTACAGTATCACAGAACTGGCTGGACTGCTGCTGTTTCTGCAGCTCAGAGAGCAGCAAGGCCTCAAATCCAGGTTTTTCATAACACCACATCTCTCCACAGAGGAAAGCTTGAGAACATAAATAATGCAGATTGAAGTTTTTAATTTGTTAGAAGCAAGTTAAGATTAGATTTTTATCTTATGGAAGAGGAGTTCACTGGCTGCATGTGATACGTGTCCTTCATCCACATCACTCAAAATGTATTTGATAAAATTGATTTAAGAATTCAATACATTTTCAGTATGAAGTTGTGTGGCTCCAGAACAAGTCAAACTTGGCTCTGCATAAATTATCCCATGAATAACCCAACTAAATGAGTATAAATTAGACCATGAAGAATACGCTATTTTGACGTATTAAAAAAATTATTGAGGAAAAAAAACACTTTATAGAAGTGAAAATGAATGAAGCTGTAAACATGTTTAATTCATGCATCTAATGAGTCTCGCGGATGACGGCACGTGCACACCTGCGTTAGCATCAACAGGACATTCAATTAGCTTCATTAGCAAACACCAGGATTACAATATCACCACAGTGATATATGCCACATTACAGTCATAACACTGCGAACATGATTTAACAAGTGCAGTAAACTAAACAAAAAGACAACACTTAAAATCTGACTAGTTAAACAGAACTTGTGGTTTCCAAATACCCGCTAAAACTTACCTTCTCAAAGATACCAATGTTCTGCTTACTCGTTGCAAATGTCAGCACACATGTAAACTTGTTATTAAACGTGGTATTAAACGTGCATAAGCTAGTTTTCTGGGTGTTATGAGGCATAATTATTTCAGACAGAATAAGAGGTCATGACGGCCCGGGGTCGTCGTAAAAAGCTAGTTTATTTGTTGGCCGCGAGAGGGGGTGAGTGCATAGATCAGAGCAAAGTGGACTGACAACATGAGGCAAGACATCCAATGGTACAAATAAAAAACAAAACCAACATACAGTAGATTGATGTTTAAATAATGAAATACATATTTGCAGACAAATATGATTACAAAGGTAATCTGATGAGAAAAAATGTCACTGCATCAAATTACAAACATTGGAACATATAAGAGCTTCTCAACCTGTGTCCTCATAATGTCCCATTTTCCATTGGTGTGTTTGCAGATGACACAGGAATGAAGAGTTTGGTGGGCAGATGTCCCTCTTGTGTATTTATGCTGGGTCTGGGCCAACGTTCATTGAACTTGACAAAGAAAAGTGGGTCTTTAAAGGGTCCTCCATAAATTATATGCTGCATCAAATAAACCAAGACCACTACCATGAAGCTGATCAAAAAGAAAGGGATGAAGGGCCTCAAATGTCTCCACGCCACCCCACAGCCATAGCCCAAACCACACAGTGCACTCTGCCTCCCTGTGTGAGTGGTGTGGCGGGACGAGTCCGGAGCAGGGGTCCTGCCCAACTCATCAAAGTGAGACGAGGACAAACCCTGGACTTCGTGTGACTCCATCCAGATGTATCCACTTACAGCTCTTCCTCAGCACAGAAGGACAGACACTGGGGTCTTCCTTACTTCCGCAAACATAGTGGCAGCACACAAATATTCCTTGTGTGGTATTCTTGTGGCAGTTCGTCCTGATCCCAGGCCTGGAGTTCAATGTTCCCCGTTTGGATTACAGCGTAAGGGAGATAGAGGAAACAGCATGGGAGCTGAAAATAGCTGTGACACCACAGGGTGGGACGTGAGGAGGAGGGGGAATCTGCAGAGTTTGTGGTTTCAAGTTTACAAGAAAGTCTGCATGCACCGACATTACTCACTAATAGTTTGAAAGCCTGTATCAAGTGAAAAGTCACATGAACGCAAGAATTATTTGGGAAATTATAAAAATAGAAAGTGTCATGTTACATCTGTGTTGAACACCAGTATATGATGTTTAAGTAGTTTTAACAAAGTGTTAAAAGAAAGGACCATCCCCCCCAAAAAACTGTTTGATATTATAGCTCGGGTACCAAACTTCAATCCAAAGATTTTAACTTAAACTAGTGATATTGATTTTGTTATTCACTCTAAAAACAGTTTGGTTCTATATTTAGTATATATTGTATGTTAGTGTGTATTTTTGGTCACTTATTCAGATAAGGTTTTTTTAGGCAGAAATGTCACTCAGCCAATCATGTCTCAGCCCAAAGTGTCAAATTGAGACTCACAGGGCTCGCTCTCACAAGTTTGTAACATTTTACTTTTACAAGACCCTTTCTATTGAGACAAACAATTAATTATTTTGTTTTAGGTACCCCCGGCCGCAATGTTACAGCAAACAACAAACAGTTTAATATCTGGAAAGTATTTCACAGACCAAGGTCACACAAAGTGCTTTACATGTTTTAAGGTGGTCATTTAAACACTCAACAAAAAACATTACTTCAGATATGTTACATAGCGCCACACAAGTCTCAATACAGAGCCAGTGAGACGCTTAATTTAGATTTACAGTCAAACTGCACACATTCAAAAGCTACATGACCCAACAGCTGCATTTTAACCATCTCTAAATCGTTAGTTACGTGTGACATGAAGACTACGTCCTCACCTGACCTTCACCCACTTGACTTTAAATACTTCATTGCACTAGAACATGCATTGGTTTGCTGACAGCTTCTTGTTAAACATGACAGTAAAGCTTGAGGTGTCACCACTTTAATATCAGCAATATGTGGTTTGAAAACTACATTGAAATTCTGAATGACGGGACCAGTTTGAGGGATCAGGCTGTAATTACTGCACAGAAAAACTACAGGGGTGAATACATAACATGGTGATAATCTTATTCAAGTCTTTTGCCTTAGCGAGTCAAAATAGGATGTTACTCTGCTAGACCTATCCAATTCTCTTTAATTAGACGTGTTAATTTACTTGACACAGCCTCCGTCTCGTCTTCCACCCGACGTACTCGTGGTACATCACATATGACACTGCAGCACGCCTTCATCTAAGAAAAGATCTTTATTTATAAAAACAGTATAACCAGTTACATTTTATACTGAAAAAGCAACTTCAAGAGCCAAGGCAGGTACGAATGGTACATCATAATTTTACATGGATCGGCAACATTACAAATATACTATACCGTGTATGGAGTCGTAAAAAACAAAGATGATTGGTCTCTTTTGCCTTTAAGGTAACAGGATAAAATCAGGGCTAAACAAATGAAACTTTGCTTACTGAACTAAAACCGTTAAAATATAAAAACCGTAGAAAATAAAGCTGTAAAAGTTGGGTTCAACAATGTGCACATTTTAAAGTTTCCCAATTAAATCATTAAGGAGCTTTCCTTGTTATTCCTTCGTTAAAGAAAACAAAGTATGTGCAACAACATGGCCAAAAGCAGCAGATTTGTGATATTACACTTAGCCCCTGTTAAAGAGAAGGATGAGTATATCTGAAGTAATTAGTTTAGTAGTGTTTATTTATGGCAAGGTATTTTTTAGGTAAGAGAACAGGTAAAAAAAAAGCAAGGTCTCAAACGGAAAAAGGAGGCGATTTGTACAAAACATCCGACACAAAGTTGTCACAGGAGCGTGCATTCAACAGACATAATGCACACATAATAAACATATGCTTAAGGTCCGTATTCATTTGACACACATACACATCACAGGTTTATCATTATGACAACTATCCACACGCCTGGCTTATTCACACCTGTCTTTGACCAGACCAGGAGAAAATATCTCTACACAGGAAAATAAAGCCTATAATAAACAACATTCTTGATCTACAGGTCACTCACATCCTGCTAAAACATCAGCCAGTCCCAAAACTCCCAACAGTGTCCCGGCAAAGGGGCGATTTAAATTAACAAGTCACACCGAACGCAGTCATCCCATTTTCTTTTTATATACAGAATATAACCTACATAGAACAATTGAATCAATAGGATGCAGTGTTGGCGGCAGCAACAACTTTACCATGACAAAGTTTTACCAAAATGTTGACAATAGCAAGGAAAAGAAAAAATGGCAACACCAAAAATAAAGTGATTGTCAACAAAGGTGATTGCCAATACATAATAATTTAAAAACGTTATATATTCTGTTTGCTACAATATAGTAGTAGAAAAGTGGGTGTCTGTGTGTCACATGTTTTGCCTGCAAACAGTCTCTTTGGATGTCGCCCCCTGGTGGGTTAATCCCGTCATGAAGGGGCCTGTGCATCGGGATCTTCTTCAGTAGCAGTGGTAGGGCAGGGAGGGCCCGGTCTGGGTGATGCACACTATTAGTTTTTCTGTCGGGACAAAAAACATGCGTCAATGTCAAACACTCATTGCAGGAGTATACCAGTGAAACAAGGAGGTAATTCACAAGAAGCACACTCACTCTGTGGGACACTTACACTAAGCAGAATCACTAACAATACTTAAGTTTACAATCACAGAGGCCTTGTGCAGTAAAGAGCATTGCTGCCTTTTTAGAGCATTTTCTCAATCATGTAAAAATACTCTATGCAGCCACAGGGAGGCGTACGCACATGAGGTTATAGAGGCCATAAAACAAAACAAAACTATCCCAATACATTTCAGGGTTGATCAAAACATTCCAACAATACAGAAAAAGGCACCATTGGGCACAGTTGGGCATATATAGCACAAAATACCAGTTTGATTAATTCACCATTATTAGTAGAGAAGAGGTTTCACTGGGGATTTACAGTTTAAGAACATAATAATACACCTTTAACCAAACCAGCCATCCAAAATAAAACAAAAGCTCATAATCAGAAATGACTAAAAACCAAATTATCCACAGTGAGGTTTGATTTGATCAACCTAAATGTTGTCAATGTGGTAGACAAGTAATCTAAATTGTCAGGAGATCCACAGATTATAAGGATGATTTAACCAAGTACGTTTACAAAGCATAAGAATACAGAATACGCTTAAAAACTGAGGTTGCGGCCAAACCAGTCTGACCATTGGCTCTGCAATGTTAAATACAATTGCTATCATCCACATAGTACCAGCTTAATCTTTTTAAATGTAATCACACAACGTTTTAATACGAGCATTTAATTTTCAGGCTCAACTGCATGTATGCCACATTATAACATTTCTTTAACTTTAAACGCACCCTGTTTTTTGTGAACCTTCACATAGCGGGAATATATGAGTCAATAGAATATGCAGTTATCCAGTTTTCACAGGCGCTTTGTAAAACGTACAAGACTTGCATTATGGGTGGATTACAGCAATATCAATGAATACAAAAAACCGGTTTCCATCAATGTTAACTAACAAAGAGACTGATAGAACTCTTTAAAAACATGTCAAACAAGGCCTGAGATAAAGTTAAGGACTGGCTGGTCAGGCTTAAAACCTTTGAAGTCCATGCAGGACGAGAGGTGAGTTGGACATACCATGCTGTTACATGCAGAGGGGTTAGGAGGGAGGGGAGGGCTAACCATCGTAGGAGTCCAACAGGGGCAAGGAGCCTTTTCTGACCCCATAGACCCCTCGCTGAGAGAAAACCAGAGAGACAGAAGCGTGAGCGTGAAAACTGTCAGTTCAAGTCAAACCGGAAAAGCAGTTAATCAGTGTTCAGGGGTTAGCAGATTGCAGAGGGCAGTGCAGCTTGTGAGAGAAGGCATACAATCATACTACCAACAATAATACTAATACATAATACGTACTGGTAAAGTGGCAGCAGTGTCGTCCAGAGTGCGTTTCCTCTGGTCCAGTGTAGTGTAGGCTTCTAAGACAAGACATTTGCAAAGAAATTAAAACTCATTTCAAATTTAAAAGGGGATGAAAGTTGATAATTTAGCAAATACTAACCAGGGCCAAGATTATTAAGAGGAATCATATTTCTCTTCTCACCTAAGAAGGAGTGCAATAGCCATTAACATGCGTCATTTTCAACATTTTCAAAAACTTGATTATGAGGCCCTTCAGAATAATAAAAATCTTGAACTAACCGGCGTTCCCCATTACAGGTTATAGCCGCCTTTATTGCCCGCCCTTTATAGTGGCCCTAATTTCAGTCCAATTGCCGCCTCATTGCCTTTAATAACAAAACACTGACTGCCATGTGCCTCTCTATTGACACCAATGCCTCCCGGCTTACCGGAAGTGTCAGTCTGTCTGTTAAACATGTGTTCGTTGTCTACAACGGCGCAGCAGATGCGTTTTTTTTGTGGCGCGGCAGAGGCAGTGGGTATTGCGTCTAGATGCATGTGGTAAACCAGAGATTCACTCAACTTCCTCACTCCACCATGCCCTTTTTGCCTAAAACTACAGACCAGTTCACTGTATTTAGGAAATCAATTATAAAATATGAAAATATATTCGTTATGCATTACAAAGAAAACAGCAGTTTTAGGGTAATATGCCAAATGTATGTTTAATTATTGCTTTAAGCTGGAGTACCCAAATTTGAAACACAAAAAATATATTCCATTAAAATCAAACTTGTTCTCAAAACTGTTTGGTCTGATTGCTAGTTTTCAAATACATGTATTTTTGGCTTAAATTTTCAGATTAAGAAACAAACTCATGCTTTAATTCTGCTGCTAATTATAAAAAAATAAATTGAAAATGGTTCACAGGGACTCTGATGGATTGTATTTGCACCAATGGTTAAGTTTTCTCTATATAATTATTTACATTGCTGTATTCCTATATTGGCCATATTAAAAAAAAAAAAAAAACATAAAAAATGAGTGACAGGCCTAAAAATGATGCAAACATCTTTCTGACCTCTGTCGAGCAGTGGCGTTGTGCTGTCCTCATAGGTGCCGTTGGCGTGGCTGCTGGGGCCATTAGTGCTGACTGAGGAGTTCAGGTTCACCATGAAGTCTGTCTTCTTCCAGCCGTCCTTCTCCAGCGCCCGACGGAGCTCCTTATGAGCCCAGATGAGCTGCAGCACCTGCCCGGCCCCTCGCACCTCACGCTCAGAACGTTTCCTACAAACACACAGTAATAATGTCCATAATAATCTTTCTATAAAACAGCAGAGAAAATATATTAACATAAAAATGCATTTAAAATGCATTTGCTTCTGGAGCTGTTGTCAAAGAAATTCTTGGTTGGCTAAACAAATGTCTTTTTGACTAAACAGGGGACGTGGCAAACCTGAGCCAAATGCAGTATGCAGAAGAAATCACTGAATTATTTAGCGATTCATAAAAAATGGTTGAAGAGGATGTTTGTATCCGGCTTGAATATCAATGTAAGCACCAAAATCTACAGCTGTTTTTTGTTTCTTCATATTTTCTAATGTTTGCCAATACAATGCCGTTTTCACTTGTATATGAAATAGATTAATAGTGGAGTGGACTAAAGAACCATCCACTGATGGAATTAACGTTAACCACCAAATTAATAATGTCTGGATAATTAAAATTATAAAAAACATGAAATGTTTTCAAAGGCCAATGTTTGATGACGCCAAGGCCCCCCTTGCAAAAGTTCTTGTTAAAGGATAAAAAAAAGGGAGACCCATAGATAATTATAGGACACGCAGTGAATCGTACTGGTGAATAACAAGGAAGCCCCACCCAAAAGACTCAAAAAGGTAATTAATTACATACATACCCGTCTTTGTTGATAAGCACCAGCCTTTCGATGCCCTGCGTAGCTCGAAGGGTCTTCGCTGCTTCCAGTCGATTCCCCAGGACTTCAGCCAGAGTGCTCAGTACAGACACCACAGTCTCCTCTGAAAGAACGCGCCCCGACTGACTTTGGCCTCCAGGGAGATTGGCCACAAGATGAGGCACTGCATGTAAACCTATGGGCAAGCAAGGCAAACCTGTAAGAACACTTTACGTTTCGTCTGTTCAGACAAAGTCCCAATAACATAAATATCAATTTACCTAGTAGTTCGCTATTCCGCCCATCAATGGCAAGGTTTCTCAGAGCTCCAGACATGGCTCGAACCACGCGGTCATTGCCATGGGCCAGCAACTCTGCCATTATCGGCAGACCCTTCTCAAGACGCACCGTAGCTCGAATATATCTCCCATACTAGAGACATTTTTTTTTTATTGGTAAATGAAGAATCACTGCTACATTCATTCAAAATTTATTTTAACAGCAAATATTAGGCATCCAAAAATCAGTAGGCAACAAGTGTAACCAATGACACTACTACCACCACCACCACTACGACTACAAAGAACATCTAAAACGTATACAACATACCGTCCATCGCCCAGCGCACAAGTTTTGAATGGCACCAGCTGCTGCCTCCAGGACTGATGGATTTTTGCTTTCTTTGAGAAGCGAAGTGTAAACTCGCACCACTTCAGGCTGATACAAAAGCTCATATCCTGAAATATGAGCATTCAAATTTAATTACAGCAATAAAAACAATTTAGAAGCCATAATTTCAAATAATCTTTTATGTTTCTCAAGGACATACCTTTGGCAGGCGTTGTCCTCTTTGGAATGTCAACTTGGTCCGAACTTCCATCATCTCCGTCTTTCTTTCCTGCAGAAATGAAAACAAAAGAAAAGGCTCAAGAAAAATACCAAAAAAGAGCTCAATTTGAAGGTTCTTGTAGGTGAAGTGACATGCAGCCGTTTGACAAGCTCATATGTGACCATGCAATGCCATGTGACCTTCGAACATGCCGACTCAGTACAAAAAAAACACCCACAAATGATGAATACAATGTTCTGACGCAATAAAATAAAGTTAGTTGAATGAGTGATGAGGATGATGGTCAGTTTTCAACCCGTAATAACAAGATGAGACTTCTTACCTTTTGAAAACCACTCGTCTAAACCAAACAAAGAGGGCAGGTAAGAAGGAGGAGGGTGGGAAGGAGGAGTATCGGAACAAAGGAAAAAAGGATGAAGAAAAAAGGTGGGATATTGTGAAAACCAGCAACAGGCGCCTTTTGCCACCAACAAGCTCAGACCCAACAGCAATGAACCATTATAAACAGCCAATGCTTTTGATTCAGAGTGACCATGAGCGGCTAGTGCTACACAAAAACTAACCTTTGCTTTTTCGAGAGCCAAAACAGCCGCCTTTGTTGGGGCCGTGTGCGCCGCCTTGGCTCAGGGGCGTGTTGTCGAAGTAGCGCTCACAACCCGGGATTTCTCTGTGGACCTGATAGGACAGGTTCCTCAAGAGGCAGACGCAGTTCTCTACCAGCTACAAAAGAGAAGTATTGAGGGAAGAAAACGCAGAATTATCAAAAGGAATCAGGCAGACAGTTCTGTAACGATACAAAGTAAAATCTTTCCCTAGATCATTTGAAATCCACCATAAGAATCTTGTGTCTGAAAAGCATACTCCACTTTCATGACAAAATAAATCAGACCAAAACACAAGAGTTTGTTTTTTATGGATTGGGCTAAGAATTGGGTGGCGGTTTGCATTTTTAAAAGTAGCATAATTACAAAAATATAGCAACTAAGTTTAAAAACAGACTGGCAAGAATTTAATTGTGTACATATTGCAAACATGAAAAACCAGAAAGAGGTGGAAATACTTATACTACTAATACTTATGACAGAATTTCTCATGTCTCACAAATGAACTCACATCTATTAGGTACCATAACTCTGGTGGGGGGCGCGGGACGAATGAATGAACGAAAATACAGTAGGCTAAATGACACTGCTAGCATAAGATGGACACATTTTTGACACAGTACAATCTGCAGGTAGGGCTGAGGTTTATATTAATTACAATGGGTTAAATAAACTGCAATGGGCTCTGAAAACAAAATGTGTCCTTTTGGGGGGGGGGGCTTAAAAAATGCTTATGTACAAAAGGGGGCCAGCAGAAAAAGTTTGGGAATCACTGCCGTAACTTTTCCTGTCTTAGGAAAAAGCTTTTGTCAATTATTGAAATATTGTAAGAGTCTTATTTAAGGTCATACTAGTTACACGTTCAAGTCCAACACATCCAGACAAAAGTAATACAGTATTTACCTTATTATCTACATCTTTGCGGTTGATCTGTGACTGAACTATGTACATGAGCGAATCCACCAAACCGGAGCACTCTCGTAGTTTCCGCCGAGCCTCGCTTCGTTCTGAACTCACATTCCTATAGAAGAAGTTCATTGTTTAATAAAGTGTAAAAGTTTGAACAGCTAAAAAGGTGTTTTACCGAAGGCAGCCGGCAGTGTTTGTCAAGGCCGTCTCCCACTCCAGGTGCCGCGGTTTACAGCTCTCTTCTCCTCCACTCCCTCCACGCTCCCAGCCTGAGTGTGGCACAACTACCTCATCAGCCAGAGCATGGAGAGCATGGTCAACAATCTCCATCTTTACAGCGTCGTGCGATGAGAGGTTCCACAAAGTGCCTTTAAATAAAAACTCCATCAGACACTTTGAATCTTACATGAACGTGCAAGTGATGTGTGTGTGACGCAATACCGGTGATGGTGTCTGTAAGGTCTTGGTCACGTGTTTTTCTAAGTAATCGAGTCAAAGCTGGGACTCCATCACAATTCTTTATTGCAATTTTGTTGTCTGGGTCCCGCCCATAAGAAATATTCTTCAGTGCCCCACAGGCAGAGTGGTGCACCTCCTTGTTGGGGTGGTCCAGCAGTGACACCAGTGCTGGAATACCTTTCAATCGACGTACTTCTGACTTGACCTGGAAACATGATCCGATTCAGACAACTTCCTGCTACTACAGCCCACTTTTGAACTGATATAGTACCGTGTGGTGTAAGTTACCTTATCATTTTTAAACGTGAGATGCTGGAGAAAGGCTGCAGCGTTTGTCTTGACAGGATCGAGGCGATAGCTCAACATGGCGATGACCTCAGGCAGCTCGGGTTGTCTCCAAGAACCGGGAGGACCCTTTCTCAGTGTGCTGTCCAGAGACGCCATGCTGCCTCTATCTAGCGTCATAGGGACTCCCCAGGCGTAAGGGTCCATTCCAACATCACTGTCTAAGGTGTCTTCACAGCTCCTGTAGTGGGAAACATTTAGAGACTTGCCACAAATCAGCAAATCATTGAGTCAGCTCAGTTTACCTCAATCTCCTCCTGTCCATGCCTCCGGGGCCTGCTCCGAGGCGAGGCATGGTCCCATAGCCTCCGGGGTGCATGGGCGGGGGTCCCATGCCGTAGTCATCATAGCCCACACTGCGTTGGTCGTCCTCCAGCCCGTAGTGCCCATGGCCATACCTCATGTCCATGGCAGAGCCCATGCCCCTCATCCCTCGGCTCACTTGAGGCTGAGCGGCGTAAGGATCCATCTGCTGCCGGCTCGGCGCCCGGTAACCAGAGTCCAAGGTTCTGTAGCCATCAACAGGCCTGCGAATGACAAGACTGTTTTAGTGCCATGCAATTTTAGAGGCTGGGAAATTCTCTGCAGACATTTATTAAACTAAAACACTTGAATAATAGAAAAAAGAAAATGTAATCACACAAGTGCAGTAGTAATAGTTTTCTTCAAATTCCCATAGTATAATAAATGTAAGAATTTTTTTTTTATGTTAAACCAGGCTTAATTAATGTATACAATAATTGCATTTAATCAATTTTTATTATTATGGGGGGGGGGAAAATAGACTGCCGACAAGTCTTGTCCGAGTTGATCCGTTCAGGTATACCCGTTTTTCAAATACAACTGTTGAAGTGGCTCAATGGAACCCAACTTTTTAAACATAATATTGGAAAAGGCCTCACATCAATATATCAAAATTTGATATTTTTTCACTGCACCTGTAACGTTCGTCCATGTGTGAGCCTCTGCTTAAACTGGTGTACGCCTCTGAAGGTGGGGCTGCCCTGTAGTCTTCATAACCCCCAACGGGGGCGTAGTGGTAGTTTCTGGGGACAGTGGCGGTGGGGTAGTCTGAAACCCCGATCTGTCTGTAGGACCGGTCCAACGTGGCACTGTACACTCCCATCCCTGGCATGGTAAGACCTCCATCAATGGACATGGAGTCTGACGGCATGACGGTGCGCGACATTGGCTTTTTCAACTAGAATGGGCAACAGGAAGGCAACAACATCCGGTCAATATGTTGAAGAAACTATACATGATGATCTTCCAAATTGAAAATACATTTTGTTTACAGTTGTGAACTGTAAACTGTAATCAAGGTCAGAAGAGTAGTTTGTTGTCTTTACAATGAAAAAATGAAAAACCAAATGTCTGCCAGAGTGTGTAAACTTTCAAGCACAACTGTAAGAGAAAACTAAGAAAACAAGAAAAGTTTTCGGTAATCAGTTTGGAGATGTTGGTGCTCACCCCATTATCTTGTCGCCGGGCTGTTCCTTCATCGGAGAAAACAGAATGGGCCTCGTGGGAGTCATCTTCTGGTGTGTAGCCGTCATCAACAGAGTTGTGTGCAGGGTCCACCATCCTGTACTGCAACCGGACAAATACAGGGTGTTAAAAAAGTCAGACACAGTGAAGAATACTCTGAGAAACGTGTGATGGAAAGCATACCTGTGTGCCGTTTAAGTATGGGTCAGTCAGTTTTAAGCGCTCAATGTCTGCATCACACAAGCGCCCGTTCTGTAAAGACAAAAAACAAAAAATACATACAACTTCATTCATATATTGTGAAGTGTTTGTTGTTGGTAAAGACATAAAACAAAAGAACCCGAGAAGACAAAAGTAATGTCCAAAGCATGTTTGATGTTTGGATATGAGAGTATGATATATTTTGATGCCCTGATGAAGATGTAGTCATAAACCTACTGGAATACACAAAAAAGTTCCACACTCTGGATTCTTTCGTCTTCTATACATTGGATCTATGCAGCTAGAGAACCAAAGTGCAAGTAAGCTGCTGTGGTTTCTGCTGCACTCTCAATCTCCTTCACATTGATAATATAGTTCTGCATAACCTGCAGAACTACAGCTCGTTGTCAATTAAATCATTTGAAAAAAAAAAAAAAAATCCCTTGTGAATCACTACAGCCTAAAAATAAAAAAGTCATCTTGTTACGCCGTTATTGAACTTTTTAAAATCACATTTTGAGGAAGATAATGACTAAAACTCTGACAAAGCTTCCCCTTATCATGAAGGCAGTGAGTCACTAGCAGACGTGTAGGAGGGCACTTGGAATGCAGCCGTTCATCTTAACACTCATCACTGGTTCAAACAAACCCTTGTTGTAGCTCGTGCCCTTGAGTTTACACACAGTTGTACCATTCTGTCAGTTACATAAATTATTTGTAACAGGTATGTGATAAATGGACACATGGGGGCAGCACTGCTATTAAAGCCAATCATTACGAATGAAAGGTCAGACTTTACTATAATCATTTATGTGGTGCTTCAAATGCCCTGTTAATTAATCCATTGAGCTGGTGACTACTGTGTAATCTGGCAGAATGATCACAATATAAACAAACAAGTCTGTTGAATGCTATATTAGGTCCTTTATAATTACAATTAAATATATATTTTTAATACGTTTTTGATCTTGCATAGACATTAGTATTACAAAAATGAAAAGATGTTACATTCTCAGGAAGATCTCTTTCAGGGCTTTGTGGACAAGAGTACCACATGACAAAGTCAAGACATTACATAAAGAAACCATGATCAATGAACACAATGCATGGTTGAGCAACACATGCATGAGGGGGGCCACACAGCACTGGGACATGCTGAAACAGAGTGACATTAGTCATGAGAGAAATTCCACAAAAGTGGAGAGGAAAGGTGAGCACATCCGGCATAAGGCATGCTTGGAAGAGCAGCTGATGGCCATCTCTGGCATGTCAAAGGCATTGGAGGCATGTTCAAGCTGTAAGTGATGGAGTTGCATAACGACATAGAAGTGTTTCACTGCAGTGACCACAAAAGACTGGTCAGAAAACACTGAGAAACTCCTTTATGACGCTGGTGAGAATGGTGAGGAGTGGGGGAAATCCACAATGGCTGTAGGCAGAGGTGGGTCTAGTTCACGCCCATTTCAGATTATGTTAAAGGATACCGAAACCATCTTGGGGTTGCCAAATAATTGGCTATAAAAAAGGTTGTAAATATCTAAAATCAACTTGTTTTTTAAATCTTAATTTTAGGTGTATGTGTTGGAATAACCATTTTAAGATACAATTATTTACAAATCTATTTGGTAAGAGCCTAACTGATGAGGTTTGGAGTGACAAGGCTGTATACCTAGTAATTGTTTTACAATAAAAATAAAGTATATACAGATTTTCAGGGTTTTTATGCCACTTGTGTCAAGTTTCAAAAGTTACTTTTCTGTTATGTTAAGTAACAGCACCCAGGTACATGGCCTGCTCTTCCACCTCTGCCTCTGTCCGTCGTTGGGGTTACCTGCTTGTGGGGCAGAGAGAGGCCCATGGCGGAGGGGCTGGTGGCGGGGAGCCCCACTCTCCTCCTCTCCTCCTCCAGGGCCCGGCTCAGCTGCTCAAACTGCACCTCCTGCTCCCTGACTGACTCCAGCAGAGCAGCCGCGCTCTCACACTGCTCCATACACACTGCACACAGCATTGAGGAGCGGGCCAAAATAAAGACACACCTTTCCCAAAAACAGCCACAGCAAAATACACCAGATAAGCCGATCCCACAAGAGGCTTAAGAGACAGGGAGCCGTGGGAACAGAAGCTTTGAAATATCTGGCTCCCATGATCGGAGGAATACTATTCAAGGTTGTAAATGGTTTCTTCCTTTGTACAACTGAAGTGAATGAAAAAACAAAAACAAGGAACCTGTGCATGCAAAAGTGTAGCTATTGAATACAATTGACTATTACAGTGTAACCAAACCTTTTTCATTGAAAACAATCACATGGCACACCACCAGCTGAAACTGATTTTCTATCTAATACACTTTGAGACCGACTTTACATCATAGAAATCTGAAATTATTTCCTTTTCTCATTTTCAGCAATTTGGCGTGTCTTTTGGAAATTATCCAAAATCACCCAACTTCTCAAGGTATGTGCAGCACCTGTGCCACAGCACAGTGGTTGAAAAATACTCTTATATGATAAATATATATGATAAACAATACATTTGTGCAAATACTAAGATAATGCAGTGCAAAAATACCAGTGAAAAAATACCAGTGAATTGTATTTCTCTTTACCATTAGAAGCCATAAGATGAAACAAGTAAACTGCAGAATTAACTTGTAACAAATTTACTAAGAAAATGTACAGGCCTTAAGTATTGAGACCCAAAAGATATAGTTGCATCCATCGGCTAAAATAATTTGTCATTAATCATCATAAAAAGGAATACTTCTATTCAATAGAGTAATCTAAACATCTTATTTTCCACGGCCATATTAGGATTGCTTCTACTATGAAAGTCATGAAAACAGCATACAATTCAGTCCAGTATAATTGAAAAGAGAAATGTGTTCATAATGTGCCTAAATTATTGTCCGTGTTGAGTGCAAGATTGCAATGCGAGAAGGGTTCTTGGGGTTTATCATTAAACCAATAATAACCAAAACATGCATGCAGCATTCACCAATTAAGAGAGTATACACACCTTCACCAGTGAGCGTGGTTTAGTAGAACAGGTGGAGTTATGGCACCAAAACCCAGAGCTTTAGTTGCTCATGGGCAGAGGGAGACAGGAGCACCCAGCCCAGAAACAGGTGAATCCACAGGGAGGAACCAAGTCTAGAGAGGAGCAAGAGAGAAAGAGGGGGGTTTAAACCAGGCACCAGTGTTTGAAAGGCAGCAACATAGTGAGAATACCATACAAGCATGTCAATGAGGCCACGTGTTTGCTCAGTAAAGAAAATAACACCCAAGAGACACACAGACGCAGCTCTACCTGTGGCCACACCCTTCGTTAACAAAGTGAGGAATTATCTGGACCAAACTTGCAGATGTATGTTCATAAAGTCATTTTTTTCACAGTGACAACTTCAAGAGAGTGTAGATATGAAGCTTTTTTTATGTAATAAAACTTTTTGCACACATTATAAATTATGAAAAAGATGACGTGTTGGAATGAGAAAATAGACAAATCCTAAAAATAAACTCAGAAATATTTCACCAAATTCATGTTTTGTTAATCTTTAGTCATTTTGTGTTTGCACAAACTGCAGATACATACAATACATAAATCGTGGCCCTGTGATCGATTGTGATCGATCAAAGAATTGCACCCAGATTACGAAGTTATGCATTTGTGTATGCTGCAGCTATGTTTACCTACCATGGGAGGTAAAAAATAGTTGTGTGTTTAGTCCGCAGCCTTCCCAGGCGCAAATTAAACATTATTTTTAACCTGGTGGAAATTCATTTTCTTTGGGTTAATGTCTACTGCTCCACTGTCTGGCCGTGTATAACCAAAATGAACAACTAAAACAAAGAATTACAACATACAACACGTACAGATAAGCAAATGCAGCTGGATTTTCTACAAGCAACATTATAAAAAGTAAAGAATGAGTGAGACTATTGGCTTCAGGCACAGTGTTCTGCTGTTGGTACACAGTGACAAAGAAAACACTGACAAAGGCAGTTTACCGTTACTGCACAGAGTAGATCGACAATGGTAGATTAACAAACTAAACCTCAACTATTGCACTAATACTATTTAGACTTTATGGATTTGTAAATCAGCAAACTAGACTAACTTAAGAACACAAGAGCAGGAACACTAAAAATAATTTAGGAAAAAAAGGTCTTTAAATACATTTATACTGTACATGCAAACTGCAACAGTATCTAAAAACTTGCAATACCGACAAAAAGTCCTCTAAAACTTTTATATCAGAAAAAAGATGTACCATTGACATGTTTTGGGAATTAGAGTTGACACTTTGGTCAAACTAAAATGACAAAGTGCTGATTATTGGGTCAGATTCAGAAACAGGTGCTATGTCTCGATGCGCCCTGTGCTTACTCAACTATAAAAACAAAGATGGCCTTATCCAACTGAAGACCACGGCAGGTGCAGAACACACCAGCTGTCTTATTAACCTTCTGCGTTTATTCATTCACAAGAAAAAAAATCTTGACCAAAAGTCAAGATTTTGATGACCAAAAATCATCTAATTTTACTATAGTGTACATATTATCCATAAAAATATGCTAAATGTAGCCTGGAAATGAGGTTGTACAAAAAACTGACCCAGAGGCCATTTTCTAAATTGAGCTCATGTGTTCAATACAGATCTTATACCGGTCCTTGTTCCTCGCCAGTGTGGTAAACTTTAGTTAAAGACCAGGAGAAAGCAAAGATAGTCATACAGAGTACATTTAGGGCACGGCCACATAGGTTTTTATAAACAAAATAGGCAAAGTGGCCACCGGGGTGTGAAGATGGCCCGCAGTCAGAAGGGTATATTTTTTCAACTGTTTTTATGAAATGTAATTTTAGTGAACACTATGGTCAAGATAATCTTTATAATTTCCCCAAAATGGCATCAACAGATGAGTGTAAACAAATAAATAAGTTTACTTTACTCCGAGTTCACAAAAACCCAAACCCTTTTGTTGTTATCTGGTCTTAGCTGAACCAACAAAAGACATTGTTTCACCCACCCCAAAACTTTTGGGTGATTCAGTTATCTGCTGACCCACCTTTTACCTTAACACACTTCAGTTCAATGTAACCCCCAACTTCAAACATGAAACAGGCTTGTAAGACTAGTTAGACAAGTTTATGGCAAGAGGGGGAGGACAAGTTTTCCCATTCTTTTCTTTATGTCCAAGGCTCCAAGCACACAATATCAGATGGCTTCTTCCAAATAAAATTATGTGTCATCATGAAATAGAAAGTGCAAATAACCAAAGCCTATAGCTGGAAAATGTGTTGGGTAAACTTTGTCAACTGTTGAACTGACTCACATTTTTCAGATAATCATTTTCTGTTTTCCCAATCTGACATGTTGAAAGACTGTTGCGACATATTTTAACCGTAAAAAAACAAATTATTGTGGCGGTTTGCTGATTAACAAAAATAGCTTATCTTAGTTTAGCTTATTGCAGAGGGGAAGGACCGGGAGGACTTTCTCATGAGAAAATGAGTAGTTGAGAGTTAAGTCATGGCTTTTTTTAACCAAACCACAATTTGCATGGAAGATGGCAGTGACTAACAGATGAGGTCATTTTACACCCACTGACTATAGGCCTCAGAGTTAAATACCCTCCACCTGAAGAGCCCGTACCACTTGTGCCCATATATAGTCATGCCCAGGACTCAGCTGATACTAACCTCCCAAAGGGAAAATCCAGACAGACAGACGGCATAATTTAGATGAGGCAAATATAAAAACGGCACTCAAGAAACAGGGGTATGAGGAAGGACAGGAGTAGGGATAAGATAAAGAGGAGGGTGCAAAGTGACTGATAAAATGTAATGGTGAATTCCTTGCATTGTCTGCAGCCAAGTCAGCACAGCAGGCCACCCACTATTCTACCGTAAATCAGCATTTATGCTAAAATGCATTGTTATCGTGCTACTTTCTTTCAAAATGTTTCATTGGGTCAAAATGAAGACTTATAAGCTTTGTGGTGATAGCACAACACTGTCACGAGAACACATTTTGGCACGTAATAGTACTGGGAGAGTATTACAAAATTGGCTACAAATTGCCACGGAGAATTATCACAAAAGATTACAATGAAACTAAATACCACTGAAAGTGTAACAGCATTATTGTTAAATAGTTCTGGATGAAACAAAAATGTTTTGTTATTGTTTTATTTTAAACACTTTTAGAATATATGTATTATAAAAAACTAAACATGTATGATTAATAGTACATAAAGAGCATTTGTATTCTTAATGGCACATACGCATGTCAAAATCAAATAAAGTGTAATGTTGATTGATTGAGACCATAGTAAGCATTCAGCAGCTACTACCATGTGTAATGAAGTGATATAGTAAATATTTCAAGAGTCCCAATAGCATTTGAAGTTGGATATATGCAGCTCTGGCATAAGTCACAGCCATGGCATGATTGCACTGAACCACAATTAGACTTGTATAACAAAATATAGCCATTGCTGATCAGAGTACACAAGAATGTCATCTCTGCTACAACCACAACAAAAATTACAGCATAACAAATACATTTTAAGCTGTTAAACCGCCGTTTATTTTTATTTTTTTACATTTCTTTTAACTTCTGCACATGTTCTTTAAAGTGTAGCTTGTGGAGCATAGGCCATTGCCTTCACTCACATCAGCTCTTGACCGTCCCACGCTGCCTCCCCATAATGAGCCCATGTGTCAGTCTGTGACATGACAGATTATAAACAGCACAGATAATTCTTGGCATGTGAAGAGTTGGGAGTGAGTGTGGTTTAACCTCCACCAGAACGAGGCATCCACAGCTGTCAGTCACAGAGGTCAATGAAATAATGTGGAGATTGTGTAACTCAGGACTTGTCAACAACAACTTTAACAGCATTGTGCATTATCTTTCTAAGTCATTTCTTTTATCGGAAAGGCTGTGCAAAAAATTGTTTTTATATCAATAATGATCAGCATGGTTCTTTATTAAGAGGCCCACCACTGATCCAGCAGTGAACATCTGAATTTGAGAAGAGGTCAGGTATTGAAACCAAAAAAAAAAAGAACAAAAAAAGATGCAGAATGTGTAGAACTATCATCATGACCTTGGCCCTACCCTGGTCAAAGCTTTGAGTCTTGGAATTCTTCCCAGCTACAACACAGAAAACAATTAGCGCTGTCCTGTCCCCACGCCACTCCCATCATTCCCTCAGATCCCACTTCCCGAGAAACAGGATGTTGTGGATTGTGCATCTCAGGAGCGCGAGGATTCATAAAAGCTTGCCTGGTTTGCCAAAAATTCCCTCCTTAAGAGACACTTAGACAGGCACAAAAACGCACCAGTAACAGCAGGGGGGAGCTAGTTGAACTCACCAGCTGCTCCTGGTTGACCTCTGCTTTTTACAGTGGCCAGAAATCCCCCGTTTTCAGATGTTGATCACACAGGCAGAGTCAAAATACTTCCTCTTCATGTGGTTCTAAATGATCCACTTCTGTATTTTGCATGAGCCAAAACAAACACCACATTAGCCTTATAAGAGGGATTCAATATTGATGGTGATTCATGACTGCAATAACTGAAAAATACTATTAATTGTCATTACAGGAAGACAATACTCAAAAATAAGTGATACAGTCATCCTGCCATTTCTCAATCTTCAACATTACATCTTCAGAATCAGCCTCAGGAGAAAATGAGGAACATGAACGCAAAATTTGAATAATTTGAGCGGTTTTGGTCAACATTCCTTTAATTTTGAACTAAATTAAAGATGGGGTACCTAAAATTTCAAACCAAGGAAATAACAATCAATCAACCTAGTTCCTTGCTATCAAAACTGATTGGTTCAAACTCTAGTTTTCAAATGAATGTATTCTTGGCCTCGGTCATGTCATTAGATCAGCCATTTTCAAACAGAAAAGTGGAAAGTAAGACCTGAGCAAGAGTGCTCTCCTTTTCAAATACTCTAAGCGAATTGAGAGTCGCAATAAACTGATGTCAAGTATTAACTGATGTAATTTGCATCACTTTGATTTGAATACAACTGTACATAAACAAGTGTAAACAACCGGCATAGATTGCATAGATGCCCTCGTATCAGTCACTCAAATGTCTTGGGGTAAAACATCTGACCGACTTAAAACGCACCACGAGTCACAGAAACATCTGATACCGGACCTTCCATCAGCGTGACTCACTTAACTCAGAGACATCTGTGCTGCTTACATGTGGCAACAGTGAAAGCTTTGTCAACTCCATCAACTACGTGCACATGTATGTACAAGCTCTACACCTGCAGCTCGCCATGTCTCACAACACAAGCAGAAACGCACTACTTTTTGAATGTTATGTCAATAATGTAAGGGAGCACTGATTTGGACTGAGCGTGGTGTGTAATGGGATTGAGGCTTTAACTAAATAATCCACTTACCTCCTCACACATACATGCCTGATGTTAACATGCACGCCCAGGCAATTAGCTGAACCTGCCCAACTCAAGAGAGCACCAGAAAGATCACAGGTCAAAGACACCACTCGACTCAATAACTGGCCAGCACAATTCAGCAAGTAAATCACAATGTGGGGATGTAAATATTATATGGTTTAGAATTAGAAAAAAATATTCATCCATAGTTTGAAACTATTGTTTAATAAAAATCATATTTGTGCAATAGGTCTCATTCCAAGCACAGTGGCACTCTATTTGCATTAGAATGTCAAGGGATTCTGTATCTTGTTTTAAGTAGGTTTATTCGATTTTGCCATTTATATATTAATATACTCATACCATCCACAAGCTCTAAAGAATTTAGAAGCAACATTCTGGGAACAAAAATCCCAGAACATTGAATTCTTTGTTCCTTGGTCAAATATTTAACTAAGGTGTTTTTCACACAATAACCTCAACACTAAAATGTGACCTTCTGATATCCCTAGCTGAATGTGATACTTTTGCACTGCCATTTGTTTGCCTTCCTAATAAATACACCAACAGAAATTACCACTGTGCAGTATACACACTCTTGGGGTCAACTATCAGTCCAGTGTCCGTAAACACTATTTACATACTTACAGCGAGATTAGAGGTTCAGAGACGGTTATTCCCATCCAGACAATTGCAACCAAAACAAGTTCACACAGGACAGACCCAACAGGTTCTGTGTTGACAGAGGAGCTGTCCGGCAGACTGCAGAGACCCCCACCCAAAAGGCATCAGATAACACACACATTTGTAAAAAGGAAATATTGAAAGGCTAGTAAAAATGAATCTATGAAAAACAAATCAAGCGAGCATATACACATCTCTTAAACCATGCAATACATCTGGCGAGGGCATGTGAACTGGACCGTGAACAACTAGGTCAAAGCACAGTAAATGCTCACAGCCAGTCCACCACTGTGCTGTCAAGTGTTTAACTACAGAGAAGTGCAAATATGACATCTCACGTGATGGGATCGTGACCCAGCCCGTGGCCGTTCTCATTGTATGACATAGGTTCCTCAACCAAGAAACACAACATACATGATCTGGGTCATTGATCACAGAACTGGTAATTATTTGCATGCACCAGACATAGCAGCAACAAACTCAAGTCAGAAGAACAAAGAGTCTATCGTGGCTTGTATTTATGCAAGAAGAGCTCATTCGAAGTCCAGATTAAATACATAGATTACCATAATATGAACCCTGTGATACTGTTTCCCAGCAGCACCCATTTGACCTGGTTTGTCTGTCTCGCTCCGTTAGCATCACAATAACCCACATAGCCCCATGAGAGCGGTGCCAACAGCGAGACTAGCGTATAGCCTAGCAAACAGGTTAGCCACAAGAGCTGTAGTTCTGATTTCCACGGTAAACATATAAGCTTAAACGTGCAATATGATGATCAGATGGCGATCATAAATGTGAACCCCTTGTTAAAATAGGAGCACGCGTCTTGCACAGAATACAGGCATGCAAGCTCAAGCTAGCATAGTTAGCATGTTAGCCACCATTAGCCTCTGTCGATGATGTGACCACTCCTTGCCAACGCTGCAGTGCACCCACTATCAACACGACCCATTTTTCTTTGACCAGAGTCCTGCTGGTGTGGGTGTACTCACAGTGTGTTGCAGATCGCCCTCAGAACCCGAAAGGCTATTCCGTTTAGTGCGTTTTGCTTCCCCCTCCTTCGCAGCTTCTGGGTCAAGCTGGTTAAAGATGAAGCGACATCACGGAGTTTTCTATCAAAGAGAGGGCGGGCTCAACAAGCGGCTTTACCGTAAAGACTGCGCAGGCGAATTCCACTGCCACACAGGTGTTATGGAATTATAAACAGCCAAATGAGTTGTAGATAGTGGTTGCTGTTTACGCAAAAGATTCAGCTACAAAGTCATATTGGAATTTGAGACGATCGTTTTGTAGACGCCTTTTTTTCCCTCCGCCTATTTTTATTTCTCCTCCCATTTATCCCCGAATCCTGGAACAGTCTCACACTGATGTCATTTCATTGATTGCCCAAGAACAATGGTCAGGGGAGGAAGAGAGGAAGTCTTCTTTCTTGGGGAAGTACAAAACACATTCCACAACAGAGCGCAAAAACTATTGGCACTTAGACAAAAGGGCACTGGCCCATTTTGGATCTTTGATCGACCACAGACTAAGCAGTCACACAATCCCGAGGGCGTTTCAATAAATCTTTGTTTTGTAATTGGTATTGAATTAGATCCGAATGAGAGCCAAGAGTATTTTACAACCATATATGTAGCTGTTACATAAAGATACGACCTCACCCGAGGGCCAATATTACAGGCTATATACATTAGTTGAAGAAAGTGCAATTTCTTCCAAAAGTATCTCAAAAAATACAATGCTGCCCTCTGCGGGCACACAAAGACATTTCTCCTGAAACGCCCCAACTAATGTAGTGCTTTGAACATATTGATTATATTACAGTAACTAACACAACACTTTGTAAGCAATGTTATTGGTATAGAAAAGTCAGATCCCTAAAAGCTTAAACCTAGATAATCTTGAATGTGACTCAACTGGTATTATACAATTATAATTATTATTGAATTATTAACTCAAAAAAACAATGCCAGGAGTGGTTTTATTCCAAGAAACTAAAACACATAAGAGAGAACACAATTTTACAAATAAACAAAATAACAACTTTATATAAAAGGCTTCATTTGCTGGCGTTTGAGGTCATTTGGCTGGGGACATTATGATATATGTTATTATTATAGATCCATGGATATTTGCTTTTAAAAACAAAACACGTAAAATCCAAAACCTCTGAAAAATTAGCCACGTAAATGTTAGTTTCATGTGGAATTACTTTGTATAGGAGACACACTGAATATCCATGTGAACAAATACAATGGATAGTTTAACAGCAAACTCTTGACAGGCCTCACAGGGAAACATTTGGATACCGAACAGTCTTGTGGGTGATCTTGTGCCGCCGCAGGTTGCTGGGGTTGTTGAAGCTGGTGTGGCACACTGAACAGCTGTAAGGCTTCTCTCCTGAATGTGTTCTTAGATGGATCCTGAGACCACCATTTTGAGTGAAGCTTTTCCCACAAAGCAGACAGACATAGGGCTTTTCTCCGGTGTGTATGCGCATGTGGATCCCTAAAGTGTTCTTACTCACAAATACTTTATCACACATGGTACACGTGATGGGAGAGCCCCCGACATGACTGGCCCGATGCGTGTTCAGCTCGTTGCGGGTGTGGAAGCTAACCTGGCAGAGATTGCAGGAAAATATTTTAGAATCTGACTTTTGCTTTGGAACCAGGTTATTGGAGCTGCATTCGCTGCCACTTGGAACCATGATCTGGTTCAGCGAAACTACATTTTGAATAATGGGTGAACCTTCCATTTGGTTTGTAGATGACATGGCGAAAAAGTCATTCTGCACATTCATATGGTCATTAGGAGGTAGGTTGTGTGACGCAGTGGGCATGCCTGGTATAGAAAAGGCCAAAGGATCAGATGTGTTATAAAAGTCGCTCTGGGTGATGAACGCCTCCTGTGCTTGACTGTTGGCAGCCTTTTGCTCCTCCCCCTTTGTGTTGCCAGGCTTGTCATTGTGGAAACTATGTCCTGAAAATACAGAAAAACATAAGGATGAAGGATTTAAAAAAAAAACAAATAATATAATAAAAAACTCACGCACCAGAAGCTGTCATTTCGTCATCTTCATCTTTGATCAAAATGATGTCAGGACACTCATCAATAGCGCTCTATAAAAATGCACATTAGTTGACATTATTATGGTATAGAATGTTTGAATCTATAATGCCATGTAATCTATTAGGTACATTTTCTCATCAAAATAAGTGAGAGTAACTTCAGCCCCTTTCACTGTCACGTTCTATTTCTGATGTAGATCACAATCTAAAAACCTTGCTCTGCTGGTTAGCACGGCCAGTAATATGCAAACCATTTCCAAAGTCACAAACAAATGATACTACAGTAATCAACTATGAGGCTCACTCCAATAGAGGCCAAAACCATTATTGTCCTTAAACAACTGGAGAAGTTACAGTTCACATCCAAAACCCAGGGAAAATGTTCTGTTTTGTGTTCTTTTCTATAAAAAATATACATTTATATTTTATCGCAGGAATCCGGAAACCATTTGAGGTTTTGAGGTAAAATAAAACATAATATTGTGCTTCACCCAGTCGATCAACTTATCTCTGAAAGTCCAAAAATAAATGATTTTGTTGTTCTTAACGTTTTAGGTACATATTAAAGCACTCTACACTGCACTATTCAAACATGTTTTTCATGCAACAGTCAATATCAAAAGGTATAATCAAGGGTGCAGGTTCTAGTCATATAGTCTGTGACATTGTGAGGACTCAATTATAATTAGAAAATACAAAATACACATCTCACAACAACACTGTTAAACATTGAGTTACTATTGTGTTAACCTGTTACCTTTTCACTGACAGGGATGCTTTGGTCTTGTGAAACTGCAGGGGTAGAGTCAGCTTGTGTAAAGGGGAGAAACAAGATTGTAAAATTATGATTTACTTTTATAATCCCATAATAACAACTCATATAATGGGTACATTCTAATTCATGTCTAAATTAATCGCAGAAACTGTGTAATTGTAGAAGTCATTAGTGCTGTTTTAAACCACAGCAGTTGAATAATAAAGGATGTCTTATCTTAGACACCATGAGCCAGAGCCATCAGAGCTGTGTGCGCAGGACACTGGGACACGTGACGCGCCGCTGATCGCCGTGTTTACCTGGCTTTGGCTGTACTTTGGATCGTGGTTTGGGAGTGTTTACTCGCACGGGTCCACAGCGGCTGGAGGGTCTTGCTGCGCGGTTCTGTAGCTTCAGGGAGAACATCTCGCTCCTCATGAGTCTCATCCTGGTCCGCAGACCGTCGTTCTCCCGCAGACTCTGGGTTAAGTGCAGGCGCAGCTCTGCGCAGCTTTCACTGAACAACTGACCGATCTCCGAGACTGCGGCCTTCACCAACACGTTCATCACGGACAAAAGCTGCGACTCCAGATTCACAGACATCTTTTATTCAATGTTTAACCGTGCTTCTGCAAGGTTCCCTCTGAAGCCTATGCTCTACAGACACAAAGGGGCCCTTCCGGAGGCATGACGTAATTACCGTAAAACACTGGGTCTGGGAGCTGGAATTCCTCTTCAAAGTTAGAAAACATCCCCCCGGCTGGATAATTTAACATGCCAGACAGAAATATGCATATACACGAATTCAATAATCAAATGGACACAGTACAAACAGCAGTTATGTGCAAAACGCACACAATGTCGAATAGACCCAAACACAGATCATATAGTGCTTTATATTGAGGCCATTAGGCTGGCATAAGACCGTCTTTGTATTGAAAGTCAATCAACTCCTTTAGGATTCCTCTTCCACCACTGCCTGGGTGTCAGTCTCATCAGTTTTCACCACATCCTCCTCCTCCCTGGTTGTCTCGTGACTTTCAGACATAGCTTTGGTTCCTTCTGTCTCCCCTGAGATTTCCTGGGTTTCCTTCTGTGCCCCCTCTTCTTCCTTGTTAGCAGCATTTTCCTTTTCTGCAGAATCCTTCCTCTGTTTTTCTATCTTTGACAAGCTGTGGCAGAGAGACTGGACATAGGTGAAGACGCACATGGGGTCAGGGTGGTTCCCCATCAGCAGCATATCCGACACCTCCAGAAGAGGGCAGCAGTCAGCCAGAGTCCTGAGATGGAGAGAGAGCAGATCCATGTTTATAGCCACATCAATATCATAACAAAAAAACAAAACAATTATGAACCGTAATGGGGGAATGTTAGCAATTTACAAAGAAGTCACACTGTTGACCTTTAACGTAAATAATTGTTTTGGAAAATCTGATGTTACACTCATACATTCACAATGTATTATTAATGATACAACAGCTTTATCTTTCAGGGTGATACAAATGAGGACCATATCGACTAATTAACACCAATAATATTTAGAGTTCAGAAATAAATCATCAGCAACTGGCCTGATTTCATATATTCATAATCTCTTAGGGTTGAAGCTGGAGCCGTTAATAATTATATACTGCCAGCTGTGTGGACTGAAAGTGTGAAGGATGTCTTATGATTATTGTAATTAATAAGTAATTACTGGGTCGAGTATTTAACATAAATGGCATTTTTTTTTGTTTTTTTTTACGGCCTTCTGTCAACATATATTAGTGATAAACCAAAAGTTTAACCAAATGTTGTACCAATAATCGACTATACAGAATATGAGCCGTGACATTGTGAATTTAGGGAGGAGTTGAATACATGTTTTTCCTCAATGAATTTCTCATAATTACAAGCAAATGATCTAAAAAAAGGCCTTTATATAGCATTATTGATTCATTGTTTCCTCCACTCTTTAAAACTTTTGTTAAGAGTTCATCATAGATTTTGTTCTTTACCTATTCAAAAGTATTCTTCACAAATCATATTTTCCAATTAAGTATTAAAGGCACACCGCGGACTTTGTGACCTAAAGAGTTGACACATATGAGTTATTTTATATGAATACTTGGGCCAATATACAGCGCTTGACACTTGCAATGCTCCGAGCGGGGCTGCCCTCTTGAAATACCGCCCATGTAAGTTTCGAGCAGACGGACCGTCTGCCACCAGGTCACGTGACTTGGAAGAAAGACTTGCTTTACGGCTACAGGCGCTGATATACTCATGGAGCTAAGGCTTTTGCTACTCATTTTTCACCTGCTCGACTCCTGGTCATGGCTGAGGCAAGGAAAAATTTTAAACCTTCGGAGGAGGCTAAAAAGAGGAAACGCGAAAGGGATCGTGCTGTAAGCTGCATGTCTGTATGAGCGCTGCTCTTCACCTGGTTCCTGGATGTCATCGACTGCAAAGATGTCATTCCACGCAGCACGAGCTAGACGCAGAACTCCCTCATCCAGGATATAGAAGTCCATGTGTGGTAGATTACTAATGCAGCGGTCTGGAGGCTGACCACAGCAGAGTCTCTCAATATCTGTAGGCATGTCTCTACAGTTTGAACACACACACCAGTGCATGCTGTCTGAATACACACTCAAAAGACACCGGCTGACTGTTGACTTTTGCGACAGTGCTGAGTTGCTTGTGGCCACTAGGGGCGCTAAACGTGAAAGTTGCAGGTCTAGCGCCCCTAGTGGCCAAGAGTTACATGGTGTGCCTTTAAGAAACCAAAAGTTTGTTCTTTATGTACAACAGGTTTGATGAGCCACTGTATTCAGTCGTAAACACCTACAGAGTTTGTAAGCCCCTCCTTTCCATCTGAGATGATCCTGTCATTGAATGAAACCTATTAAATCCTTAAAGACATGAATTACTCTGCGGTCTGGAAGGCCAGTGTGAAGTTCCTCTCCCTCTCTTTGGGATTCAGGGAGCTGAAGTCAAAAGCATCAGGGAAGAAACGATGGATCAGTGCACAAAACGCCATGCCGTCACACCAGGACGAGGAAAAGTTCTCCACCTTCACCCCCTGAAGAGTAAGACACAAGAATGTGAAGTTTGAACCAGACACAAACTGTAAGTGCAATTCAGCCTCTCACGATAATTACTATTGGTTTATTGATCAATAACTGATGATCGACCAGTTTTTCCTTTTGGTGGAATCTAACTGCTGCACAATTTATGTATATATGTAGAACAATGTTATAGAGTGTTCAATATGATATCAAACTATTACTGTACATCTGCTGTTTATTTTCATAACCCATGCATATTTATCACACGGATAAATGAAGAAAAAAAGCTTTATCAGGTTAATCCTGTTTTATTGTACTAGCATCAGCAAAAATAAGTCTGTGGAATATTGTAATCTTTATCAGAATCAATATAACGTAAATTCAAATGTGCTGTTGTGACAGGCTTGGTTTCAGGATTGAGTCTTGCCTCATAGTTACGAGTTTTACTGATGCACCACTGGAGAATTTTCTGTTTGATTGTGGCCCCAGTGCTTCCGGCTGTGGCAGACCTCTGGAGCTTGAAGTTGCGTGGGACTGGTGTTCTAAAAATACACATTGAATAGCAAGTTCATGTCATGTTGTAAGACAGTATAATGACAGTTATAATTGAGGCAAATTCTGATCACAGCAGCCTGACCTAAACTATGATTATCAAAGAAAGCTGAAAAGGATGCCAAAAAACATATGTCAAAGATATATCAACATTTTCGGATTGTATTCCTGATTTCAAAGACCCAATGTTTCTATAGAACCTTTTTTCACACATATTTGTTACAATACCAAAATCTTTTACATTAACTTAAAGCTGGGGTACCTGTCTATACATAAATTATACATATTGAGTCTTTTGTGTAAAATGTTCCAATCAATCTTGCATAAGAAAGAGTCCTGTGAGTCACTATTTTATTCTTAGGGCTGAACAACTTTCTGTATATACATAGTTATTATTTTTTGTGGTCTGAAAAACAGGTACCCCAGCTTTGGTTCTTATGTGTCACTTTGCTCAGGTGTGCACCCACTCTGGCGCTCCCTGCTGGAACTTGGCGATGAGGTCCTTCTTGTTGGAGGCGCGGCCGGAGCGTGCAGAATTCCGGGGTCGACTCAGAGCAGCCAGAGCAGACGCAGACGGTCCAGACTTTTTCTTTGGTTTTTCTGACCCTTCTGTTTTCCCCTTTTTATTTATATCTTGTTTTACATCAGAGTCTTTGCCTTTAGGAGTTTTAGTCTCTGTTTCTTTTGAACCAACGTTTTTCCCTCTGTCGTCATGAGTTGGTGTGTTTTCCTCTTTCTTTGTGCATTCTTGTGTTTGCTCAGTCTTACTCTCATCTTCAGTCCTTGTATTATCTTGTCTATTCTCTTGAGCCTCCGATGCAGTTTCACTTTGTTCTTTTTCATCTGCACTTTTTGTTTCTTCTGTTTCTCCACCTTTGTCGTCCCCATCTGTCTTTGCTTCTAATTCCTGTTCTTTGTTGGTTCCTTCTTCTCCTGTTTTGGGGAGCGCCTTTTCCTCAAGTGCGGCATCTGTAATCTAAAGACAAAACCAAACTTAGAAAATAGTTGTAATGTTTGGATGGCTACTGTCCAGTCTTCTGTTCAGTTTTCTTTCAGAACTGGTGTTTTGAGCACAAGCCATTCATTTGAGCCACTTTGTCCTTTTATCCATGACCATCCCCTGTTTATAGCATTTATTATTTAATTTTAATGCAATTTTGCATAAACTAATAAATGTCAATAAAATGAATAGTTCTATCCATTTTCTTCCACTTTATCTGTTGCCGGGTCAAGAGGGATGTAATCTAAGCAGAGATGCCCAAACATCCCAATAGTCTGCCTGTTAAATTTAAAACACAATCCAATCAGAGATCATTCCCAAGACTCTCTGTTCTTGGTCATTCACATTTGCTTAAGTTGTTTCATCCCTGGTACATTGGATCTTTAGGGGAATATTCCCTGCTTTCTCCTAATATATCACTGTAACTGATTAGACTAGAATTGCTTCATTCTCTTAAACTAAATACTGTATATGTTTTTGGCTTAGGATTTCATTTTCTCTTGTTTTGAAATAAAGAATGGATTCAATAACATATTACAAGATGTGTATTAACACAGTAGCCCAAATTATGTTGTATATTTGTACATTTATAATTAGCCTTTGGTCTCACGAGAAAAGCACAACTGCTATGATGTTTGGCACTGATTGTCTGTTTACACTATGTCCTGGTTTATTTTTATCAGTTGCAGCTACATTTGTGACATTGTTTTTTCATTAGCTTCAAATGTTATACTAAAATATCATACACAATAATGTGATATTGTATCTTTTCCAATATTCCTCTCATCAATAGTTTCTCTTTTGCATGCTGTCTTTTTTATACTATCTGTATTCATCATTGAGCTTGAGACAGCTCTCTTTGAAAGCATTTCGCCAGCAGGTGCAACGTTGCTGAGCACTTTATTCCTTTCATGTCTCCTAAACCTAACAGCTGTAACTCTAAATCATTTTGCATAAAGCTTTTGCACACTTTGCTTCACTGTTGATCACTCTTAAAATATACAAAATTATTGTTAGGATGTTTTAATTGCTTTGCATCTTAAAACTAAGCCATGTGCTGAGTCAAAAACAGTTGAAATATGTAGGTTAAAGATCCATGGTAGTAGTTTTGTGTAGTACTACCAGTACTACACAAAACTTTAGTACATGTGGTGTGAATGAAACATTATTCATTCACACCACATGTGCCCATTCAGTCCTTTTTCCGCCTTCTTCCTACTTAATTCATTGATGTATTGTTTGTTTGTATGAGACAGTGAATGTTTACAAATATTAGGCCTGATTATTTTGACCAAAACAAAGCTCAAATGATGTTTTCCCAGGAGAACATAAAGATACAAATTGGGCTGTTCGGTTAAAAAATTCTTGTAAACACATTTTTATTTCATTCAGCAGTCACCATTATGGAAGCCCGTTTCCGCCATGTAAAAAAAAAAGCTCACAGAAACTCATAATTTTGAGTTTTAAACTCGAAATTTTGAGTTTTAAAGTTGTAATTATGAAATTTCGAGTTTTGAACTGTCCTGTAATCGCGAACGGTCTCTCTGTCAGTCACAATAATATTCACTGCATTTCTGGTGCATCCATTGATAGCCACCAGTTGATGCTCAATGAATGAGACCACTTCAGCGTTCAGCCGCATGTGTTTTTTTATTAAGCTTCCACAGTCCGTTCAGGATAAATTAAATAGAGGCTCCTTGAGCAGATTCTAATCATAAACAGAGAGACGTTTGCATTTTAACGCGATTACTGCCACAACATTATTGCTGCCACTTCATGGATGCAGTGGTCACTGTAGGCAATATCTTCAACATAACCTGCAGGTAAAGGATGTCCAGACACCGTTCCAGACAACAATACATACGGGGCAGCAACTGCACATGCGCAGTTTAAAACTCGTAATTTCGAGTTTTAAAGTCATAATCTTGACTTTTAAAGTCATAATCTTGACTTTTAAAGTCATAATTTCGAGTTTGAAACACGAAATTTCGAGTTTTAAACTCATAATTACAACTTTAAAACTCATAATTTCGATTTTTTTTTTTTCGTGGCGGAAACGGGCTTCCATACACCATAGACATATCTGAGTCATTAAACCTCCTCTCAGTATGTTCAAGTCTGTGTACGATTAAAAAAACAATAGATTAATAAATTAATATTTCAGTAATTGATTAGTTGTGATTAATAAATGTACTTATTACAGCCCTGCATCCATCATTCTACAGTTGCACTCATTCACCCTGAACTATTGTACATGTTTATAGTAAGAGGGGAAACCGCAGCACCCGGAAGGAAACCGGAGCACCCGGGGGAAACCTACACAGACACAGGAAGAACATGCAAACTCCACACAAACGCCCCGTCTAGAGGTGGAATCAGACCTCAGGACCCTCTTTTGAAGCATAAGCGCTATCTACCACACAACCTTGCTGCCCAACTTAAAATATAAAATATGTTAAGAAGTTTATGTTTATTTTATAGCAACATAATAAAAACATTGTTGGTGTTTAAAATGCAGCAGATGTTCAGCCATCAATCTCAGAGCTCGGTCCCCACAAACAAAATGAGGTGTATTGATTATATTGGTAAAGTCAAGGGTTTTTGTACTCGCTTCTTCATCCTGCTAAAGTTGGAGATTTTAAGACTTCTTTCCTTATTATGCAAAAGATAGAGATTTTCTACGGCTTCTTTTTATTTATTTTGTATTTGTGTTATCATTTATGTATCTTGTGTTGTGTGCTCCTCAGACTGTTCAATAACTTGTGATGCAACACTGAAACCTCCCAACTGTGGGACTAATAAAGGATCTTAATCTTATTGTCCTGAAGCAGTAAACAAACACAGCAGGCTGAAGGTATGTATAAAATAACCCACCTGGTCCTTGTCAGTCTCGTCACACTGTGTTTTCTCCTCCGGACTCTCGGCTCGATGTTGTTCCTCATCCATAATGCTGTACTATATGCAGTCGAGAGTGTTGGACAGTTCAGTCTTGTTTCGCTTCACTGCGCAGCCTTCAGACCTGGTGTCCTCAGCACAAGTTGAATCTCCAGTTTGTCTCCACTGTCCACGGCTCGGCTTCTTTATCTGACCTTTTCTTACAACAGTGGCTCCTGAAATAGAATGAGTGTAAAATAGAGCAGCGAGCTGGACAGCTGCCTCTGCTGTGGAAACCGAAGATACA
This sequence comes from Knipowitschia caucasica, assembly GCA_964034765.1. NCBI lineage: Eukaryota > Metazoa > Chordata > Actinopteri > Gobiiformes > Gobiidae > Knipowitschia > Knipowitschia caucasica. Next base: position 31,235,897 of record OZ035830.1, read on the forward strand.
CACGTTCACATGGAGGAGTTTATGCAGACAACAAATGGCATCATTAAATGTATCTTAGATTAGTGTGGGGCTAAAGGTTTTCTATCCAAATGATGTCATGTTTATCCAGTATTTCTCCTATTTACATCCATCAATTAAACCATTGCACTTTGTTCCAATTACATATACAGTATGTGTCTTAAGTATAGGGCTGTGTGAGTAGAGCAAATTACTGGGTGTAGAAAACTTGTGCTTATTTGAATAATAATTAAGGTTATGGCATTTTCTATTCCTACAGTCTGCTTGAGGGAAAGCAGGATTAAAATAAAGGGAAAAAAACCAAGAAAACTACTGGATAAAAAATATTTGTACATGAGCGTTGACAGGTTTAGCCAACCACTATATATACAGTAGGCAAAAAAGTATTTAGTCAGCCACCCATTGTGTAAGTTCTCCCAACCAAAGTAACAAAATTGGGACCAAAGTAACACAATTGTTTCTTTGGTCCCAGCTCTTGACCATTTTGACCCCACAGGGTGAGATCTTGCATGGAGCTCCAGATTAAGTGAGATTATCAGTGGTCTTGTATGTCTTCCATTTTCTTACTAATTGCTCCCACAATGGATTTCCCCGCCTGGTGCCGGTCTTCAATTTTGTTTCTGGTGTCCTTACTACTTATTTTACACCATAATTTACAAATAAATTCTTAAAAAATCAGACAATGTGATTTTCTGGAATAGTATGATGAACATTGCAGGCCTCTATCATCTTTTTAGGAGGGAGAACTTGCACAACTGCTGGTTGACAGTGGGGGATACTTTTTTCCCCCACTGTACATACACATCTATTCTAAAATGTAAATACAAACAAAGTATAATTAGAGGACCAACAGTGGTTTTGATACTTTTTATGCTAAGTCCAATGAAATGATCCAAACCAGGTCTAAACCAGGTATTTCAGCGTTACTTACATTTAATCACACATTTTTATATGTGTTGTAAATCTATATTTTAAACTTTGTTATAACCCGTTTGCACCATATAACATAGAAAATTCCTAGTCTTACATTGTGGCCTTCTGAGGAACACAAGCTTCATAAAACATATTCACAGAGTTCAATACAGTTCACTCTATTTTTGTGATTTTCATCATAGAAAAATCATAAGCTGAAAGTCACATGTCATCACCCCCCTATTTTACCTTTCACTTAAATCTATTTTGGAAAGAAGAAGTGGAGCCTAATGGAAGAAGAGTCCCGTGTTTTCTGTCTCTTGTGACTAACTCAAAAACATATGGGACATCCTTAAGAGCGATTTGCTGACACTATAAAACAGTCACTCAATACTTTAAATATCAAGGAATTTCATATTTACATTTCACTATTCCCTTCACTCTTTTTCTGTCCTTGGAAGTACATATAAAAGGAGGTAAAGAGAGGAATAGATTCTAGTGTGAGTGGACCGACTGTTTATCGGTGCTGGATTTACAAATGTTTATGTCAGAGTGTGACAGAATACAATACGATATGTGTCTTTGTATGGGACTGCAAATGTACTTATACTTAGGCAATAAAATCCAAAATACAAAAATCCAATCATGCATATGGTGACAGCCAGCATTTAAAGGGACAGTATTCAATATGCACTCTTCATACTATCTCCCCCATTTAATTGAATGAGAATCAATACCCAAAAAACTTTCACAGTCTATTCTGGACGGATATCAAACTGAATTATGTTGTTGAACTTAAGTGTTTATTCTTTGAAATATGTTATGTTAACTTGTGTTGTAACATGAATATGTAATTTAAGTTTTTTGGTTCTGCCCTAATAATCAATAAATAAATGTATTACACAAAGAACTGATGCATGTCGGTGGAAATTATGCTTGATTACATTACACAACAATATACTGCTACATCATTGTCCCTCTCCCAGTGACTATGGGTGTGAGCATCACAAACGGAGCTCCAAAGGGCTCAGAAACCCGTTCAATTTTAATGTATGAATTTTATTATAAAGGGTGAAAAAACAGGTTATTTAAATTCAAGTTAATCTGATGATATGGACAGCACGACAACGAAAACCGTGACGTCGCCCGGCATGGCGCAGCCGGGGCCCCACCCTGGAGCCAGGCCTGGGGTCGGGGCTCGCAAGCGAGCGCCTGGTGGCCGGGCCTTAGCCCACGGGGCCCGGCCGGGCTCAGCCCGAAGGGATGACGTGGGCAGTCCCTCCTGTGGGCTCACCACCTGCAGAGGGGTCCGTGGTGGCGAGGTGCAGAGAGGACTGGGCAGCAGTCGAAGGCGGAGACCTCGACGACCCAGTCCACACACCCAACATCTGGCTCTTGGGACGTGGAACGTCACCTCACTGGGGGGGAAGGAGCCCGAGCTTGTGGGGGAGGTTGAGCGATACCGACTAGAGATAGTCGGCCTCACCTCCACACACAGCTTGGGCTCTGGAACCCAACTCCTTGAGAGGGGTTGGACGCTCCACTTTTCTGGTGTTTCCCGCGGGGAGAGGCGGCGAGCTGGGGTGGCCATACTCATTGCCCCCCATCTCAGCCGCCACGTGTTGGAGTTCTCCCCGGTGAATGAGAGGGTCGCGTCCCTCCGTCTCCGGGTGGGGGACAAGTCTCTCACTGTTGTGACGGCCTACGGGCCTAACGGTAGTGCAGAGTACCTGGCCTTCTTGGAGTCCTTGGGAGGGGTACTGGACAGTGCACCGCCCGGGGACTCCGTTATTCTCCTGGGGGACTTCAACGCCCATGTGGGAAATGCCAGTGACACTTGGAGAGGGGTGATCGGGAAGAGCGGCCCCCCTGATCTGAACCCGAGCGGTGTTCAGTTGTTGGACTTCTGTGCCAGTCACGGCCTGTCCATCACGAACACCATGTTCGAGCACAAGGGTGTCCATCAGTGCACGTGGCACCAGGACACCCTAGGCCGGAGGTCGATGATCGACTTTGTAGTCGTATCATCTGACCTTCGACCGCGTGTCTCGGACACTCGGGTGAAGAGAGGGGCGGAGCTGTCAACCGATCATCACCTGGTCGTGAGTTGGATCCGCTGGCAGGGAGGAGGCCGGTCAGACCTGGCAGGCCCAAGCGTGTAGTGAGGGTTTGCTGGGAACGTCTTGGTGAGCCCCCTGTCAGACGGACTTTCAACTCACACCTCCGGGAGAGCTTCTCCCAGGTCCCGGCAGAGGAGGGGGACATCGAGTCCGAGTGGACCATGTTCTCTTCCTCTATCGCCAATGCGGCGGCTCATAGCTGTGGTCGCAAGGTCTCTGGTGCTGGTCCCGGCGGCAATCCCCGAACCCGGTGGTGGACACCGGCAGTAAGGGATGCCGTCAGGCTGAAGAAGGAGTCCTATCGAGCAATGATGGTTCGTGGGACTCCTGAGGCAGCTGTCCAGTACCGGCAGGCCAAGCGTGCCGCGGCCCGGGCAGTTGCAGAGGCAAAAACCCGGGACTGGGAGGAGTTCGGAGAGTCCATGGAGCATGACTATCGGTCGGCCTCGAAGAGGTTCTGGCAAACCGTCCGGCGCCTCAGGAGGGGGAAGCAGTTCTTTGCCAACACCGTGTATGGTGCGGGTGGAGGGCTGCTGACCTCGACTGGGGATATTGTCGGGCGGTGGAAGGAATACTTCGAGGTTCTCCTCAATCCCCCCGTCACGTCCTCCGTCCAGGAGGCAGAGGCTGAGGATGTTGGGGCGGATACTTCCATCTCCCTGGCCGAGGTCACCAAGGTGGTTGGCAGCCTCCATGGTGGCAAGGCGCCGGGAGTGGATGAGATCCGTCCTGACTATCTAAAGTCTCTGGATGTTGTAGGACTGTCTTGGCTGACACGTCTCTGCAACATCGCGTGGCGATCGGGGGCGGTGCCAATGGAGTGGCAGACCGGGGTGGTGGTCCCTCTCTACAAGAAGGGGGACCGGAGGGTGTGTTCCAATTATCGTGGGATCACACTCCTCAGCCTCCCCGGTAAGGTCTACTCCAAGGTACTGGAGAGCAGGCTACGTCCGATGGTCGAATCTCGGATTCAGGAGGAGCAGTGTGGTTTTCGTCCCGGTCGCGGAACACTGGACCAGCTCTATACTCTCCATCGGATACTCGAGGGTTCATGGGAGTTCGCCCAACCTGTCCACATGTGCTTTGTGGATTTGGAGAAGGCGTTCGACCGTGTTCCCCGGGGTGTCCTTTGGGGGGTCCTCCGGGAGTACGGGGTCCGGGGTCCTCTGCTGAGGGCTGTTCGGTCCCTGTATGACCGGAGCCAGAGCTGTGTTCGCATTGCCGGCAGTAAGTCAGACCTGTTCCCGGTGCATGTTGGCCTCCGCCAAGGCTGCCCTTTGTCACCGGTTGTGTTCACTGTATTTATGGACAGAATCTCTAGGCGCAGCCAGGGGCCGGAGGGGGTCCGGTTCGGGAGCCACAGGATTTCATCTCTACTTTTTGCGGATGATGTCGTCCTGCTGGCTCCAACGAACCAGGACCTGCAACATGCACTGGGACGGTTTGCAGCCGAGTGTGAAGCGGCTGGGATGAGAATCAGCACCTCCAAATCCGAGGCCATGGTGCTCGACCGGAAAAAGGTGCCTTGCCCTCTCCAGGTGGGTGGAGAGGTCCTTCCTCAAGTGGAGGAGTTCAAGTATCTCGGGGTCTTGTTCACGAGTGAGGGGAGGATGGAGCGTGAGATTGACAGGCCCCCCAGTACATCCTGAACCTTTTGAGCCTGTACTCCTCTGGCCGTTCTCTCCGGTCCTCTGGCCAGAACCTGCTTGTGGTCCCCAAAACCCATTATAAGACTCGAGGGGACCGGTCTTTTCAGTCTGTTGCCCCCAGACTGTGGAACGCCCTGCCCCTGTCCCTACGTCTGGTCGACTCTGCGGACTCTTTCAAAAAAGGCTTGAAGACTTATTTATTTAAGAAAGCTTTTAGTTGATTGGGTTCTCACTGATGTCACTTTTAAGTACATAAAATGTGTAATGTGTGTAAGTGTATTTTATATTGTTTTGTATTTGCCCACTGTCCTGTACAGCACTTTGTGATTTTTATCTGTGAAAAGCGCTTTATAAATAAACTTTACTTACTTACTACTTACTTACTTACTTACAGGCGGATCGGTGCAGCGTGCGCAGTGATGCGGTCTCTGTATCGGACCGTTGTGGTAAAGAGGGAGCTGAGCCGAAAGGCAAAGCTCTCAATTTACCGGTCAATCTTCGTTCCCTCCCTCACCTATGGTCATGAGCTGTGGGTAATGACCGAAAGAACGAGATCGCGGATACAAGCGGTCGAAATGAGCTTCCTCCGCAGAGTGGCTGGGCGCTCCCTTAGAGATAGGGTGAGGAGCTCGGTCACACGGGAGGAGCTCGGAGTAGAGCCGCTGCTTCTCCACGTCGAGAGGAACCAGTTGAGGTGGCTCGGGCATCTGTTCAGGATGCCTCCTGGACGCCTTCCTGGGGAGGTGTTCCGGGCACGTCCCACCGGGAGGAGGCCCCGGGGAAGACCCAGGACACGCTGGAGAGACTATGTCTCTCAGCTGGCCTGGGTACGCCTAGGGGTCCCCCCGGACGAGCTTGAGGAGGTGTGTGTGGATAGGGAAGTCTGGGCGTCTCTGCTTAGACTGCTGCCCCCGCGACCCGGCAACGGATAAAGCGGAAGAAAATGGATGGATGGATGGATGAATGATAATAATGAACTATTGTGTTTGTTTTGACTTTTTACTACTGTATTGTAAAATCAGCTTTTTTTTCAATAGTGATGTGAGATATTTTTTTTAGGAAGTAGTAGATGCGTGCCACTCTTACGAGTGGTCATCTGATCTTGTGTTGCAGTATTTCCGTTATTTAGCCACAAAGAGCAAAATAATCAATGAATGGAAAGTTAGATGGCGCCGTGGCAAGAGCTCTGGTGTGTGTCGTCTGGTGCACACTGGGGTAGTCTTGCACAGTTGTTCCTATGTGGTTTTACTGCAAATGGCAAATAAATGAATCTGAATCTGAAGTCATATTGGTGACTGCATTAAATGTAAAGTAGAAGTTAGTATATGAGGATAATGCAGCTTGTCAGGATCTGTGAAGGGAGACAGCAATTACCTGATGACACAGCGGATGTGTTGGGACTCTAAAGTGGTAACTGTTATTGTGTCCTTAAGCAAGACACTTCAGCCATGTTGCCCTGTAATAATGAAGGGTGCACGAGTGTGTGAAGGGACCGGTGGGAGATATAGGCCACCTCTGTCAGGCTGACATAGGGCAGCTATGGCTACAGGATTACTCTGTTTGGAGTGACTCAATACACTGTGGCTAAATGCTGCTCCTGACAAGTCTCCTCTTGGACATTGAAGGATGGGTCAACTGCAGGAAATACTACAGTTATTACATTTTCATTTTGTAGTTTCACTATTTCTGAAGGTCTAGAAAACGACTGGCTTACAATTCATTGGTTCAGCTGATGTCTTTGGATAGTCAGTCTCTATGCTGTACAGCTACTTACAGTGTAAAATTAGATGGTTGGTCTTGTCATTAACACAAAGTCTACTGTTGTGTTCATGAACTGTCTGGTTCTGGCTTTGCTGATTTGGTTCCACTTAGAGTTTGCACACATAATGATTGAAAACAGAGCAGAGGAAACAGAGGGAGGGAGCAGCTGAGGGCACAGGGCTCCACCTTATATAGAGAGAGAGGCAAAAGAGAGACAGTCGTGGTGCTCTAAGGACATCCACAGAGCAGGAACTGTGAGTACACATACTTATGTTGTATTCTGTGTTTCTTTTTTGCACTCGAAACTGCTTCCAAAACTTTGTTCGTTTGCTTTTCATACCTTGCTCTTTCCTCCTTCTGATATATTGCAAATTACACTGGGACCTGGAAAATATACTGGTAAAAGGGGTACATGTGTGTTTAAATATGTATTGCATTGGCTTTAACTAATACACTTGCCTCTGTTTTCATTGGGAGCAGTCCACCTAGTTTTCTTTACTGAAGGATACATCAGTATTTCTAATGTATGTATAACACGTGGCGTGTTTGCCTGCTCTTGATTGCTGCATGATGTGAACAGCTTTGTAGAAACAGCGCTACATTGATCTGTGTTTACCTTTATAATTATACTTTTGACATATTGTTAAAACATGTAGTGTAAATCTCATAATAATAACATTATGGATGCCTTGCAGGTTGATCATACGTCGCAACAATGGTATGTGTAAGGAGATGTTCGGGCGTCCGCAGATGGCTCACGTTTGCGACTGGACTCGTGGAGTGCCTGTGTTTTGCTGGAGCAGTGTTTGGATGGGCGTCCCTGGTGTTTGTCCTGAAAAGTGAAGGATATTTCAGTTCTTTGTGTGTCAACTCCACAGGAATCAATGGCACGCACACATTAGGTCAGTTGGTTAAACACAACCTTTCTGACCACAGATGTCTAGAAATGAGACGTAATAGGTTTTGTGGTCTTGAGTAAGGATGAATGGTGGAGCGTTCTCCTCCTGGTTGTCTTCATTAAGTTTTAGTTTTGCCTGTAATGTTGCTCAGTGTTGCATTAAACATCCATGTCTACTGTGGAGAAAGAGCAGGTTGAGCTACCAGGATGCATTTGTTTATAAAAGATTCACCAATTTTTCAAAACATTAATACAAATATACAATATTTTAAAACAAAGCACAGCTAAATCTAATGCTATTTTAAGATTATAGACAAAGCAGAAATATCTAAATGGATACAGGCAATGGGATGATCAGTTGCACTTGTCTAATGCCTTGTATTTATGTTCATTTGCACTAAGTTCTTATCGTCTTTTAATCTCCTTATATGTATCTGTTTAATTGCAGACTGCCATGGACAGGATGAGCAGTTTTCTCTGGTCTTCACGATTGCATCTTTTATGAACAACTTTATGACTCTTCCCAATGGTTTCCTCTTTGACCGCTTTGGGACGACAGTGGCGAGACTTTTTGGAATGTAAGTCTGGTCACAAATACATAACTCACTCAAACTAGCGGCCGTGACCCAGTGAAGTAAGGTACAGGCAAACATTAAGTGACCAAAGTACATTATTGATCATGAACATAAGCTGCACGTCAAGGTTATGTGGTTGACTGATAACAGGAGGCTCTGTCCACCTGAGGCTCCGACTATTGGTTCAATGAGGGCTGAGATTTGACTAATAACTCTCTGTACTCTAAGAAATTAAACGTAAGATTGAATTAAAAATGTTAAGGAAACATATTCCACACAGAAAAATCTTGTTTAAAAAAAAAGGGTTAGTAGTTAAATTCAAATCTACATGTTTAATTAAGATGTCGAAGAATGACAGACTTGAGGCGGGTTCAGAAGCACACATGGCTGCGCAGGGCCATCAGAGTTTGTCGTAGTTTGCACTGACAGAGTTTCTTCAGACTATGTATTATATAGTACAATTTTATGTCACGTCACATCGAAAGATGTGTGCACAGTCAGAACTAAAGATTAAAAACGGAAGTTACCATGACCTCATTACTTCAACTTTATGTCTATGTGAAGGTCATTGATCACAAAGACACAAGTAAACAGTTGGCTGTATTTCTGCTTTCAGAGTGAAATGGCTCATGGTGAACTATTATAGTTTTAAGTCACTTATATCTTAAAATACAGTTGCAGAGTCTGTTATGACAAATTGCAATCAAGCTACTACAATATTGTGTGTCTTTTCAAACATAAAAGTTTTCATAAAGAGTTTTCATGCAAACATACAGAGCATAAGGTGTATGTTATAAATCAGGCATGTCAAAGTCAAATACATCAGAGGGCCAAAAAAACAAATTTGCTGCGAGCCGAGGGCCGGACTGGTTCAATGTTTATTAACTCATTGCCTGCCAGCCTATTTCAGAACAGGTACTCCCATATTTCCAGCAGTTTGATGATTTTTATAGATATTTCAAGACCCACAGAATATTGTGTACTATGACTATCTGAAATCCGAAACCAGATTCTGAAAGAATAGACTGTCTACTTTCATCAGCAAAAATAATTTTGTTTCTAGCTTGTAATCCCCAGTTGAGTAGAGGGAAGTTTTACTGAAATCACCAAAAAGCTGAGAAAAAAGGGGCGCAACAAGTGCATCTAGCTGTTTTCAAATCATTCAGAGAGCGCTACTGCCACCTGCTGGCTCGATTCAATATGCTCTCAAGCTTATCCCCAAACATATTAGATATAATAGCCATCTGGGAACATGAAAATAGCGGAAAACACATTTGACGTAATAGTGCGTCAATGGCAGGCAGCGGGCCATGTAAAATTCATTCGCGGGCCGGATTTGGCCCGCGGGCCTTGACTTTGACACATGTGTTATAAATGAAAGCTTTCCTTTCTGACAAGCACCAATGGCCATGAAAACATTTGTACAATTTTATTTTTTGATTCAACTCAAACAAGTACCATAATGATTTGACAGGCCTCCACACACATTAAATCCATTGGCCAACAGAAACACTTCACATTATAATCCTTAATAATCAAATACATTCTTGTCCCATTTAATTTCCTGTTTGACAGTGTTAGTTTGACTTTATCCATGTTTCTTCTCACCGACTGCTCTATTGGCATTCCTCTGGTTGTTTTTTCCTCCACCCATTTTAATGAAACGCATATGGGTTCTTTCTTATCCCAGATTATGCCATAATCCTAAATAACAAACAGGTATTACTTAAAAAAAAGTTTTTGTGTGTTTGAGATCCAAACACACAAAAACCCCTCCCATCTGTTGAACTTTGAGCATATTTTAGAGAATTTCTGTGGCTTTTCTCTCTCATTTCTCAGTCTGGCATGCATTACTGCCCAGTGCATTTGGAAAAAGTCTCCAGCTCATAGTTGTTACATAATTCTGTGACCTCAATGTCTCTTCTGGAGTTTCTTGTTGTAAGTTGTGTGCACAGCTAAACTGTTTTCAAGCTGGATTTGAACATTGTTACATTGTCTCACATTTTGAAGAAGACTTCCAGAAAACCCGAAAAGCTGCTTCCCCATGGGTTTTCCTGACTCTAGCCAGTCCCTGTGCTCCTCAGAGTCTGAGTTGGTTCTTATGGCACAACAAGGCCATGGAGAGACTTGTACACAAGCAGAAAGGCACATCCTTCTTTTATCGTTCTGTGTTTTCCTATTCTTTTTATTGACCTACTTGGCATAAAAGTCAAAAAAGGTATTCAATTTCACTTGATCAAACCTGGAGATGCCTGTTTCATAAATGCAGAATTTTACAAGTAAGGATAGGAAGGAGGAACCTTTGCTGAAATCTGATACAGCTAGAATTTGGAATGCCTCCTTAACCCCATTATAACAACAATAATTGGCTCAAAAGTGAGCATTAAGCATTAGTATAGAGGTTAGAGATACAGTAGAGACTAGAATACTCTCAAGTGCAAATGTGTAACTTCCTGGTAGGAAATGCCAAACCTATCTATTGCACTTTCTGTCAAATGCTAACTTCTAACAACTTCTTCAATCAACACATGTATTATGTTTAATATGTGCACTAATTTCTAATAACCCTGAAACCCATTAATGGCACATCTAAATCAGTTTTTGTTTTTCCAGATCTCTTTACACAATGGCCACACTATTGGTAGCATTTTCATCAGCAGGTAAAAAAAGATGAAAAACATTGTTATTGTGTTGTTTGTATAATCATATTTAAGGTTTTTTTTTAATCGTCCACCAGTTCTTTCTAACCTGCTGTTTCCAGCCATGGCGTTGTTGGCAGTTGGTGGTATCTTAATCTTAATGACAAACATGCAGGTAAGAACATCACAGAAAGACACTTGCAAATGTGTACTTTTCAGCATTTTACCAATTCATCTGAATATATTGCCTGCTGCAATGTGTCAGGTTCTAAAGGGTTCCCACAATGCCCTATAAGTTGCTAATAATATATAAAAAAGAAGGACATACACAGTTTATGTATAAATTGCACATTCCTAGATTCCCCCTTATCCTCCTTTTTTGGTGTAGGTGGGAAACCTGTTTGGTGCCCGGCGGTCCACCGTCATAACCCTATACAACGGAGCGTTTGACTCTTCCTCTGCACTTTTCTTAATCATAAAGGTGAAGGTTTTAAAAATGAAAAACAGTCACATAGGTACTGTTTATTAGACTCATAGTGAGTCACATAGAGTCTAATTTATCAGTTTTTTTTTTCAGCTGGTACATGAGGCCGGTGTCTCCCTCCGTGCCTTGTTCCTGGTCCTGTCAGCCTGCAGCAGCATCCATGTGGTCAGGACCTTCTTCCTTCTCCCCCGACACTTCATCCCCTACCCACTGCCCGAAAAATACTCTTACGGGTACGTCTCCAAACACTCCTCTTACACTCATTCATTCATTTTCAACCCCTTTATTAGTCCAATGGGTCGGGGGAGTGGCAATGAGAGCTGCCACCCAATAGCATAGCACCGGTCCCTCGCTGATCCTCTGCAGGTGGTGGGTCCACAGGGATTTGGCTGCTCCGTCAGTGGTGAAACTGCCTTGGTCTTTCAGCGGGGGCTTCAGGCAATGTGAGGTTAAGTGTCTTGCCCAAGGACACAACGACAGTAGACATTTGTGGGAGCAGTTGGAGTAGGTCCCATGGTGGGCTCAAACCCACGACCTCCAGGCCCAAAGGCCAATGCTCTACCAACTGAGCTACTGTCGGCCCTCTTACACTCAATACATTTAATTCTATTCAAGAATGGAGCTATATGTGTGCTTTCTGTTGGGGTCTCCTCATTCTTCTGCATAATTGTTGTTGTTGAATACAGAGAACTTTTAAAAACAGATTCTATTTGGTGTTGCTCCTAAACCAGTCCACTCTGGTGTGTATGTGTGTCTGTGTCTGTGCGCAGCAAAGCCTTGTTGGTTGAGACCTAGTTTTGATCGAGTCCAGTCCTGGTTCAGAGCCTCTGGATAAGTGTCAGGCAGAAACAGCGTGCACCAAAATATAAAAGTTTCTTAAATTGTGCTTGTGTCTATCTATACAGCAGCAAAAGTCAGATAAATGTTTTTGTCTTCATGGTCTCTGTGGCTGGTTTGGTCGGCCACAGAGACCACAGAGACCAGAATCACTTTCAACTCTGCCAGCCCTTCTTTTGATGCTAAAAGTGTCTGGCATGATCTGGTGCCGATCTGGAGTCAAAGACCATTTCCACAAGCATGTTTCCTCTGAATTTTGACTGAAAGCTGTGACACTGTACGGCAAAAATACCTGTGGGTTATATTTTGGGCTAACGAGCGCCTTTCCGTGCGGCTTGGTCCGTCAGCGTGCTTATGATTACACAATATAATTTCTATGCGGATAAAAAAGTAGCGGACTCCATCGGAAAAATTTCTTAACGCTACAATTTGTCTAAAAGCTTCTCCTTTTTTACATCTACCATTTTCTTAGGTATAACACGACGTAATCTTCATGTGTAAGTAAGAAAACAAATGCATGAAGTGTGATTTGTGGATCTCCCTCATACGTATTACAATAACCTATTTTATTACCTCTTGGTATTGAATGGCTCAAAGATTTAGCTTTATGGCAATATATTTATATTACAAGTATGCAAACTTCAGTTCAAATTAAAAAAACATGTCTTTAAATACAAATATAACTAGCTAGCTCAACTTACGTGTAACATAAGCCTTTAATAAGCATGCAGTGCTCTAATTATTGACTTGTAATTATTGGTTCTAATTACTGTACATAACTATATGACTTATGCTTTGAACCGAGACTAATGGGAACTCTAACCCAAACTAATAATAATTCATTCATTTGAATGTGCTTGTCTCTGACTGACTTTCATCTAAACTTATTTTTTGTCAGGGTTTCCTGTGGTAAAGCCAAACCTCAGAGTCTTGAATCTTCCACAGAGAACAGCATAAAAACATCTGCAGAGGAAACACCACTCCAAACAGAATTTGGTTCAAAACAAGGTCAGCAAATGTTTCTCATATATTTTTCAATATGAGTTTAAAAATGTCTATGATTGGATATCCAGCCATATCATGAAAGAACAGTGGTCACTCTTAAGTGCATGAATACAAATATAAAATGCATATTACTAAATGCAGATCAACATGTGTTGAGTATAAAATGTACGTATATAAGATTATTGTTTTAAGTTTTCAATTTAATGGACCACTCAACGATCTGCAGTATCTCAATCTGTTTTGTTGTATGTTCTATGAATGCATCCAAAATATATATCCACAATAAAACTAATTGTAAGTTAGTTTACAGCCAGTTACAGTTTTCAAAAAAAATAAAAAGTATTAAATAAATAAATAAATAAAAAATAAAAAATATTTGGGCAAATGGTGGTGCAGTGGTTCCACACAAGACAGCACAGGGACTTTCTGAGTGGAGTTTGCATGTTCTCCCTGTGTCTGCTCTGCGGTTTCTCCTGCCACTAACATGTTCAGTGGGACTACGGACAAAAACTATCTTTGAGCTTATTCAGGGCATATTTACAGCAGATGGTCATTATTCAGGAGGGTCCAAACTTTTCAGGCAGTTACCCCTGAAATCGGCATGAAACCCACATTTATGTAAGTAAGTAATTTTTATTTATATAAATGTTATATAAAGTCACCCAAATCACTAGTATATGTATATAAACAGATATAATACAACATATATAACAGATACTATTATGTATATAATTGAAGCATAAAAACAAACAAAAATATGCTTTATGTTGTTTATTTGAGAAATGAACAGTGCTATTTGATCTATTTTAACAAAACTATCAATATATGAATTGTAGAAAAAAATATTCTGGAAATCATCTCACTGGAAAACACTGCTTGGATGTTTTTGCAGTGTATACAGTTTCTGATGCAATGATCTGTATATCACTAATCAGGGTTAATACAAACAACAGGTTTTAGGTTACTAAACACTTACCTTAAGTATTTTTCTTGAAATTCTTCTTCTAAAACTGTCATACCTCATCGATGTCGTGCTTAACCTCTGCACAGCTGAATGTGCTGACTGTTGTGCTAATGTTTGTTCTCTGTTGTTATCCCAGTGAAGAGTTTCCGTGACTGCGTTATGTCGCGCTTCTTCTTCTGGCACCTCATCTGGCTGTCAGTGATTCAGCTGCGCCACTATCTGTTTATCGGCACCCTCAATCCCATGCTGCAGAGGCTCACGGCGGGGGAGCCTTCACTGGGTACCATGGCAACCTATACAATCTATACATGCATACAGTATATACATACAAGCAGAGAGGGAGCGGGGAGTATATATGTGTGCTTAACTTACAACATTGTTTACTTAAGTGTGTGATCTATGATGAGAAAACTTGACATGTCATTTGGGTCAAAATCTGAACATTCTGTGTTTTGTAGCTGATGGAGGTTTTGTTTGTACAACTCTGTATTTCTTGTTACAATTCAAAGTACTTATATATACAGTATGTATGAGGCCCCAGAATTATATTTTGTCATGGCAATAATGATTCTATTGCATCCCACATGAACATGCAGGACGCAAATTGCATTATTGGGGTCATAAACAAATAACATAAAAGTATCGGTGTGGAAATTTATTTAAGTTAATCTAATGTTTTTAAGTTGCACCCTGTTTTTAACCGTGTTTGTACAGTGTCCTTGGGTCTTTTGACCAGCGCTTTTAGATACATGTACAAAGTTAGTCAAAAAAGTGTTAACAAAGTAAACCTAAGTAGCAATCATGTTTTCTCTTGAGTAAATTCAAGAATGAGAATTCTGCACATAAATTACTACGGATCCGGTTCGTTGGAGGAGAGGCTGTACAGCCCACAGTAGAATCAAAATAACAATTCCCACACTGTCTAATTTGAAAAATAAATATGTATTGGGAAATGCGTTATGCCTTCATCAAGCAACATATTCAAGGCACAATGCAAAAACGTAGCCATACACATAACACCATCTGTCGTACACCTCATAATAGAATATGTTTTGTAAGAAATGATAAATGATGAATAAAATATCTGCTTGTTGGTGGTTGTTGCAGTGAGCAAGTACATCAATGCGTTTGCTGCCACGCAGTTGTGTGGCGTGCTGTGTGCTCCATGGAACGGCATCATCATGGACCGATACAAGGGCAAGCCACGAGCTGAAGGTACAACAAAATACTCTCTATATATTTATCAGTATTTCACAAAAAAGTGGGCATAATCTTTACTTCTCGAGCCTGGAGCTGTCCTGTAGCTGTACGGGCCATCGACAAGGCAGCTTTGACTCAATCCCATCTGTTAAAGAGCCAGTCATGACATTCTTTTTGATGTTTTCATTTACAGTTAAAATGTAAATCATTACGTTCAGATTTGGTCAGAAACAAATATTGCACACACCTGGTGATTGTGCGTGATACAAGTTCAAATGTACAAAAAACACTTTTCATTCTTTATTTGTGTGAAAAGCGCTTTACGGAAACAATTTGATTCATTTATATCATATGTTAGGTTCACATTTTATGTTGAAATAGACAAATAGATGAACTTCTGAATTATATCTTCCAACTTTCTCCTGTGAATATTCCAGTCACAGGCTCTTTTGCACTATTGCACATCTCTTGCACGTTTGTCTGAGTGCGTGATGCCAACTGTAGCTTGTGCTATTGGAATGTACAGGAGAAGTTGGCTCTGAGATACGTTGTCCTTTTAACCTATAGTACACCCCCTGGTCCCGGTAACAAGAATTAAAGGCTCGGCCCAAATGACCAGTATTGAAACCTATTTGGTAATCCATCTCAGCTTGTACAAATGAGAGACTCCAGAGCTTGGTCCTCATTTCATTAACAGTCTGGTCTAGATTTCATTTTGATTGTGTGATTTGTTGCAGGAGAGAGTGAGCAGGAGGCAGACCTGAGGGCCTCAGTGCTGTCTCTGGCCTTGACGGCCTTCCAGTGTGTGTTGTTTTCTATGTTTGCCTCCATCCCCAGTCTGCCCCTTCAGTACGCCACCTTCATCCTGCAGGTGCTCAACCGCTCCTTCCTCTATGGTGGAAATGCAGCCTTCATCAGCATGGCGTGAGTATCCCACATGTGTGTCCATTACACACAAATAGACTCACAAGTGTACCGTCGGATGGAGAGAAGGAAACTTGTCTTATGAGATAATGTAGGCCTAGAACTAGTGAATATTATTTAGTTGGTTTACTAGCTCAAATATGGTTATATCTGGCTCAGATGTTTGAGCCAGATAAACTATGGATGAAGCCGCTGGAGAATATTATTTAACTGCTTTGTTTGATTCTTGAAATTAGATATCACAGCGCATTGATGATTGTTAAAACAGTTGAGTGATAATTCATTAGAGTTGAGTAATAAATAATTCATTACAGCAATGATTTGATTGATTTTATGCAAGATTGAAAATAAGATTATCACAGAACCACGACAGTTCAATGCAACTTCATACATAGTTCATGATGGAATTATCAATGACCAAATTTCAACAACAACAAAAAAATTAGGGAAGTTGATTGAGTCATGTTGTTAGCCAGGAAACAAACTTTGGTTTTTCTTCCCTAATTGCATAAGTTCAAATTCGACATGGAAAGAATAATAAAAGAACAAGCCAATCCTTTAGAATCCCATCTACTCTCTTTATACAGCGTTCGATCTGTGAAAATCTCTGGCAGCTGCTGCAGGGGAGCCATTGCGGTCAGATGCATTCCCATAGTGCTCTGGACCCTATCTACCTCAATTTTGTGATCTACAAAAGTAAAATGCAGATTTTTTCCATCTCTATTTCCTTTGCTTTGCTCATGTTCAGGATCAGATAGTGAGTGGAGCACATATATCCTCCTCCACATCCTGTCTGTATGCTCATTTTAGTGATAAGACTATCGATGATGGTGTCATCCACAAACTTTGAAGCTGTTGTGCAAATCGGTTGAACGGCAATTGTGTGTGAGCAGCGTAAGCAATAAAAGGCTCTGCGTGCCTGTGCTGACAGTTGTAGTCATTGATGACAGCTTGTCGACTTTAACTGTCTCCATCAGAGAGTTCAGCATCCCCCTGCACACTTCCGATTCAAGTCAAATCCGCTACATTGTCACCAGTTGTTAATGGTGGATAGTGTAGATCTTCTGGTATCAGTTGTAGAGAGGTTCTCTCAATACGCAAACTGAAATGGGTAAAGAAGCCTGAATGCCACTCATCCTGTAGTGTGCAATTATGACATTGAAATGTCCTTACTGAAGGATGAATAAAGGTTTATCTTATCTTATATTAGAAGCTTGACTATGATGGTCAAGGCCACTGGGCAGTAGTGAGTTAATGGTGATGGATTTCAGCGTCCAATTGTTCCATTATGAAACACATGGATATAAGGAAGCAGGTGGATCAGGACCGTCAGGATACCAGAAAATATTGTTAATTTTCAAACACGGTTTATGTATGGATGTGTTGACCAGCATTATACTATTATACTAAAAGCTCACACGCATGTCCTGGTGGAGAAGATATCGTGTAGACCACTATCCTTGTTTAAATCAAGGAATAATGACAGTGCTTAAGTTTTACATTTGTCTGCCCACTCAAAGACACTACACATGGCATTAGTCACTCCAGACAGATGCAGCTGCCCCAGCTGCCACCTGCTCTTCACTACCTTGCTTAGCTTCTGGAACCTGATAGGATCAGACTTTCACATGCAGATGCCGCCTCAAATACGTTTTCTCTATCAAAAAAGAAACACATATATCCATAATAAATTATTCAAACTTGAAAGCAGCCAGTTTGCAAGCGTAAAAGAGTGATGCAACAGATCATTTATCAATAAGAGATTAGAATATCACTCGCATGTGTTTATCTTGCAGTTTCCCGTCTTGCCATTTTGGGAAAGTCTACGGGCTGGTCATGGCTCTGTCTGCACTGTTCTCAATCATGCAGTATCCCTGTGTCACTCTGGTGAAAGACGTTCTGAATGGAGATCCTTTCTATGTGAGTTCAGAACAAAATACAGTAACATTTGCTCAATGTGTGTCAGAGTTGACAAGATTGATTTTCTTTCCCCGTCTCAGGTGAACATTGGCCTCACTATTCTTAGTCTTCTGGCGTTTGTTCACCCCATCTCTGTCTACCTCCACTGCCGCAGTCAGGCAGCACAGCGCCGCAACAAACTGTGAGAAGAGAAACAAAGCAGGATTGCTTCTTTCTGTACCTGTCCTATAGGTGCTCTTCAGTAACCTTGCCTGCAAGCTAAATTCTCGCAGTATTTGTGAGTTGAGAATCTCCAGTTTCTTTTTTGAAAGATGTTGTGTTGTGTTGTGTTGGTGAGGTTGCCTTTAGGCCGCAACTTTGAGTTACAAAAATGGCAAAAGTCACTCAAAGACATGATGACAAGGCAGTCATCATCCAAATAAAACTGACAACAAATTAATTTGTTACCGTGATTGGCTTCAGTCAAACCGTGGTAGGCAGGCAAACAGCGTCACTTCGCCCAATCAGCCCGAAGTATTCTGCTGCCTGCCCCTCCTTTACTCAAAAGGATTGTCTTCAGAAGTCCCAGATTGATATTGTGGAGAACTATCTATGACTGTTACACAGAAATGAGGTCCTACTCAAGTTCAATTCCACGCACAGATGGGGCCTTTCTGTGTGGAGTTTGCATGTTCTCCCCACGCCTGCATACAGTAGGTTTTCTCTGGGTGTTCTGGTTTCCCCAACCACTAAAATTATGTTATTTTTTTTAGAGGATATTCAATGAATGAATGAGTTGAGAGATTTTATTCCTATGTTCTGTAACTGGTGATGCAACACTGACATTTTCCTTCTGCGGGACAAATAAAGGATCTCTTAATCTTAATCTATTATCTATCTATGATATTTGCGACAGTATTATTTGTATGTGGTCAAACTTTACCATCCTAGTGTCAGAGTGCAGTCATCCCAGAACCTCTGCAAAAATAAAGATGATTGTAAAGGGAATTTTTTTTATGCGGTTTTAAATATATGTATGTTTTTTCTACTTTGGTAATTCATAATTATTGTTTACATGTAATAAAGAAATGTTTTCAGAAAGGTTGAAGGTTGCTTTTATTCACCTATCCTTCATGACAAAACTACATTACTGTTGTTTCTGGCAAAAGAGGGCAACAAAGTGCCAGAAAATCTCTATATTATTCTATAGCATTGGAAATGAAAGTTTTAAAAGCAGTTAAACTAAGCAGTAAATTAATTCGTGGAGCAATACTTGATACTAAAAATGATTGGTATAAAAGGCAAACTACCCATGGTGAATTGTAATTGATTGTACGAGCTACAGTATTTAGGCCTATGGAGACATGCTGTAACCAAGGTGATATATTAGCATTTTACAATGATACTGTTTTAAAATGTAGCTGAGGACTACTTTGAGTTTTGGACCTGAAGACTTATTTCATAACACACTGATAATGTTAAAATGACATTGGTCTAAGTGTTTGGATTTTTTCCACAGGAGTTAAATTAACTATTATGGTAATCTTTATTCTCAATATAATGTCAAATGAGGGGAAAAAATGCAAAGCAATGTCCATGAATGTTGATAAATGTCCACAAAGGATACAATGTAGAGTGTCCTGGAGGATCACTACAGTCCTTCTTGTTAGACACTAACAGTCTAGCAGACCCTTCTGCGTTGGCAAGGAAAAACTCTAAAGAAAATTGAGAAACCTCGGGGAGACCCACATTGAAAGAGGGATTCACTCCACACGGACGGACGGGCTATAGACCCAGGATAAGCTACAGAATGAGGACCAAAGCCATGCAGTGGTTGTAGAACGAGAACAAGTGCCGTGCAGGACTGAAGCAACTCCAGGCAGGGGGGGGCAGTCCACAAGATGGAGGGGGCTGAGTTCAGCAGTCCCGTCGTGTCATGAAACAAACAATGGAACAACGGATGAATAGCAATGAACACACTACAGTCAAAATCCTAATAATGCAGATAGATAAAGGAGGAAGGGGGGAGGGGGGGTTGTGCTCAAGTTGCCTTACTTCTCCCAGAAAACTGACTCAACTTGACAGCAACTTGACTGGCAATCTTAAAATGTTAGTCTTCCCTGAGTCTTACTTACCCAACCATTATCTAAATTAAAGAGGACTGCTATTTTGACTTGGCACCACAATTCTTCTTGTACAAACCAAAAATTGTATATTTTCGGTAATAAAATACAAAACAAAAACAAAAGTGCCTTTCCGGAAGCAGTACGCAACAACCGTACAACACTGGTCTGGCTTCAGGGGTTCTTGGCACATTTGGGTGGAGGGAATTCAATGGAATAGCAGAATGACTAATTTATCATAATAACAATACACTGCAATACAATAAAGCACTTATTCCCACAATCCATGCTTGGTCCAAGATTTTTAGAAGTTTTCTGACATTGATCCATGTTTGTTAGTATACTACATGCTCCTCTCCCTCACTCTGACTCTGATCATGATTCTCATTATTGTCCTTCCCTTAAGCTGCAGTCAACCAAAAGTATATATCTAATATGCATGATCTACATTATAAAATAGCATATAGCACATACTGTACAGTATTAACTTAAACTGAAGTCAGGGTAAAAAAAACATATTCTGGCACATTCCATTCCATATTAATGTAGTTTTGCTCATGTCCAGAGTCCAAACACAGAGTAACACTTGGGCAACAGAATCTGTGTTATGTAAAACATCCAAGTCTTGCACTTACAGCACCATGTACACTGTACTGCCCCCAAGTGTCAAAGTGTGGTCATCACAGTATGTCTAAATAAAATATTTATTGAAATGGGTTCTTGTAATCGTTTTATGTCTACTGTGACTACATTTTGTAGCAGTGGACTAAACTGGTCAGATTTGGAAAATGTATGGATCCTTATCAACTTTAATGCATATTGTATACGTCATATTTTCCTCTGTTCAAGTTTGTTCATAATTTTGTCATGCACAAATTAGTGACACATGTTTTTTTGCTTATAAACTCCTGTAACTCTAAATCTGCAGCAAATAAAGGGCTCCACTGTGCAAACATCTCTGGCCGTCTAAAATACCACTGTGTGATATGTACTGTATGTTTTTTACTACTTTGTGACCTCAAAATTATAGTTATAAAGGCATTTCTTTTAATAACATGGTTGTTGTTTCTTATGTTTCACAGAACCTTTGAGGGAAACTTACAATTATGCCTCATTACTCAACTTGCTTTCCTGTTGCTTTTGTCAAATGAAGACGAGAAAGTGCACACATTTCCACTGCTGTTCAATCTGCACGTTTGGAAAAATATTTGGGATAAAAGGAACACATTTTACATGTAACGATTTGGAATTGATCCTGTATCATAGAGCTCTCTGATTTTCTATGCAATGTATTTTGTAGTTTATATTTGCACATAGTCAACATCAACAGCTATGTAGCTCTGATCATCTCACAGACCTGCTGTGTCTTAGAAAGTGAACAGTACCTATCAGTTCCTTGTAACATTTGACTGATTAAAAAAGAAAATGAAAAGGTTCTCGCTGGTCATAATGATGTTTATAAATGTGATTTCTTTGAGTGTAATTCTGACACCGGCACCAGTGTGATATGTAAATCACTGGTAACTGGTAATCACTTACGTAACTGCATGAGATAATAAACAAAGAACCAAGAAAAGAATAAAAGATTAGCCGACAATGTTTACAGAATCATACGTTTTGCATGACTAATCTTGTTCATCACACTATAAATACATATTGCTCTGAAAGACATTCTGTTGCGTCCAAGTTGTTGCAAGTACATGTAATAGACTACACAATCTCCACATTGCTTACATCTGTATTAAAACAAGAGGACAAACCTAGACCAGCTGCCAATGTCAATCTGCTATCAATAATTATATATTTTTTTATTCTTAAACAGTCAAAACAAAACTGCACACAACATGTCATTGCTATCGCCTGTGAATATAAACTCACACATGACACTTTTCTTTGTAAGATTTATTGAGTTCAACATTGAGACATGAATGGCTGGCAGGTGTTGTGCTAGAGGAAAACCGCATGCTTGTGGGTTTCACAGGGCCGCTCTGAATGCACCAAAGAACTGCCCTGGACCCAGACTCCGAAAAGGCACCACATGAACTGCTTTCAAGCCTCTTCTTCATTCCTCATGGATTTTCCTCCATACAGCATCTCCAAGCCATTACGTTAGCACAACCACGCAGTCTAATGTTTAATCTACAGCCTCATTTGGGACAAATTGTGAAAGTAACTGGTCAGAAATTCACGGACTTCCGACACCTCCACACTGGGATGCCATCTCATCACAGGCTTCCCATCCACACCCACAAAAAACTTCTCAAAATTCCACTTGATGTCGTTTACTTTCACTGGGTCCCAGAAGAGTCGGCCTGATACGCTGCCGAAACTGTCTCCGACTGGAGGGCAAGCACTCTGCACACATTAAACATATTATTTTACCATATCACAGATGTAAAATATAAACAAGTCTTTCATCCAGGCATGCTTAGATTCATAATAATACATCGATTGATTCATTCATTTGTAGTACATTAGTAGAACTAATGAATGTTTTTTACAGTTTTCATCACAATACATAGTTATAAAGAACATAATTCTGCACAAACAAAATAATGCTCCTTGCTCGAGCAGAAGAAACAATACATTTGTTTATTAAGATCAAAGAGACTTTTTTAGTTAGTTTAGTCTTTATTTGAAGGGACAGTGTACAGAGACATTAAGCTCAAAGACAGATATGTTCTGCACCAGATTATAGCTAAACAGCTAGTTTCCATCTGCAGTCCCTGGATTATTATTATTATATTATTAACTTAATATAACCCAGACTTATACTAAGCTTGAATCAGTCTTGGGAACAATTGGTCTTGTGCATAGTTTTGTTGTGATATTAAAACCAAAATATAAGTTTTGAACAGTAAAGCTAGGACTAATCAATTACAGAATTGTGACGCACTGTCTATGCATGTTACGGCAGTTGCAGAGTCAATAACATTTAAAAACCAAATATTATATTTTTAATTATACAAAAAGATCTTCACAATGTTGAATGCTTCAGTTACAAGCAGTTATGTAACTAGGACCATTTACACACTCGAAAGACTGGTTTTAAGCTGTAACTTGCTAGGGCCTCTGGAAACCAAATTCTTTAAATAAAAGTAAGCTAAAATAATATTTTTTTCTTGTCCAAGAGAACAGCTGAGGAAAAAAATTAGTGTCTTATGCTTGTTTTAAAGACTTACCTTGAGAAACGTATACACTGGGTGTTCACTGTGTCCGTTTACGTCCCCCTTCTCAAATAACAGGAAATTTGGCACAAATCCGTTGGCTGGTCTGACATGCCTACAACACAAACAGGGAACACAATTACAATTTAAAACTACACAAATTAAATGACTTTAGATTCAACTTTTAATAATAGATCAAGAGTTGGGATTGTTTATGTTAAAACCAAGGACCACCAATACCCTCATATCTACTGTATGTTTAACCTTATTTACAATTCATATTTATTGATGTTGTTCATGATCCATTAACACTTTAGAAATGTTGAAATGTATCTTAGGTATGTCCTTGTAGGTAGGTTTCCTAACTTGTTAATCCAAAATAATACATTTTCTTTGTCCCAAAAACCAGAGTTCTAAAAACAAATGTATCAGACCAAAACATGCAGTCTTCAAATAGAAAACATATCCATTCATCCATCCATCCATCTTCTTCCCCTTGATCCATTTCTGGGTCAGGAGGGGTGGCAGTCAGAGCTGCACCCAGTCACAGAGCACCAGCCCCTCACTGATCCTCCTGCAGGTGGTGAGTCCACAGGAGCTGAGATCTTCCAACAGGGGCTTCAGGCAAAGTGGGGTTAATTGTCTTGCCCATGGAAACAACGACAGTAGTCATCAGTGGGAGTCGTGAACAAGGTCTTATGGTGGACTTGAACCCACGGCCTTCAGGCCCAAAGGCCAATGCTCTACCAACTGAGCCACTGTCGCCTATGTATGTAGGAGCGAAAACATATTATCTTTTGAATACGATAAAGAACCCTGTGAGTCACGATTTGACTCTTCGGGCTGAAAAAGCTGAAGATGTGGCAAATTTCTGGGAGCAAGGAACTAATTGTATATTTTTTTGTGTTTTGAAAGTTATTTACCCCAGATGTAATGAGTTGTTGTGTTTAAGAAGTGATTGTAGTGTATCCTATTATTATGTCTGAAATGTTTTTGAAGTTTGAGAAGCGCCGTACTGGACTATTGCATAAAAAAGAGCACCTTGTTTGTTCAGGAGATTAGCCTTAAATAAGAATCCTCTGTGACAGGAGCTCCAGTATGCAATACAAATACTTCTCCATAGCTTAGCAGAGTCTTGTGTTTCAGAAGATTAAATGATATGCATCGTTTCATCCTGTCCATGAATGTGGAGTTTTGTGGACACATATTAGTGTGTGTCTGAAAGAAATAGTATCCCTGACAAATATTGAAGTAGCCTGATATAATGAAAATGAGATTTAAAAAAAATAAGAGATTAAATTTAACAATGCAGTTTAAAGTAGCAGAAGCTAAAACTAGTGATGATGGTACTGGTTTCTACTTGCTATAGTTTTAATCTATGTGAATGCTTCATTTTCTACAGAATTTGCACTTACATTTCATTTGCAAAAACAGATATATCCAATTAGAAAATTCATTCAAAAGTTTTATTTCTCTACCTTCAATCTTGAGCACATTTTGCTATTTGCAGTACATTTGAAAGAATTTGCTCAAGACAGGGATAAACTTTCCCTGAAGCTAGAGGAATAAAACTTTTGGATGAACACATTTGTATGACACTAAAATAGGTCCGGCTTTCCAAAAAAAGACTTGGTATTTACTTATTTAATGTTTACTTGGTAGGAACAGTATGTTAATGAACACATCACTCCGCGTTGTAGTCATGGGCTAAATTTGCACCCGTTCTCCCACATTCACACTCACAAACACACACTCATTCACCCTGAACTATTGCACATGATTTAAATGGTAGGGGAAACCGAAGTACCCGGAGGAAACCTACGCAGTAACGGGGAGAACATGCAAACTCCATTCAGAAAGGCCCTGCTACGACCGGTATTTGAACCCAGAACATTCTTGCTGAGAAGCGAGAGTGCTTTCCACGCCCCAAAGGGCAAATAGTAAGCTTTTAATATGTTTTTCTAGCGACACTTATCCGTTTTTGTAAATGAACTATTCAATTGGAACTATCATGATGTCTACTTACTGCAACGCTGGCAAGATCTCATGTTTTCCTCCCGGCTCTTGCTTCCCAAACTGATTAGACGGGAAGGCGAGGATTGTGAGCCCGAATGGATGTAGCTCCTCATGAAGTGCATTCAAGTCTGGGTAAAAAACATGACATTGGTTAACATTAATGCTGAAGGCCATTTAGGGCAAGGTTGTTAGTTGTTATTTCACAAACACATCACTAAGACTTCAAGCACAAACTCGCACACGCACATAAGCACACAAAGTACCCCAAAATGCATTACAACAGACTACAATCCCCCCTCCCTACTTTTTACTTTTATTCCTTATTTTATGCATTAATATTAAGTAAATATTGCTTAACATTGTGTCTATATAATTCAAGTTGTTATTTGCCAGCTTGATGCTTCAAATAAAGATGAAAAAAGGACAACAGGCATTTGATACATAATATGAGGGTATAACTTTAAAACATTGTTAACAAATCAGACCTAAAACAATGCAGGCTTAATCTTATTTGAAAAAACATGTCAGCTTGTGCGAGAGAGCCTTGGGGAGAGCTTTGAGAACTGAGTAAAGGTGATCTCTTGTTCACTAACTGAAAAAGCACCATAAAAATCATCATGAAAACCCTGGAGAAGCATTAAAATATTTTGAGATTTAGTTAAAGCTAGGGTACCTAACTTTCAGTCCACAAAACAGTAAGTTTTCACATGCATGCATTTTTGGACTCTGTCACGTGCTGTGGTCATTTGTTGTCCATATGGTTGGGACAGAAATACACACTGTACAGTTTATTTCCCATTTCACAACCAATAAGATACAACATTTTTGAAACAATTTGCCAATATGAAAACTTTACAATCAAATAAATTATGCTAGGATGTTTTATACCATCTGCATATGTTCCCCATTCCTTACCTACATACTGGTAACTGTAGCCTCAGTAGGTGGCCACATTGACGAAGAGGACGCCCCTCCCTCTGAACTGCTCCAGACTCACGGTGTAGCTGCCGTTCAGACTCTGGGCCTGGTGTTGGTAAATGGTGCCGTTGACAGATGAGTCGCAGCGCTGTGGCACGAATAAAAGAATTAAAACTCGTAAGAATTAAAACATATTTTAATTTCTTTAACATGTTTTATGCCATTTCATAACATAACATTCTGCGACCTGGCAACGGATGAAGCTGAAGAAAATGGATGGATGGATGGATCATGTAAGAAAGGTGAAAATAGATGTAATTAAAGCTGTAGTGAAAACATCAGTTCTCTCAAGACAAGAATCAAGTCATTTATAGAAAGAGTTTCTTCCCCTTGAGATGTAGGGAGAATAATTCATTTTTGTATTACCAAGTAAAGATGGAATTACTCATAGTTTGAGGTATTTTCTTGTCTAATTCTTCAACTCTGAGAAACCATGGATGTCTTGTATTATCTGGAATGGGTGTAGCTATCATAAACCAGATTTTTTTATTTTCATTCCTTATTCTATTCCTAATTTTTTAACTTGTTGGCACCGAGAGCCAAAACAATTTCCGAGTTTGTATCTTCTTGTTACTCACAAACTTTGAGTAACCCCAGAGGTTTCTCATTGGATGCAACTTATTCTACTCGAGCAAATCCTACAGTAATGTGTACTATGGTATAAAAGATGTATTCCTTTAGAAATTAAATATAATTGAATTTGCAGATATCACCGTTAAATGTTATCTAAACTCCAAGAAACACAAACAGTTGTTAAATACTTTTGCTACAGTGTGTCCAAAAAACATTTGAACATGATAAGATATAGTACCACAATCTCACGGCTGGTGACGCATGGTGGTGTGAGACACTTATGTGAGGGAAACATCTGCCAGAACAGGCCCAGAGTCAACAGAGAGAGGGGGTTAATGTTAAACCTGAGGGCCGTCACCATGCAACCCATGAAAAAAGCACTGACTGTACGGGTAAAGGCTTCATTGTTCATAAAAAGAAGCACACAATAGGGTTGCACGCTTAATACAAATTGACAATTTTAATGGTTGCAATTAGCAAATTGAATTTCTAAACAGGTTTTGAAATAAATATTTTAGAGATACATTTGTAAACTGTTGACCTTATAAACACAGGTCTAACTATAGGAATACTGTGAGAAAATACAAACTAAATAACTAAACACAAAAATGTATTTTCCACTACAACAATGGTTGATTTTGAAGTGTTGTGTGTTAGATAATGGCTTAAAATCTACACTTATTTGTTATTTTTACTACGAACAAAATGTTTACTTTTAAACTTTTTAAAGATGAAATATGTAAAAAATTGCAATGTTTGATATTTTGCCAGAATCCTGCAGCCCAAGGACACAAACAGTGTGTCTAATGGTTTCCTCAACCATTTGGTGGATCACTTTAGACCTATAATAAAAAACTATGGGGTCAAAAACATAAATTAAAACAAATAGTTCCTACATCTTAAAAAAAAAAAAGCAGAAGTAGTTAGTTTGTAAACAAATTAAAATGACATGTATTTATTATGTATTATTGAACTTGCGGAACTGATGGCATAAACAAAATATAAGAGGGTTATGATTATTAGACTCAAGCCAATTGTTGGAGTATATATGTCTTTCTTAACTTGTGGCATTATTGGCTTGATATGTATGCAATAACTTGACCAGATTCAATTTATTATTGAAAATCCTGCACACAATTGTTTTGAGTTAGTCCAATAACGGACATTGTGTCCGTAAGACCTAACTTTTAAAATTTAACTACATGCAGTTCCTTGTTTTCAATATGGTTTGATCTCACTATAGTTTTCACATCAGCATGATGTTGTGGTCTGATTTATTCAAAACATTTTACTTTTGCAAGGCTCTTACTGTTGGAGCAAACAAAATTAATTATGGGATAAAAAAGTTTTACCTGTTGAAGCAGGGATTCAGCGGGTTTCATCAGCCCAAGGAGGAGCAAAGGAACCAACGCCCGCGGTGTTGCGTCCATCTCTGCGCTTCAGTGAAGGTAAAGCCGCAGCTCTGCTCCTTTAAAGACCTCCTGCTGTCTGTGGGTTATGGGCTGCGGCTATGGATGAGCGCACAAGGAGGAATACGCCCTCTCCTGTTCAGATAACTTGTAAAGCATGTGTGCGCTATATAAATACACTTACTTACTTACTTGAGAAAATATGCATCAGTTTTTGCCTGAATAGCATTATTTTGTTTACTATTGACGTTTAGTCTTAGGAATTTACGTTTTGTCATTCCTATGCAAATTGATGTGTGGTCAGCCAAACTTTTGTAAGCTTAGCAATACAAATAGTTGGTTTACCTTCTGCATTTGTTGTGATCACCTTTTACACCTTCTAAACAAAGTGATTAGTTACACGGCAAAATCAAATCGGACTTATGGCTGCAAACAAATTTGACTTCGGCCAATTTTGTTTATCTAATAAGACAGGATATATTTTGGTTACAACTGCCCATAATTATTCTATTTTCACTCTTTTTTGTATAGTAAATTATACTCCAGAGTCCAGAATGAGGGGGGCACTTATCTGAGGACCTACATCTCGTCCAGGGAGTGATTTATTTTCATTTTTAAGGATAGAATCGGAAGGCTGAGCAGTCCTTGCAAGTCTTCTTTGACAGCTTTATTTCAGGAATTGGTTGTTTTGGTCATAATTCGATCTATGGCTAATTGGATATGGTTAAGGAAGGGGGTTGGAATCTATTATTATAGAACCATGTTTGGAATAGATCCATGGGTGGCCAGTATGAAAAACAAGGCGTCATGTGCGCATGCGCTTTCACCACGTCTCTGTAGCAGAGATGGCGTCTCTCCTGCAGCCGGACACTGTGCTCTATCTGGTTCGTGGAGAGAAGAGGATCAGAGCTCCTTTATCACTACTTTACTTCTGTCGATACTGCAGTGAATTGCGGTCTTTAGAATGTGTGTCTCACGAGGTAATTAATATAATTGGCTTCAGTGAGATAGAATCCCCGATCTGGTGTTAGCTCTGTTACGGCTCTGCTGCTAGCTTTGACAGATGGGCGGGTCTTCACGGCTTCTTCTGGTCCCTGATTGGATAAATGTCCAGTTGGTCTAGAATACTCTAAATGCTATTGGCTCTTTGAAGAAGCTAACTTCCGTAGCGCTACATCATAATGGATTAGGTTAGCTTCTACAACTTGGCTAGCGTAAACAAGATTATTTTGATATATCCATGTTGTGACCCGGTATTCATTTGATCTAGACATAGGAATCAATGTTTTTTTTTGTGTATATCCTGTTTCAAAAACGTGATTTTGATCTAGTTTTCTCAAAATCGCACCACACCCTCAGCTTTGGGTTGTCATCTCATACAAGGCAAAATACAATACAACTCATTCCACAACTTGCAATGACAAAATTATTGTTCATGTAATTATGAATCTACATTTATAATATTTGTTTTTTAATTCTATTCCTTTTCAATAACTGTACTGTGCCATGTGTGCTATCGTAGGTGGACTCTCACTATTGCCCTAGTTGTTTGGAAAACATGCCATCAGCAGAGGCCAAGCTTAAAAAGAACAGGTTTGTCACTTGTGTGTCAAATTAAAAACAATAAACCCAACCTTTTTACGTGTATGTTTGTATTAATCGGCTTGTCTCATCTAGGTGTGCTAACTGTTTTGACTGCCCCTGCTGCATGCACACTCTATCCACTCGAGCTACAAACATCCCAGCGCCTCTGCCCGATGACCCAACTAAAACCACCATGAAGAAGGCCTATTATCTGGCCTGTGGGTTCTGCCGCTGGACCTCCAGAGATGTTGGAATGGCTGACAAATCAGTTGGTCTGTATCAATTCAGTCAAATATGAAATAAAATCATATCTAAAAAGCATGAATTGATAAAAAATTATGTGTTTATTATTTTTTTGTCTACAGCAAGTGGTGGGTGGCAAGAACCAGAAAACCCTCACAGTCAGCGAGTAAGTTCTGCCCTGTGGCTTCCTTCCACGAGTTGCTCATATGTTGGAATTTTTTCTTCTTTAGTGATAAGCTCCACTGTACTGTTACAAAGATTGTTTTGCTATCTTGTTTTGCTATGTGTTCATATAAGTAGAAATATAATATAAAATACATTGTATTTGTGAATGTATATATGTGTGTGTATAATATTTTTATAATATATGTTTATTTTTCAGATCAACAAACTTATTGAATATTATCAACCATTAGCTCACAGAGAAAAGCAGGAGAGGGACCGCAAGAAAATGGCACGTAGAAGACAAGGGATGCCACTAGCTTTTTCGGTAAATAGACATTTAAACCTCCTTTTTACTGCAGCTGTTCATGATATACACTTTTAATCTATACATTACCACTTAATTGCTCAACATTTTGTTCATCAATATGTTGCTGAGTTTGTGTTGTAATAGATGCAACAGAAAATGTTTTTTTTTTTTTTCTGTGGTCAAGACAAAGAGTCTTGATATTCTGCATCCATTAGAATGACCAAACCGTCCTGTTTATGCATTATGCCTCATTTTGTGATGTCTAGTTTGGCATCACTGACTCTTTTGCTGTTGCATGAAGTCATTAATGTTTGCTTACAAGCTCGATTTCACCTGTTTCTTTGCTCTCTCCTTTTGCCTGTTCACTTTATCCTCCCAGCAACACACTATCCATGTGGTGGTGAGTTACATTTTCTCTAAAGGTAGTGTAGTTTGACAAAAAACAGTCAATGTATTTCTGTTTAATCTTGTAGTGACCTCACAGATCACATGAATGTCTCCTTGAGTAAATTCATTTTAGAGCTGCTCACAATGGGAGCCTTTGTGTGGGTCAGCAGCAGAGGGGAAACACTGCACTTGTGGTGTATAATACAGATTGAAATACCCTTTAACCTCAATTAAAACTAATATTAACTGCCAGCAAACTCCTCACTTTTGCTCATTCACAAATGGCTCCTGTTTTCTCAAAAACTAAATGTGTTGTCTTTGTTTTTGTCAATGTCATTCAGTGGTTCTTGTTTGATCAACTAGATTCTGGTCTAATTTATGCAGGAAAAATATGGCCTGGGAACCCGACTGCAAAGGCAAAGACCTGGGGGACCTCTTTCAGGGCTTGCTGGCCTTTCGTGAGTGTTTCTTTTCCATTTCAATGAAATATTGTATTCACTGTTGCCATTTACAAAATCTAGATCAGAACATCCATAGTGAGTTTGATTTCTTTGTGTTTGGAGTTCTTAAAATACTTCACTATCTTCTTAGTCTGCTTTTCTTGTTTTATTTGTTTATGTGTGTGTCTGTGTCTGATGAGTTGTGATCAAAGGACTGTATATTACGAATGGACTGCCGTCACCCATATTGTTTTCAAAATGCAGAAAAAGCCGATTTGAACATTAACTAGCTTAATCCAGTTTCCGTATATGAGCTGGGCGTTAGCTTCGTGCCATACCAGCGACACATGTGTTGCTAACATGGTTGCCAAGGAAAGCTGGAGTATGCCCCGAAGGTATCTGATTGGTCAATCCTTGTGGCCCATATATGGTTTACAACAATAATATCACAATACAAACACTCTGATCATAGAGAACCACCAAAATGGTGAGTGTAAAACAAACACTTACCAAGCTAGAGGAGTTTACTTTTCAATGTAAGTCAATAGGAGTCACAGAAAAACTTTCTCCATGAGCACTTCACTATTGTGCTCAATGAAGCCCAATAGATAAGCAGATAAGTATATACAATCTATGATTGTGACACTATGTGTTTGAAACACTATTCTGAAGATTATAGCATGAGTGAGGATCCAACTGATTTAAACTCAATGATTACAATGATTTTCTGATGTGTTCAGTCTTAAAGAGGGGGAGGATCAGAAGGAAATCAGCATTGAACCGGCCCAGGCCCTCGATGAAGTGGAGCCGCTGCCTGAAGACTGCTACACTCGCCCTGTCAATCTTCCAGAAGGTGTGTATTGTGAATTCTGAATAATGATGTGCGTTCAAAGGGTTCATATCTGTGCTGTTGTCTGTCACAGTGACCACTTTGAAGCAGCGTCTGTTGCAGCCGGACTTCCAGCCTGCGAACGCTTCTCAACTGCACCCCAGACACAAGCACCTGCTCATGAAGCGCTCTCTCCGATGCAGAGTCAGTGCCCAGAGCTCTTATAATACTCTCATAATATATTTGACCGGTTACAGCTGCCAGCTTTAAAGCTTTGCTTAAAATCCATTAAAAAAATAAACTAACTTGTAACATGTATCTGGCTCTAAAACAGTTGAATCTTTTTGTTTTCATATTCATGCAGTTTTAGCCTCTGTCACATCCTTAGTCAGTCACAGGGATCTTTCTTTCAAGTATGCACAAGATGACTTGTGACACAAAGGCATGGTTACTTTTGGGAAAAACAATGCATGTTATTTGTGGGAGGGAGGGAACTTATTATATTTGAGATTTGGCTATGAATGATTTTTGTTCATGAAAAGAAACGTCTGCTCACCTCCGCTGAGAATGTATCCACCAGCTTTTACTGATTTTATGTGTGTGAAGAATAGAAAGTGGTTGTTTTTAGGGTTTTCTATGTAAAATCCATAATTCCTCCTGAACCCTTCTAGAAATGTGAGCACAACCTGAGCAAGCCAGAGTTCAACCCAACTTCTATCAAGTTCAAAATCCAGCTGGTGGCTGTGTAAGTATTCTCTGTGCTCTGGAAGTGTTTGATAAATAAATCTCTCATTAATCCTGTTTTGCCTGGAGCCTTTGGTACTTGTAATTAGATTAGCTCTGTAAAATGTAATGTTTTAGCCGATCCCTAACACCGGCACACATTGTAATTATTCATGCATCATATTAAATGAAGGCTTATGTTTGCTTTTAATAATTGCTTCTGAAGAAATATTATGGTGGTTTAAACTGAGCCACAGCAGAAGTGAGGGTTTATTTATTCAATCAGTCTGAATGTTATTTATTTTACCTCGACAAACACACTTGTCAGACTGCTTTAATGCATTGATTTGTTCTTTGTATCTTGTTTACAGGAGTTATATCCCCGAAGTAAGAATTATGTCCATTCCAAATCTCCGGTTCATGAAGGTAAGTCTGTTTCAAAAGGTTTTAGATCTCAAGAAATGAATAGATAGAACTCTAAATGATTGTAACAAGTTTAAATGCTAATATTTGGAATGTTTCTTTTAAGGAGAGTCAAGTGCTTCTCACGCTGACTAACCCGGTGGAGAATGTGACCCGAGTGACACTGGCTCCTTGTGAAGAAGAAGATCCTGATGACATTAACAGCACGGCCAAGGTTTGTGCGATGTTCCCTGTACAAGATAAGATTATACATAAACTGAGTCTGAAAATTCACAAACACAAGAGCCATACAAATATACAGAACATTTGACAAAATATTCGATAATTATTTTCCATTTTCAAACAACTTTTGACTTCAGAACAATATTCTAATGATACGAGTTTCACCTGTTCAGTCTTTAACAGGATGCTTGCATGATAGTGTTACATTAACATGTTAAAAATGGACATTGTTAATGATGGTTGGAGCAGAAGCTATTGGTTATCGCGGCACGGTGGCTGAGTGGATAGCACTCTCGCCTCTCAGCAAAAAGGTCCTGGGTTCGAATCCCGGTCGGACCAGGGCCTTTCTGAGTGGAGTTTGCATTTTCTCCTTGTGTCTGTGTAGGTTTCCTCCGGGTACTCCGGTTTCCCCTACCACTAAAAATATGTACAATAGATCTGGCATGCGCCTCGTGTTCGGCGACCCCGCTCCCATCTCTGTGTGGAGTGAGAGGACAAGTGCCCTAAAAAAAACAATTGTAAACCGCTTTGTGACCCTTGTCTGTGAAAGGCGGTATATAAATAAACATTACTTACTTACTTACTTATCGTCTGTATTCTGGTCGGTCATAACTGCTTGTCTTATATGTGCATCATCCACAAACATCCACTTTATAGAGTAATTTAAAATTTTATTTATGTAGCTGTTTTCTAAAAAACTTGATACGCTCTTTGGATGTGACGATGTTTTGTTTATTATTATTGGTTTACAGAAAGTTGCGACACAGATGGTGTAGTCAGCATTATTCGATTTGTTTTAATCATTTGAAATCTGTGGCCATTTCTGTTTGTCAGTGTAGTGTTATAAATGACTGGTTTACTATTGAAATGATCAGTTGCTCAGGAGTGTTGCCTGTTGATCACCTGCTTGAAGCAGACATTACCTACATGTCTTTCACTTGTATTTAGACTCACACGTCCTTCCTGAGGACAGTCTATCCCCTTGTATCTGTGGTTGTTCAGTCCTTCAGCGCTGACTCCATCTCTCCGACCGGAGTGAGAAGTGCCTTTGGCCAAAACACAGCGTCTTCATGACCCATTTCTGTTCCATTACGGCCAAGTGGAGTGTGCAAGACTGTAGTGTTGTTATTCTGCTTGATCAGTTCAATCACTGACAGGCCACTGGGAGGAGCATAGGTTTGCTCACTTTTATCAGCCACTTCTTACCACTTCCATGTGAGCCATTTTATTTATGCATGTGTAAAAGAAATGGCCTCATACAATTTTAAACTGTATACATAATACTACAGTCCTTTTACACATTTTGCTAGATTTAGAGTATTTTGATGACATGCCGTGATATAATCTGAATGAACAGAGCTCTTGACTTCAGCCTTAATAAATATGATAAAAGGAACTTGAAAGTTGTCAAAGTCTTTCCTTATGAAGGGGATTTAAAAAAGGGCATCACTTGGAGCAGCTCCTGAAAGATGATGACACCTTTTTAAATGCAGACTGCACTGCTGCAGTGAGAACGTTTAGATTACAGGGTTAATACTGTGCTCAATGGAGCTGTAAACCTGCTGTGTGTCGCTGCTTTGAGTCTGGGTCTGAGGAAATAAAGAGCTCCAGAGTAGTGTTAAACGAGGTCTGTAATCATTTCCATTGTGATAATAGTATAATTAGGTTTGAGTCGTATAGGTGCAGCTGATCAGTGACTTGCTGCTGCTTTGATCGACAATTCTTATTGGTACTGTCACATAGATTCCTCTTGTTTTTATAGCGTACCAAAGCGGACTGGAAACAGCTGTGATATAGTAACGTAATAACTCAGAAAATGAATCCCAATTTAGTGTCTCTTGATGCAAGAAATGGAATATCCTTGTCAATAAAAATTAAATATAGCCTGACAGATGCGCGCTGGAAAAGTCCTTCGTACATTTTAATTTCCCAGTTCATCTTCTATCAGTTTATATTAGTTTTTCCGACATGACTCATTTTAACAAAGCTTTGAAGTCATTCCTAATTTCATGGTCTTTAATAAAACTGCTTTATAATGGTGAAATTACAACTTGCGATCTTTAAACCTACTCCAACATAGCAGCACACCAGGTCACTGATACTGTGTGGGCCACCCTGCAGCTGATTGAAGCTCCGTGCTGCTGTTGTTCCTTTAGGTCATGGTGCCGAGCAAAGAGTTAGTTTTGGCCGGAAAGGATGCGGCTGCCGAGTATGATGAACTGGCAGAACCGCAGGACTTCCAGGACGACCCGGAGTAAGTACAAGACGCAGCACACACGGTTGAACACGGCCCTTTTTCCACTCCTAACTCTGTCTCCATCTCCGTCTGCAGTATTGTTGCCTTCAGGAAATCAAACAAGATCGGCTTCTTTATCAAAGTCATCCCTCAGAAAGAAGTGGACGGCGATGTCACGGTTTCATTTAAAATCCGACACGACTTCCGTAACCTGGCGGCTCCCCTCAGGCCCAGCGAGGAGGGGGGCGACATCCCGGCAGAGGCTATTTGGCTCACCCATCATGTAGAGCTGAGACTGGGGCCACTGGCTTCATAAACACGCAGGCAATCGGTTTATTCAAGTGTTCAGTCTGTTTCAAATTCAACATTTGGACGGACACTGCTCATGTGATTATTCAGTATTGATGTGGCTAAGATTGTATGTTTTTTTTTTTCTCGCAACTATCTTAAGACCTCACTACTTGACTGCCAACAAAATGTCGCACTAAACTTCTATACTGCTATATGTACCTGTATTATTCTCTTCCAGCTTCTAAAACAAAACACGGCCTGAAGTTGGTTTACCGGTATGTAAAAACATTCTGATTAAAATATGCCTTTTTGCTCTTCACACATAACCATTATTGTTGCTTTTGACACAAAGAAGCCTGTCTGCTGACTTTCTTGCCTAGCTTTTTTCTATTCAAACACTACTTATGTTTTAAGATAAATGTAGAGTATTTGCAACACAAATTAAGTCTCAATTCTTCTCTTATAGACCTGTCCAGTCCAGTTTTATATACCTTTCATTGTAAGCTGCTGTCTGCACTGTACAATTCTAGTAAATATGCCTACATTATTCTGTTCTGGCTAATGAATAAATAAATAAATATTGCAAATGAGTAATATATTGCTGTATATGTTTTACTCCAGAGATTACAGCTCTTTTCTACTTAAGCCTACTGTAGTAATGAGGTCAGTTAAGTCTGTTAAATCGATCGATGGATGGATACTTTATTTATCCCCATAGGAGAAATTCAGGTGTCCAGTAGCAGCAAAAATAAAATTGATCATTCTAAAAATCTAACAATAGTAATAATCAGCAACAGCCCTTCAGGTCACAGCAGCAGAGGTGGAGTAGCCGCTGGGTGGAGCAGGACAGGTCACAAGTTGGAGTAGCCGCTTGGTTTGGACTATTTTCTCTGCTCTAGTCCAAAGTAGAATGCCAAAATGCCTGCATTATTTAAAAAATTAGCATTCCTCTACTATCATGTTGTTTCACATAGAATCAATACTACAATATAGTTATACAAAAAGGCTGCTTTGAACTTTATAAAACATGAGAGGGACTGTTAAAATCGTACAGAGATCATTTGTAACTACCTGTTTTAGGTCAGATATGACCAAAATGAAGAGATTAAGAGATCTGGCTATAATTGGCCATAATTTCTGAATCTCACACACTGGCCGTGATCTCTACTACATTTTGGATAATTTCAAGCGGAGGCCAATTAACAATCCAACAACTTAAAAGGGTATTTCATGTAACATGACCGCTTAAAATAGAAAGTACTTTTATGAACAGTTAATTAAATATAATATGTCTTCATTTCACAATGTTTATTTCACAATGCAGTAGTGATGCAATCCTCATATTTCTATAAAGGGGGATTACATGACTGCTATATCTATGAACATTTCCCTAACGCAATAAATAAATAAAGCTGTTTTGTGACTTTGCAGTTCGTTTTATCCACCATTGGGTGGCGCTACAGGACAGGCCTTTGTTTTGACAAATCTACATTCCTCTGAGGGCTTTTGACCCGTGTTTGCGGATGTAAAATGACTCTGTCTGTCAAATGGAAGATGACAAAGACAACAAACAATGCCTTTTAAACGCACAACACACTCCCTCTGAGACCAGGCGCATTCAAGGAGCAAATGTAGTTGCATGTCATGTTTGACTTTGGCTTCATCCACACGGAACATCTCTCCTGCTGTTGTCCTATGCACGCCCACACGCCCACATGCACACAATATTATATTCATTTACAAAAACATTTATGTGAAAACTGCCAAAATGAAAAGATAACAATAAATTAGTTTTGTATACTGTTTTCATTCAAGTCAGGACAAACTCACTTAGCAAAGAATCATTATTTGAATCAATATTGTTTCATTAATTGATGGATATATCACTTCTTAAATAGTTGTTTTATCAATAAATATACGTTTTTTGAGTTTACTTTGGGTCAAATATGTCAACGTAATCAGTTGACAAGGCACACTGGTTATGTGTAGGCGTGTAGCGTAAAACAGCTGAAGAAGTGGTCTGTGAACCTCATAAATCACACTGAGGATTAGGTAATAAAAACCTATAGCCTGAGCATGTCCTCCTGCCTCCTCTGCAGCCTCACTGTGATCGCTGTGGCATTTTCAAAGCACTGGAGCCGTTTGCTGCATGCACTTGTTGTTCCCAGTTGGGATCTCCGTCTGTGCACACTCACTGATGGATGAAGCCAGAGGAGTGCTATTAATGGTTGAAGTGTGCTGTGAAGTAATTGCGTACATTAGTTCAACGTGACACATATCACAGATGGAGTGTCAGCTTCATAAACAACACAAAAAGCTTGCAGCAGTTCATAGCGTTAAGATAATTTTTCTGTATTTAGAGACAGTTAGTATACTGCCTGTGATTTATGATGGCAATTTAAAGGTTTATTTGTTTCCAATTCATAATATCATACAAGATTCTAACTTTTTAATCTTCAGAGAGGGTTAGGGAGAATTTAAAAACATATACAGGGACAAAATACTGATTACCTTTTTGATATGTCTTCTGAAACATATGCCGTTATCCTCAATGGACTGCTTTGGTTCCTTGCATTGTGTTATGTTTTTGTCTTATTCTTGATTAGAAAAGCCTTGTACACTTGCATACATCCCTAAAATAGAGTTTGTATTTGTTTTTTGTGTAATATTCAAAATGTGATAAAATATAAAAAGTTTGAAAACTAACTAGTATTCTGAACATTTTCCCGCTAGATGTATTCTCGTACTCGCCCACACCGGCTACAGACGAGATTTTCAATTTTCTATGTTTGTAGGATCTTTATATTTAATGACAAATCCAGGCAGCTGTGACCAGATGAGACATTTCCAACTCAATTACAGGTTTGACTTTTCCACCATTACATCACAGGATAAATCACCAGCCACTGCTCACACATACAGAAGTATGACACCAAAGGACAAGTGAAAGCTACTCTGAGATGAAGTGGAAAACATAATAATATAGGAGGAGCAGGTGGTTTATTGTCTGCACCGTTGTTTTAATGATTTATATATGTGTATTTTCACAGACAGGGCTCAAAAAGACAATTTATATTGAAATCTGCTGAAAATCTAAAAACCTGCAGTTTAATTGTGTGTTGCATAGACTGTAATGGCAACGCCTCTGTGCAGTATTGTCATTATTTAAAGTCGCATGGCATTCTTTTGGAGGTGATACTCCTTCTAGCTGCAGCTGCCCTGGGGCATACTGATGGAAGTAATGCTGCTAATCCATTCATCAGCTACTCTGGGATCTGTCAATTTCTCACATACACACCCCAGACTCACACTACATGTAGGTTAAGTGTCTTCCCTAAGGACAGAACGACGTGTTGGAACTTTACAATCTCAGCTGGACCAGGAGATCGCAGAGGTCTCCCATTACAGTATCAACTAGTCTCTGCCCCTCTTAGCTTATGAGCTCCATCAAGATCATGCTTTGATTTGCAAGTGCGGCCACGGTGACAGACACCTTCTCTGACTCCTTTCATGCCTGCACTGACCGTCTCAAAGGAAGAGGTTTTGTAAATCTCTGTGAAAATAGAAGCGTTTCCAGCGGTGGGGCAAACTGTCAGGCAGATGGATAGACACATACTTCTATAGTCCTCAGATCCAGGCCAGTTATTGTCTGCAGTGTTGTGTCTGTTTCACTGCAGTTGGAAAAAAGAAAAACCTGAAACTTTTCCACTTTTGTGAACGTGCT
This sequence comes from Knipowitschia caucasica, assembly GCA_964034765.1. Lineage (NCBI taxonomy): Eukaryota > Metazoa > Chordata > Actinopteri > Gobiiformes > Gobiidae > Knipowitschia > Knipowitschia caucasica. The sequence goes on from OZ035830.1 coordinate 31,275,622, forward strand.
TGGCTCTGGGCGAAGTGAGTGATTAATCGCCTCTTTCAGTTGGTGTTCACCGGACCATCATGGGGTTAATTAGAGGTAAGTGATGGTGTCTGCCCACGAGAAAAACCTTCGCCGCTCGGCCATGGATGCCAGATACTGTATGTGTGACTGTAGAGCTTAAGACGGTGAAAACAAATTGAACAATGTGATTTTTCTTAAAGTAATTTGAAAGTTGAAATCCCCTTTTAAGTTGTTGGATTGGAAGTGGCAGGGATTTTAACAAGGAAGAGACATATTGAACGAACCTTGTACAGTACTATTTTCATTTACAGTCCCATTTGACTTGTCAAAGAGGCGACACTAGGGAATGGGATTACAAAATAACATCTTTACAAAGCCACTAGAGGAGTTACTTCCAAAAAAGCACTCCCCATTTTAGTTTAGCAGCAATAAGTATTGAAAAAATAGTTTAAAATCTTGTCATTCAGTTTTATGTGCAAGTGTAGTTGTTTTTATCCATTAAAAAGTGCTCTGTGATTTTGTCATGTCTCTCACTGAGGAGGGACTGTGTGAATATAGGGATTTTTTCTTGGTTGTGTGTGTCTGCAACTTTAGTAACTATTTGTCACTTTTCTCACCTAGCACACATTTCCTCTCACCTTTCAGTCCTAAATGGTCTGACATCATCGATTAGCTGAAATGTTGACTTTGGACGTTGTATTGAAAGAGATGACTGTGAGAAACCAGACGACCTTGCTTTGCACCTCTGAACCTCTGCCGCCTTCCACTATAGGCTCAGCCCTTTCATTTATTATTTGCTCAATTGCTCACCAGGGGCAGTACACGTACAGGGCACAAGTAGGTCACTGGAGCTGAGGCCATACAGCCGCTCGGCCTCATGGGAAATCCTCACTGGAGGCCTTAGCATTTAGCTTTGACAACGGCCTGTAATGAGAAGAAATGATGTCAGGGAATTAGGGCTGCTATTGATTAGTAAAAGGTCATTTCCGGACGGGACATGTTTAATAATGTAAGAACTTGCTTATTTGCTTTGCGCAGAGCGACGGTATTGTGAGAAGCCTGACACTTAGTTCATAGTTATTGATAACAGGTTACATGGGTGTTAGTTATGCCCACGCAAATCTGGCAGTTATTTTTTGCATGTTTCAACACACAGAAGCGGCACATGTATTTTTCAACATCGCAAAATACCTTCCTCGCTCTCTGAACAGTTTGCTTCTATCACTAGTATGTACAGGACTGGATGTGTTTTTAGCCTCTGCCTTTTTGGGCAGAAAAGTGAAAATTAACAGACCACCCTCAGTTTGGAGCCCAAATCGTTAAATATTGGGTCACAGGGCTCTTTCTGACAAATTTGCAAAAGATGACATGTGTTTTTGTGAGGATAATTTGTTCACAAGACTGTTTATGTTGGAACTAAAGAATGCATACATTATAAAGTTAGTTTTAACAAATATTTTTCATTTTGATTCAAGTAAAATGTGTGAGTCATTTGCTAATACATACATTGGCAAGTGAGAATTTACTCTCAAAAACGTTGGTAAATGAGGATCCATTGCAACATGTTTGGTAAAGACAAACAAGTACTAAAATCATGATATCAGGATAAATCAATGATATAAGCCTTTTTTAACATTCAAAAGAATCATAACAATGTGATACACCTTATTGCACGCTTAAATTTATCAACACAAACATAACATTTCTTTGCACAAATACAAAATGTCTTCCTTTTACATAATACAAAAACTCATCACTGTCATAAGGACCACCACAACAATTGAATGCATGTGTTTATTCCATGCAACAGAACAAAGCTTCATAACGGCTGACTCAGGATGGGGGCTCATCAGGGACAAGCCTTCGGTGAGGATGATCTGTGAAGATGAGACATGGTCCAGCGGATGGGGACGGTTCCCGGCTAAAAAAGGTCTATGAGCACGTTCGCTGACATGCTCAATATCACTCCTAGCCGGTGGGGTGGACCCAGAAAGAGAATTATTCAATGCTTTTGTTTGGTGTCTTCTTTCCTCTCAAAAAGCCTATGTGGACTTTCGAAGGGACTCGTCAAATAAATGGGGCTCGTGCTGGCTAACGCATGCACAAATAGGTTTTTTCAACATTTTCCTGCCCCATGGCCATTTTGATAGTCTATGAGCTCCTGAACTTCAGTCAATATTTAATACCTTTAAATGTATACATTTCCAACACATGGTACACTGTATGGTTAAACAAGTGTGTGTGTAAGATTAGAATATTATTAAGACTCAATTCTGTCAGCTTAGAGTGTGTTATACAGAGCCCTAACATCTATAATGCCAATAGTCTGTCCAGTAACAAAGCCTGCACCCCGCTTGGAGACCTTTTTCATTGGCTCATAACTGCTGTCACAAGAAGCAGCCCCCGAGAACACCCGCAAAGCGCTCATTTATTAGCCTGCATCAGAAAACAGAGCACAGCCTGACTTCCCTGACATTTATAGAAAAGAGGCATCTTTCTACCTGTCAGCCTGGGGTCTTTATTCCTCAGTGCTCCATCCACTCACTATGCAGCAGAACAAACTACATGCCATTGAAAATTACTCAGAACATTTGCATTGAAGTGGCGTGGACAAAAGCCAGAAAACAAGGAGATTTAGCTCAAAAACCAATCAGTGTCCCTGTAGTCGGCACAGTGAAGCAGTGGTTCCTCAAAGGTAATAAAGTTTCAGTTTGAAGAGCTGGTTGCATCTGGGTAAACCCTGATTTATCCCTCATACCTTTTACATGTTCAGTATACAGTTGTGCTTGAAAGTTTAGACACCCAGGCAAAAATGTCATTCTTTTGGCTATAATATTTTATTGATAACAAATAATGAATATTAACACACACTCATTTTTAGCAGCTGCATGAATCCATTTATTGTTAAATAAACGTGTTTTATTTTTTTAAATTCTATAACTTTATTGAGCCGCTCTGGGGAAACTTCAGACATGCAGTTGATGCAAGGCGGCACAGACATTACAGGAGGCTTGTTGCCAAAAAGAATAGGCAGTTTTATCACAACTACTTAGAGACTTGTGCTATCCTCGGGTAATTACCCACCACAGATTCATAAAAATGGAAAAAAATACCTAAATTAGGGTCTAAATGACTCAAGGCCGGTCATGGAAGAGAATATCATCGAAATTCAGCTTTAAAAGGTTTTATTTAGTTTATTTTTGAATCACTGGGGCAAGAAAATTTGAACTGAGGAAACTTCTCTTCAGGGTAGAGCAGTTTCTGTTGCCACTGAAAATAGAAAACATTATTATTCTGCTTCACACAACACAACTACTGACAATGAGCGAAAGTAAAAGTTTATGCCTTATTATTCACAACCTCCAAAATATGACCAAACACATGCCTGAGCATTTAAACTCTGAAGCACGACTTTACGTAGATTTCTGTAGTTGTTTCATGCACCACTAAAACATAAAGTCGAATATTATCATTGTTATTTTTTCGAAGGATATATCAGTATAAATCAAACTTCGCGCTGTAGGTGTTGCGGCGTAGCGGATGATAAACACATTTGCTCTCGCTCGCACAGAAGGCGGTTGGCAGCTGGAATGATATAGGAAGATGGAGGGCAGAAAGATGACCATGGCGGGGCAAAAAGCCAAAGCCACAGAAGTCAGGTCCATCATGAGCCTCTGCCGCACCACTAATATTGTTCCCTTCTGAGCACGTCGCTGTAGATCACCTGCAGGAGGCCAGGCGGAATCAATGCACAGGATCAATGTAAGCTCGGTGGGATTTATGGCACTGGAATATGAAATGTCAAACTGTAGCGGAGGATTTGGAGCGGACTCAGTCATCGGTATGAGGTCGCAGACGCTGGGCAGGGTAACCACTAAAACAGAGCAGCAAATAATTGTCAATATCAGTGGTGACTTTATAACTGTGCTTCCTTTTTTCCACAGGCCTTATTGTAACTTTTTTTTTAGATTAAGAGATCCTTCATTCGTCCCACAGCGGGGAAATCTCAGTGTTGCATCACAAGTTATAGAACAGTAGGAATGAGAATAGCTATAGCTATACTAATTAAAGTAAAACAAAATCTCTAACTCTAGCATCAGGTATAAAATCTCTATCTTGAACATAATAGGAAATATAAAAATACATTTGGCAACGTAAGAGGCAAGTATAAAGTACTGTGTATTCTAGTGCAAGCAATGTGTAATTATATGTTAGCATCATGATCTGTACATGCTAGCAGCAGTATGTTTACATCTGTACATGTTAGCATCTGTACATATTAGCAGTAGTATGTTTACATGTTAGCAGCAGTATGTTTACATCTGTACATGTTAGCAGCAGTATGTTAACATCTGTACATGTTAGCAGCAGTATGCTAGCATCTGTACATGTTAGCAGCAGTATGTTAACATCTGTACATGTTAGCAGCAGTATGTTAACATCTGTACATGTTAGCAGCAGTATGTTTACATCTGTACATGTTAGCAGCAGTATGTTTACATCTGTACATGTTAGCAGCAGTATGTTAACATCTGTACATGTTAGCAGCAGTATGTTTACATCTGTACATGTTAGCAGCAGTATGTTAACATCTGTACATGTTAGCAGCAGTATGTTAACATCTGTACATGTTAGCAGCAGTATGTTTACATCTGTACATATTAGCAGCCGTATGTTTACATCTGTACTTACAGCAAACAACGGTATGTAATATTAGCATACATTTGAAGGGAGTTGATTTCACTGACCGTTGGTAAAGTACTAACCAGGCCTGACTTGCTTATCTGCTAAAAGACATAACCTATAATCTACTTTACTGCGGCATTTCAATGACCTGAGATGGCTCTCACCGGGGCAGACAGCTACCTCCCAAACCTGCTCTGTTTAAATTAAAGTCAACATCGTCTTTTTTAATACAGACCCACTGCAGACAACGAGACAGACTCCACATAGGGATGCAGACGAGAGACGGCAAATTATCTTAGTCATCCACCATTAAAAAGTATTATGTTCAGGTGGTAAAACAAAGGCGCGATGAGCAGACGCAGCTGTGAAGGTAATTGCATTGCCTGTTATGAAGGAAATATAATTGTTATTATTAACAGTGCACAGAGGTTTCATATTTGAGTGAGCAGAAATGAGTTAGATAAAGTTTCAAACTCTAGTGGGAACATGGCAGGAGCACTCTAAACATTTCTGTGCAATGAAAACAAAGCAGCAATAAAAAACCAACATCATAGTTTTGACCCCTTGTGGCTTGTATCGAACGGCACGACACTCTCTTTGTTCTATGCATTTAGTTGATTATTTGACCGTTTTTTTAAAGCATATCTGGATTTCTCGATTCATCTGCATAGCCTGCCGCCCTGAAAGACCTCCTAAAATGCTTGATTCAAGTTATCCTGTTATTAAGATAAGATAAGATAGACTTTATTGATCGCACACTGGAGAAATTTAAATGTCAAAGTTGGCATAGATAGAATCACTCAGATTGTGCAAAAGACAGATAATAACTGGATAGGGTATTACTAGCTTATAGCTGTCCCACCCATGGGCCAGTGGTACTGCAGACTAAATTCACGCGGGCTACCCAGAAAAAAGTCCCATAGAACTCAATGTAAACTAAACCCTCTCGACCTCAGCTGACAGAGAACCTACAACTTTCATAAAGATCGGATTTTGTGGGGATTTTAGTGTCCCTTGTCATCCTGAACTTTTCTTCTTCTTAAATCCTTTGGTTTTCTTTAAATCCACATAAAGTGTGGATCTGCCACAAACTCTGCTGTTTTCTGATGAACTCCCATGATGTGTTGCACCATACACACGTGTGATGGTCTCACACGGGTCTCACGCACGTGCACAGAGGGGTTCGGCCGCGCTCTGACCAATCAGAGCAGTTCATCAGAGCGGGAGTTAGAGCGAGAGTCAGACGAGAAGAGTTTGTGGCAGTAAAGTGAGGATTTAAACAAAACCGAAGGATTTAGGAAGAAAAAAAGTTCAGGATGACAAGGGACACTAAAATCCCCACAAAATCCGACCTTTATGAAAGCTGTAGATTCTCTGTCAGCTGAGGTTGCGCTGTTTTCATTTACATTGAGTTAAATGGGGAAAATTTCTGGGTAGCCCGCGTGAATTTTGTCTGGTTTAGTCTGCAGTACCGCGAGATTCCCCAGAGCACGTGGGTTCTTCAGCTCCAAGCTAGTAATACCCTATCCAGTTTTTATAATAGATCCATGGTGAAGTCCCATGCGCTACTGCGCAGAAGCCATTCATTTGAAAAGGGCGCCATCTTGGATCATCGTGGCTTGGTTCGAACACATAAAATGCACTAATAATAAACACATAGGAGCCATTGGGCCATAGGGAGCGGGATGACCAATGTCTATAAATGTTAATGAATGTGCATACATTCCCGGATCAACGCTGAGTTTAGACCCTCCTGTTTTGACAAGGATCAACTCAAGGAATAAGTTAAAAGTGTTTTTTTTTTAAGTGTCTGGTGTTTGAAATAGACATGCCCAGGTCACTGCAGGAGAGGGTCTGTGTTTCCTGTCTTTGCCTAAACCATGTTGCCTTTCATTTCCTGTTGATGGCGCTTGCAGATTTGATTTCCTGCCGACGCGAGAAACATTATCTCCTCGCCAGTCTGTGACACCGAGGGAGAAATCATTTCAATGAGACCGAAATGCACCATGAAGGACCCCTGAACCTGCACCACGCGGGCCAGGGGTCTCACATGTGCTGAAGGGTAAATATGTCCAAATACTCTCTGTACTGTATGTATGATAACATCTTATATCAGATTTGCCCGTGTTTGACAGTGTGAGAGAAACAGGCCAAGATCAGATACTATAACTGAGGTTATGAAGGACACATTACAAGATTTACGTTAGAGGTTAAAAGGTTACATTTGACTTTCACCATTTCATAAGAGTTTTCCCATTGGTACACTTTTATATTTGAATTTTGATCACAACAGGATGATGCAGTGAGTGGTTGGTGTTCATGAACCACAGCAAAAAGGTCCTGGGGTTGATCTCTGGGCCAAACAGCGCCTTTCTGTGTGGAGTTTGCATGTTCTTCTTGTGCTTTGGTTTCCCCTACTACTAAAAAATGTAAAATAGGACGAGTTGGTGATGGCTGGAAGGTCTGGTGAGGACAGAGGTACCACTTCTGTCATCACTGTGTGTGGACTGAATGGAAAAATACACCAAAACGGTAAACAGATTACATATTATTGATTACATATGATTCAATTTTTTTATGTGACAACATCCTTTTTGAGTAATCTTTAGTCACTGTTTCCCAGTGTTCTTTACTGAAACAGATGACTTGGCAGCTTCATGAAGGCATTTTTGCACAATTATTTTTAAATCTAAATAAAGTGACCAAGTTTATAGTGTTGTTGGGGTGGAAGCAGAAAAGTGTACCATCTGCATTTGTGAGTATATGACAAGAGCAGATAACACTTTTACTTTATTTTATTTTTTTATATAAAGGCCACAGTAAGCACAAAAACCCCGTATCTATAGATTTACAAAAATGAAGTCTTTTGGAAATGCAGGACAGCTGTCAATACATTTCAGAAAGTTTGGATTTATAACTTTTGTTGAGTGCTTTACGCTGGCAAGAATATGAATACATTATCTTTCAACATATATTTCTTTTCTAATTGGGGAACAGAAGCAGCCTTTTTCTTGCACACATATAGTCTGCATTGAAAACACCAGATTGCTATTGTGGTACAGAGGCCTGCTCAGGTCAGAGGGGTTGGACGTGGAAAAAAAAAAGAGTAATATTGTGGGTGTAGAAATGTGAGAGGGAAAGATTCGTCCTGAGGGATGGAAATATGGACTTCAAAGGAGGCCAATATTTAGGTCTGGACCCAATCTCACCCATCTGCCATTGCTTTCCTGTATCACATCCCACGATAATAACTGAGGCTCCTCTTGAGATCCCATACACGTTTGACCACATGCCTCTGTTGATGTTCGCGGCAAGAAAAAGAACGGGCCTGTCTCTGTAATGTCACGGGGATGCTAAATGGAAAGCTATTGCAAGGACCACATAGAGCTCGCAAGGGGTGTATGCAGTGGTAATGCATAGCTGAGATATTTCTACTGGACCGAGCATGGATGAGACTGACCCTTTGGTACTTGACCCTAAAGCAAGAGCCTGGCATTCAAAAGATCACTCGAATGCAGGAGGAAAGACCACCTTGGATGTAACCTCGTATAACGACTTGATTCAGTGGAAAATGTCGAGCTTGTCGCGGGAGATATTCATCCAAGGGGGAGATTGGAAAGGCATGTGGATGTGAGCCGGCAGGAGTCACAGTAATGATTTCATGTTTCTCGCACAACGGTTTTTTTTTAAAGGAGCTCATCCTCCTAAAGGTCTGTTATCTCTGCAATGACTGAATATTTTCATGCTGAGGGTTATCAAAACATGACCTTGCCGTTTGCAAAATAGAAAATTCTCGACAAGAGCAATTTAAAGTATTTCTCATTCAACCGGAACAGGCTTTGGATTTGGATTCATGCTTCCTTATCAGAGCAGCTCATGATTCACCTGTTGGCACTTTTCTATATAAAAAAGAGACTCTTGTCTCATCTTGTGGCTCTCACTTTAAAGAAGAAATTATGATGACAATGTTTAAAACCAGGTTAAAAACAGTTCTGTTTAGCTGTGGCTACAACTGAGGGATTTTATATTGTTATCTTTTTTTTAATGTACTGTAATTATTTATGATTTGAATGCTAACTTGATTTGTTCAGCGCTTTGAGTTGCCTTGAGTATGAATTGTGCTATATAAATAGTCGTAACTTGCCTTGCCATGATGATTATGATGTACACAAAAAAACAAAACAAAAAACATGTAATTCTAAGATTGGTCCAAAACAGTCATTTCAAACCAAACTACTATTCAAATTATATGTATTTTTGTATCTCCCAAAACACACAACAGGAATGGTAAGACTAAATTTTTAATTAATCAACAACTGATTAGAGAAATTAAATTTGAACATGAGGAAATGCAAAACAAAGTCAGTCACTTTTGTTTGTTCTGCTTTTCTAATGTAATGTAATGTTTATTTATATAGCGCATTTTACAGACCAAGGTCACCCAAAGCGCTTTACAATGTACAGAGTTCAGATATTGTTCCACACACGGTGATGACGGAAGCGAGTCGCCAAACACACTGGTGCATCAGCTCCCAATCAACACCATCCATTCACTTTCATACCTATTGTGCATGTTTTTAGTGGTAGGGGAAACCGGAGCACCCGGAGGAAACCTACGCAGACACGGGGAGAACATGCAAACTCCACTCAGAAAGGCACTGTTCCAACCGGGATTCGAACCCAGAGAGGCGAGAGTGCTTTCCACTCAGCCACCGTGCTGATAATGTAAATGTTGCACGTTCCACATATGACTGGAATGGTATTGGTCCATATGATAATGTGCATTAACCAGTGTTAATTATAGTATGTCTGTATTGATATATACATTTATCATTGTCCAAAAATATGCATAACATCCCATGGCTATTATCAAACGGATATAGAAATATTTTTGATTGAAATAGTTGTGAGCGTTTGGCACCTAACTGTATTTCATCTCAAAGTCAATCAAGCACCTAATTACGCCATAATCAAAATAAGCGCGGAGTTGCTAAGCTCTTGGCATGTGCTGAAGTTATGCTCTCTCTGCCAGACGAAAAACATTTGGTGTACTTTTTGCCAGCGCGCCGTGGCTGCCGCCTCTAAGTGGGTCAAATAGAAAGTGAAATGCAGGCACTTCTTCTGTTGGGGGGAGGACTTCGAGCAGCTCTCCAGAGGCTCAGAGCTGCCGGCCCCGTACCCCGAATCCCAACCAGAAGGTCAAACATGCCTTCAATCAGCACTGCAGACACTTTGGGGAACGTGGGGTTGAATTTATTAGTAGATTTTAACACGAGCGGGATCACCTGAGGGCCTGGATTTCCTGAGTCAGCCTGTGTGCATAACCGCAAATTATTTATTTTGGTATTTTCTCATTGAGCAGCTGTAACTGATAGTCACACATGGCTGACATAGGAAAGATGACCGGCCGCACATTTGGAGCTGTTTATATTTGGGATGTGTCTCCAGGGAAACGCACACTCAGAAGGTTGCGATAACAAATTCTGTGTAGGATTACGAGGATGTACTTATGACCAGTAATAGATCTGCAAATGATTAATGCTTTTGTTGTGTATAGAAACAACATCTTACAAGCACATTTTAAAGCACTTGATATAAAACAAAAAACAATTGAGCTTTTCTTCTGTGCACCTTTAACTTTGAGCGTGAAAAAAGTTTCAGATTGAGGGCAGTTTTATAAAGAATGTTGAATAATATACAGTTGAGGATCATTTGGAGTTACATGGAGAAACATAATGTCCTAGATTCATCTTTGGCCGTTTAATCCTTTCATTTAGCAACAATGGCCTCTCTGAGTGGAGTTTGCATGTTCTCCCCATGTTTGCGTAGGTTTCCTCCAGGTGCTCCGGTTTGCCCTATCGCTAAAAACATACAGAACAGGTAGGAATGTAATGAATGAGGGAGTTATGATGTTGGTTGGAGGCTTTGGCGCTCCAGTGTGTTCGGCCACCACCGTGTGTAGAGAGAATAAAACAGTATTTGAACTCTGAACATTGTAAAGCGCTTTGGGTGAACTTGGTCTGTAAAAATGCGCTGTATAAATAAAGATTACTTACTTACTTACAATCGTGACTTGTGATTTAAATATTTGGCTGAAAAATTACATCCTTTGTCCGTTTTATCTGTTGCTGGGGCGGGGAGGCAGCTGTAAAACCTCCCTCTCCATAGTTACTATCTGAGTGACCGCATGAAGGCAGTTAGTTTGTTTTGGCGGTATTAGGAATTTTTATTGGTACTTGAGTTACTTGACTAAAATCAAAGAAATCCATTATTAGATCATGGGCACAATATAATATTAAAACAAAACTAAGCAAGAAGTTAACCCTTGTATTATGTTAAGGGTCAATTTGACCCATTTCAGTTTTTTTGTTGATCAAAGTACTGGTTATCCTTTCTTTTTCTTGCTGAAATTTGGTGACTTTTCCTCATCTAGGGTCATGAACTGGTGTTTAAAATCTGGACACTTTGATGTGTAGTGGAATGTCTGTGCAGAGTTCGTATACAAAGATGATGTTGCGGGTCATTTTGACCCAGACGCTTTAATGTGGGTAAATAGTTGTTCTGATCAAAAAAACCATGTCTCTTTGACATTGTATTTTAATTGCCTCTGAGACCCAGAGCCAGGTGTGTGAAGAGAGGGAACTTTCTCACACTTGTCCTTGTCACTGTTCTCATGTCATCTCTTTTGCCTAGCGTACATCGGACTGGCAACTGAATATATCCGTCGCCTTTGAGTTGCTGCCCCGCACACATCGACAATCTGGCGAAAACGGGCACCTCCTAGTAGCAGGCCAGTCTCGGGAATAACAGCGCGTACATCGACAGCAACTGGCCTCAACTACAGTGTGTTTTCTGACATAAACTGTAGAGGGCGCAATACACACAATACACACATGTTGTTGGAGCGCGCCATGGATCTATTAGGAGCGCGCACATCGAGTGATATCTCCGAAACTGAGGACAACAAGTTGCCGAAAAGTAGAACACGGGCAACTGACTGAATCCGGAGATCGACGATTTATCTCCAGTTGTAAGAGCGCTCACATCGACCGATTTCAACTGATCATCTCCATCATCTTCTCTCAGTCGCCAAAAGCCGCCTTCAACTAGTTGTCCCCAGTTACTCTGTCCATGTACGCTAGGCTTTAGACAAACTCACCAAAAATGAGCTCCAGAAGGATGACATCTAAGGAGGCTTTATCACAGATTTTTAACAGAGATAATGATGTAGAGGAAGAGATTTCCGAAACAGAGGACAGTGTTATTGCTGATCCAGATTGTCAATTTTCCTACGATAAGGAGGCTTCAGAGGACGAATCTTTGTCAAGGAAAGAAGAAGGGAGGAAGGTAGGAAGGAAAGAAGGGAGACAGGAAGGAAGGAAGGAAGAGAAAAGAAGGGAATAGAGGAGGATGAACAGAGAGAAGGAAAACAGGATGAGAAAAAGGAAGGAGAAAGCATGGCAGGAGGAAAGAAGGAGTGAAGAATTGTCATTTGTCAAGAAGATTAGACAAAATAATTCTTAAATATAGCGTTGGAATTAAAAATGTATTGTATGTCACTTTTCTAAATATTTATATAACCTAAAATAAAGTTGTTATTGGTTTAACCAGTTTTTTTGACTGTTTTGAGTGCATTTACACAGTACGGATCAAAATGACCCGCAACATAATCAATGTAATTTTTTTTCAACATAATACAAGGGTTAATCAGGGTCAAGTATTCAGGTTATGGCTCATCACCCTATCTCCAGGAAGTCAGTTGAGGAGAATGTTTAATCCAGTCTCATTTTGTTGAAATACCACAACAGATTCTTTAGATTTGTTTTGAAGAAACTGTATCTTCTTAAAAAAAATAAACTGTACCTTAAATAAACTGTACTGTAAACATATGAACACACAATTACATAAAAACTGTTACTATACCAATGTATTCTTCTGATTGCATATTCACAGTTCATCTGCCTATTCAGTTACTCCCAAACACTGCTTTGCTTTTGGTCTCTCCCCCACTTGTGAACAAACCCAGAGATGCTAGACTTCTTCTGCCCGAAGAGGGCAAGCCACAAGGTCTCATATTAGACGATGCTAAGGTGTGTTCTCTGGAAGTGTTGAAGTTTTTTATTCTTTTAAGATAATCATTAATCTAATCTATACACTATAATTGAATCATGTTTAATTCAAAATGTGCATTTTGATAAAAAATGTTATGGGTTTTCCATCAAATGCATGCTTAAGCAGTATGTATATAACAGATTAGTCTTGCAGCAGACAGTTCTACATGACCAAAAAAAACAGACAGTAATTACACTTTGATTTAAAAACACGCTCACAACCGCAAAGAGCCAAGTGCTGGGTCCAACCGAGTCATTCCAAAACAATGTCTCCTGTCATCTGTTTAATTTAGAGTCATATAATAACAATGCAGAGTGATGCTGCGGTGGCTTTGGTCTCGTACTGCCTCGTGTTCAGGCATCTTTGAGGAAGTATTGGCTTTCCCCCTGAGTGTAAACAAATAGAAGCACATGCCATTTAAATGTAAAATGACAGTGATTTCTGCCAAACACCATATTCCTATTGTACTTCATGACATATAACAATTTTGTGGAGGAATATAATGTCAGACTCAAAATCACCTGAAATTTGTTGTTTGTTTTTTCTTACAATTCTTGACCTTTACAGCGTCTACTTTCGCCAGTCACTTCCTCTGCATTCATTCCTCAGCTATTTATGGCCTCCGCTCCTATGAGTCTGTGCTGTGAAAGTCTAGAAATCTTTACCACACATCAGTCAAAATGAAGCTGTTTCTCCGGAAATGTTTGGCGGGACTTCCACAGTGTGTAGCTCTCTCAAATCCAGTCTGAGCCGGGGCCTGAGTATAGGGCATGCAGAGAAAGGAAAGGGTGGGAGCAGGACCTTCCCATTGAAACGTGTTACAAGAGGCAGGTGGCCAGGAAATGACAAAGAGGAGAAAAGTGCTTCGATCACACCTATTTGGACTGGGCCAGGCACGTCCACCCACAGCTATTTGGACTTCATCACCTTTTCACGTTAACCCTGAGTCTCCGAGTGAATTACGATGGTCTGACAATCACCTTAGATCACCCTCCACAGTGTGTGCATGTGTGTGTGTGTGTGTGTATGTGTGTGTGTGTATGCATTTGCCAGTGTATTCCTTGGCTCATAGATACGGGTGCCACAAGAAGAAGAACAAATAAAAAAATAGTTAGAAGCACAAAAAGGCCCAAGGTGGGTGGATGAAGCATATTGGGAATGGATACATTGAAAAATATGTTTTGGGATTTAAAAGAACCCTTATGTGGGAAGGAGATAAGAACCACTCCATATTTGGGCATAGTCATTCAAAAGGTGTCTAGTGACACTGCTCTGACGAGGTCTGCTACCTGCCTGTTGCCATAGAAACCATTTTTTATTGCTTTGCTTGGGATGTCGCTCAGTGTGATTAAAACGTGCAAATTATTCTAGTATGGATTTTACTGTAAACGCGTACCCTCCACCAGGACAGTTGAGGAAGGCCGTTTTGTAATTTGTAACCCTGTCAAAATTTAGGAGATAAGATAAGATTCCACAGTGGGGAAATGTCAATGCCATCGCTGTGCATATTACAGCCGAATAAAAGAAGGAAATAAGAGCACTCAGGTTGTACATATCAAACAGAATCTATTATTTAACAGATAGACAAGAGATGATAAAATAAACACTAGTGGAGTATGCACTATAGTCAGCAGCATCATGAGGTATCTACAGATGATTATATTGTACTTTAGCAGCAGAGAATATGACCGGAATAAACTATTTATTACTTGGATACAAGCATGATTTAAAATATTAAATAATACATGACTAAAATCAGTATATGCTTTTAACTATGTAGTTCTCTATATACCTTTTTGGATTGCTTCCTAACCTCAAAACCACACATGGGCCTTCCGTTTGAGAAACAGTCTGTGTGCATATGCATGACAGGTCAGGACCCTTACAGTGGTCCTGGTATTCCTCTGACTACCTGTAATTGTCTTGGATGAGCCGACAGTAGTACAAGGTGAACTTTGGCCTTTAATCAGTGCAGTATGTGATGTGTCGCTCCAAGTTTCTACACAGCTGAGATCACAGAGGAGGAAGCGGTCTGACGAGGAGAAACTCGATATGCATTTCATAGCACCATGACAAACCCCATCTCACTTTCTTGACTGGAGAATGGAAACAATGGGGCATTCACTTAAGTTCTCCTGACATCTGCCTCAGCACCACTTTGAATAAATCCTCCAGAACTCGGCTGTCATCGTGTAATCTTGATAAACGGCCTGTTATCAAGGTCAAACTTTGGCTTTTTTTGAGTTTTCTAAGGGAGGACACGCCGCTGTCTGATATTTCCATGCGGTTTACTTGATGGCAGTAGCATGACTATAATTGAGTGATCTTTGAGAAAATTACATTCATCATCAGAATCTCCCGCAATTTGGGAAGTTTGAAAAAAGGACAAGAAAGGGTTTGTAGAAAGCTCGGCTGCCTGCCATATATCAAAAAATCTTGAAATCTGCACATCCAAAAGACTTGGAAAAACCCACAATTTCACATAGACGTCAAATTGAAGTGAGAGACAAATGCCCAAAAATAACAATTGTAAACCGCTTTGTGACTCTGGTCTGTGAAAGGCGGTATATAAATAAAGATTACTTACTACTTACTTACTAGTCAAGGGGTTAGACGGTGTACTATGTGTGACAACGCTGAAAGGGCAATGAACAAGAAATTAATCATGATCATAATAAAAACTGCTGTTAATCCAAATCTTCAGAGACGGTTCACATCAAAAACCACCTAAGAATAATGAGCAGTGGAGCCAACATTAGCATTTAGATAAAAAATACTAGAATTGGTATCCGTCCCTTTAGTCACTCATTGAGTCCATCAAACTGTTTCCACTGATCCACTTGAGGGTGGAGTGCTACGAGCCGAGGACGTTTGTTTAAATGCTCATCAAGATACCACATCCTAAGAGAGTTTCGTCCCCAAAAATGTTCAAAGGTAACGTAGTCAAATATTTATGCTGCAGCATGGAGTCAAACCCAATGTGGGAAGAGCTGTTAAAATACTGATCAGATGCACAAAGAAGTAGTCCTCAACTATATCATGGACGTGACCCGCTTTTCGTGAAACGGTCCAATACCTGCTTTGCTTGGAATGTTGCTCAGTTTGGTTTTAAACATGCACATTTCTCAATTAGGGTTTGTTTTGTGCCAAGAAGACTCACCTCTCCACAGATTTATCTTCTGTGTTTTATTTGCTTTAGATTTAATAATGACAAACTTTATAAATATCCTAAAACAAGCAGGCTTGCCACTATAGGACAGTTGACAAATGAACCACAACACAATACAAACTTTAAAAGTACTTTTCCGTTTAAATTGATGGGATTGGGCTTATACCAACCCCTTTTCAAAACTGTTATTCTGTTATTTTGTTTTGTAAACAACAAAGTCATGGCTCAAGTCGACTGGAACAATTGTAGTCCAAACGCAGTTAAATGAGCCCTGTTACCGGCCCTTAGCTGTCCATACCCGAAATGTGCGTTTAACTCCAACCACAAACTCCGACAGATCTGAGCCTGCTGTCCTGTCCAGCCTTCCTACCCTCCGGTCTGCAACATCTTTCCCCCACATCTGTAAGAGCTTAAGGCGCACTGGGCCGGAGCGGAGCCACCACAGTTCTGGGCTTTGTCAGACTCCGCGAGCCTGTGCCAGCTCTGCTCTGTCTTAAATGGGTTTGAGTCGGTCATGAGGCACTAAGGGAGAAAAAAGTTCACTGCCCCCAGAAAACCAGGAGCTCATCGAAACGCAGCTCTGCACAGCACTGGCGGCTGGGGACGGAGAGAGGTCCATTTTTACAGATCAAGTCTTTATTTGAGTGCACTGAAGAGGAGAGAGGGGGACAAGGACAGGCAGCAAGATTCACACGGACTAAACCAACTCTCTTTTTACCATAGACTTCAGGATAGTATTTTTGTCACTCACTCTTTTGGTTTTTATTAGTCTGTGAGTTTAACAAATAGCACTCAGCACAAGTGGCATGGCAACATTTAGTCCAGGGAGGTTTTTTTTGTATATCTTTCGGTGTAAAATGTATAATAGTTTAGTCTTACATTCATGGATTTCAGAAGAATGAAAAACTAGCACAGTGACTTGAGTGATTGCTAATTTTTTTTTAAAGAGATTTGAATGAATAAAATGTCCTCAAAATGCTCTGTAATATAGCTAGCTAAACCCATATGGAGGAGATACTGAGAGAAATAAATTCACTTTTCTCAATTGGGCATGGCAGCAGGGACTTCTGGACATGGTCTGCACCTACAGTGTAATGCATACAGTATATTATAAATAGTGTGTGGTGGGGGAAGTGGTACACCCACAGACAAAGCAGCTAAAACTAATGGTAAAAATCTTACATCTACGTTACTGCACCAATGCCTTATGCACTTTACTATGTATATTATTATCTCACTTTTAATAGTGGTTATTTAAAAGCTAACTAGTTTTTGAAGTTCTATTTGGGTTGAGATGTGGCCTCTGTTGCCACTGCATGTGTTTGGGTTGGTGCAGCGTTGGGAAGTGGGGCATTGTCTGGACAGGATCTCAGCACAGATCTGCAGATACAGAGACTGTGGTTCAAGACTCCATCGCTCCAACAACCGTCATCTTTGTTTTAGTTGGATCTGGAAAACACTTAGCCAGTCCCAGACACCACAGGAAATAATATCTTAGGAAAACAAGCAGGAAATCTGAGAGCATGATTAAGTCCAAAATCATGCCACTAATGTTATAATTTTGTTTTAAACTTTTTGGAGAACATTAATATGCATCCTTTAAAATTACTGCAACGTTTGTAAAAAACAAATGCAGAAAGTCAACACTGAACTTTATTTCCATCTTTTCCTTGTGCGCTAGAAAGTCCAATTTCATGGCTCATCATTGGCCTCCCCAGTGCCACACATGAAACACTGCTAAAAGATCTGCATCTGATTGATGTTTACTGATAATTGCAGACAATTAATCAGCGCGGCTAGGCTCATATTACTGCATGCAGTGGCTGTTGTAGCAGAGTGCATGACCCCAAATACTGCTCTGTCAGTGAAGTTAATATGATATAGGGAGTCTGGTGGCCAATCTGAAACAGGGCATGCATAGTAATACATCCCATATGGAGTTCCACACTTTGATCAAACCAAAAAGTTTAAAATGCCCCAGGACTTCAGCTCATATCTGATTAAATTGCTCTTCAGGGCTGGACTGTTTTTGAATCCATTTCAAGTACAGCGTGACCTAAAGCAGTGCTTCTCTCTTGCTCCAAACATAGAGGCAGGAAGGGGATCAGGTGTCAAGAGTTGAACTGATTTGCTTCCGCCAGGCTGCCCCGGGGCAGCTGTGGTGACACGTGGACACGTACTGTACCATTATCATTATGCATCAACATTTATTTAAAT
Organism: Knipowitschia caucasica; assembly: GCA_964034765.1. NCBI lineage: Eukaryota > Metazoa > Chordata > Actinopteri > Gobiiformes > Gobiidae > Knipowitschia > Knipowitschia caucasica. The sequence continues at coordinate 31,293,806 of OZ035830.1, forward strand.
AGCCAAAATATTTTTAAAACCAACACTTTTAAACCCCCCCCCCCCCTACTTTCAACTGGTATTTTCTGACTACACATTGTTTAGCCTGCTGATTGATTATTATTGATTATGACTCAATGTCATCAGTTCCTTTTTTAAATGTGACAACCAATCAATAACAATGAGTAATGGACATATATATCTACATTAAATCTATTATTACATAGATTAATAACTGTTAATTAAATCGGTTATTAGATATCTATTATTTTATGCTTTGAATGCTGCAAATGGTCAAAATACATGTGTCATTGCTGCTGTTGAGTCTATTATGTCACGTCTTGTCAGTGTGATGGGTTGGACAAGGCCGAGTTATCAGGATCTGTGAAATGGCTTCCACCTCAGGGCTGGACTCAGTGCGTTTGACGTGGGACTCAAGGCCTGCGAGACTTTCCACTCCGGGTCACATCCTCTCTGAAATCCATGGATTAGTCATATCGCTTCCCATTGTCCTTGCCAAGCCGCGGCCCACTTAGCCACAGTTTGTCTTTGTTCCGTTTTTATGGATGTACAGTCGTGCCAGGGTCAGCAGTGAAGTTAAAAATGACTTCTTCTGCTTCTCATTTTCTACTTATTTGGGCAAAAGTGCAGAGGAAAAATGACAACTCCCAGAAATTCAGGGTTTTTGGCAAATCACGTTACAGCGTGGCAAATAGAAGCTAATGCCCTTCAAATATCATGCACAATGTTAGTGTGTAATTTTTCTAAACAACAAACAGAGGAGAATTTTACACAAATATGAAAAATAAACACACCCTGATAATAATGTTCACATTTACATGAAGCTATCCAAGTTTAGTTTCTGAACCGTGTTAATGGGAAGCCAATATCACGGCAGAATACCCATCTTCTTATTAAAACAAAAAGAAAAACAGAAACAGAAAGATGGAATCGAGCGTTGCAGGTTGTTCCAATCACTGGCTCTGCCTGCTTTAAATCTGAATTAATTATGACCTTTTTCCTTTACTGCAACCTGAACAACATAAATGATCGTCATGTGTAAATTTTAAGAATACTGTATAATGTATAATGTACTTACTGTTGAAACAACACATCATCAGTAGGGTAAAACAACCTTTACCCAGCTCACGTTCCCTATAAGTGAACAATCCAACGCTTGGTGAATTCTGCTTCACAATGATAGGAAGAGCCGACATACAGTAGAAGGATCAAAAAGTGATGTTGCAATATAAAAATGTCTGCATAATCGATAAATATCTGAGTAGCTTCTTGTTGTAACTGGAAGAGGAAAGCCGTCAATCCATAAAATTAAAGTTTTCAAGTGGTCAGTGGTTTTGTTTTGAAAATATATAACAGTATGTATTTAATTAAAAGAAAATTTAAAATCCAAAACATCACCTCAGTGTTTAACTTTTCTTCTTTTGCCATTGCGGCGTTTTCAGCAAAATACAAAGAAAAAAAGTGTTCGGAGCTTATTATCTGTGTTACTTCTATATTTAAATAGCATGTGGTAAGATTTCAAGCATGACTTTGTTATTAGTAAACCAACATTTAATATGAGCAAAGACAAATTCATGCAATTCAATGAATTCAAAAAAGTGCATGAATGATATCCATAGAGGAGGAGTAAATTACATTATTGTCGCTGATAAATACTAAGAACAGCACGGTGCGGCGGCACGGTGGCTGAGTGGATAGCACTCTCGCCTCTCAGCAAGAAGGTCCTGGGTTCGAATCCTGGCCGGACCAGGGCCTTTCTGAGTGGAGTTTGCATGTTCTCCTCGTGTCTGCGTAGGTTTCCTCCGGGTACTCCGGTTTCCCCTACCACTAAAAATATGTACAATAGGTCTGGCATGCGCCTCCTGTACTGGCGACCCTGCTCCCATCTCTGTGTGGAGTGAGAGGACAAGTGCCCAAAAAATAATAACAATTGTAAACCGCTTTGTGACTCTGGTCTGTGAAAGGCGGTATATAAATAAAGCTTACTTACTTACTTACTTACTTACTTAACAGTAAAGGACCGAGGAACAAACCTTGCGGTACACCTATATCTTTAAATTGGTAAAAGTGGTGAAACTGAACTAGAGTACCGTTTTCTTGGAAATTGTATACAACTTATCAAAAAGGATAAAACGATGAACCAGATTGAATTCTTTGGTACAAAAATAATATCCCTCTAATTATAAGGTGATGGTACAAAACACAGTATAACATGTTGCAATTTACGTCTGTTATAATTATGCAGATGTATAATGTCGCTTTTCTGACAATGGAAAATGGTGATAATGTCAATGCTATTGAGTTACAGGGCAAAATGATGATGACATGATGCATATCTTATATAATATATTTGTATTACATTTACTTCAGGGTTTTTTCATGCAAAACTTGGCGTATTGTGGGTTAATCAAAAGAGTAGGAGAAAGAGGAAAGCTGGTTCGATCTTGCTGCTGCACTGGAGCGCTGTGTGGAAGTTTTAATGAGACTCAGATGTGGCTCTAATCAAAGGAATATGGCGGGAAGCGTTTCTACGAGACACGGGTACAAGACTGCAACAATACCATGCTGATCCTAGAAGACAAATTCCATGAAAATATAGAAATTCTCTCCTGCCCAAAGTTGTGTTTTATCATGCTATTGTCTTTTGAAATGTTAACTCAGAAAGGAAACCCCCTTGTCTTTTCTTTATTATTCCCCTCCCTCTGTTGTTTTCTACAAATGTCAGGAATAGTTCAGTGAAGAAACACAGATTCCATGAAGAATGTTATTTATGACACGCCATTGGAACCACAAAGTAGCATTGTCTTTGTTGGTTAGAACTATATGGAATTTCTGAATATCCAACCTCCACATTGTCAGGGAAAGGTTCATCCAGTGGATTGCAAACGAGAACTAGTGTGCAAGTCCCATTTTCAGTTATTTACAGGCGTCGGACTGGGGGGTAAAGGGTAGTTATCCAGGGCCCAAGGCAGGGAGGGGTCCTCTAAAGTGTGTCTATATATGTATTTTGCATTAACTTAGTGGGGGCCCATTGAGTATGTTTGTACCTGGGGCCCAGCATTTGTTGCTACGCCCCTGTTTTTAATAACAAATTCATTAATCTTTTTTCTTTCACTTCAGTTTTCAGTTATTTTTTGTGGTCCAAAATATGATGTAATTGTGGTCGTAGGCTAAACCCTTTGGGCGCCAGTGTTTTTTTTGTGAGAAATGTATTACGAAACAGACAAAAGGTGACACCCTGTAACACCCTGAGATAGTGGACTAATTTAATCAATAACAGACATACACTAGTGAAAACAATGTAAGAAAAATGTTGGGAGACATTTGTGGGAAGCTAAGTCGCTTTATAGAAAGTATCCTGGATTTAGAAACTTGTGTAGGTACTTTGGCGCCAAAAGTAAAAGTTGTGGTATTATTTTTGCATTCCACTGTATAATATCAATACATCTGCTTAAATAACACATATTTGTTTCAGATATTGATTGACATATTACTTAGGGTGAATGTTTAATGTACTTCAACCCCAGTCTCTCGTCATTCCAACAGGCCTTTCCACAACAACCTCATGGTCCAAACGTGACATCATTCAGTTGATAAGTCTCAAAGATTAGCTCAGCTTCTATTTCATACCACAACCCTCTTTCGTCTGGCTGTAAATAAACATAGTGGTGTATATATTTTGTAAACATACTTGCACTTAAATACCACCACACACAGAGACAAAAAGCGGCTCATGCGATAACCATTTAACCATCTAACATGCCAGACTTCCACTTTAAAAGGCACAATTTGTCAGTCATGTGTGGAGACTTCTCATGTGGCCACTGCTCTGATGGCTGAGTGTTATTTGCATCTTTGTGACTCATGCAGGCAAACCACCAACATTTTGGAAGGTCTTAAATGGTTCAAGAAAATCATTTAGTCTTAGTATAAACAGCATTTCGCAAATAGATCAGAAATTATGTCTTTGACTATTTATGTTAATACATGTGCAATACGAAGCAGGGTGTTGCGCAATACAACTGTTTAGGTTAACTTTAGACAGTATTCTAAATATGAATATAGTTTGGGTACCTAAAAATGGAAATATGTAATAAAATCCATAGTTCAATGACTCTATCACATGTATTTTTGCCATTTGTCACATCTTTACATCACTCAATCAATAGTGACTCACAGGTATGCAAAATATTACATAAGACAATTTATCATTTATCCAAAAATAGGTTCGGTAACCTGGCTTTAAAATATATGCATTTGTCATATTTTGCTATGTAAACCTCCCAGGTGGAGGCTTGTATGTATACAGATATATTTACACAGCTTTCTATATATATGTACAGCTAATGATAAAAAAAAAAAGCATTTGAATAGAAAAGGAAACGAGTCAACAACCACTCAAGAAACAAAATTCAGTTGATTAAAACTTTCCACTGCAGACAATTCAACTTTGACAACCCTCCACTGCCAAATGAAGTATCACAAACTATTTTGAAGAAAAAGCTATTTCTAGACAGAGCACAATTTGAGTCAATCAAACCAATGAGAAAGTAAGATCTGTGGTTTTCGGTAGTCACAAAGGGTGGGGTTAAAGACAGACGAGTCACGAAGAAAGAAATTGTCACTAAAATAGGAAGCCTGTCAGAGCTTGTTTGGTCCGTTTATGAGACTACTGCTGCCGGGAACCCAGAGAGCACTAATCAGCATCTTTGAGGAGGTCATCGGCATTATGACATGGGGTGGATATGTACAGTATGTTTGTATGTACAGTATGTTTCTTGGAACATACATTAAAACATACATTAGACAAAACACAGTGCAGACAAGACAGGACAATAGAATGGGGACTTTTACAGTATCTGTGTGTGGCTCAATGTTTATCTTCTGTACATTTTCTTTGCAATTATGAGAAGATATGAATTTGTATAACATTTGAGCTGAATATGCGAGTTTTGTGTGTGTGTGTGTTTGGCTGTGTGGGTTGGGATTTGTGTTGAAGTGTGTTGAGTGAGGATTGACTAAAGATTTGTTATGTACAGTATGGAAATTTGTTAGAGAGAGAAAAATAATCATAACAAAATATAACTAATATGGTATAACAATTGCTACTAAAACTATAGGAGCAATAGTGGTTGGAGGGGGGTGTATTCTATTTTGTGACAGATGAACTTGTGTAGAATTTGTGCTGTTTTGATTTAGCTCAGTCTATAATCCCAATGACATAGACATCTCCAGGTGGGTGGCTTACATTGGGAATTGCACGGTTTTCCATTACACAATCTATCAGGTTAGTAAACGTGTCTTCTTAATTGGTCATTGTAAAGTCTCCAAGGCATGTGCGAAACAGATGGGAACGTTCCAGTATGTTCAAACAGAACGTTTTGTCTTATTTATTATAAAAAATGACTTCACATATCCTTGGGCATTCTATTGAATTAGAATGATTTGCTTATTGATTTGTTGCTTAGTTCTTCTTGTTACACGTCAAGCAGCGGTAGACTGATTTAATTTGGAGGAAAAGCCAGTAGCATCCTTTCTAGACATCCGACGGACATTGTGCATCTGGTTAATAGCCTTGTTAAACATAAAATAAGGGAAACATGCTCATACAGGTAAGTGAAATTGACAGACGTGCCAGACCACACGCATATAGACAGTTCAGACAAATGGTCACAGACAAGAGTCAATCTTCAACAGCTCCACTTTGGTGCAGTAAATCACAGGTTGTTTCTGGTCTTGTCTGGAATTCAGTTTGCATTGTGAGTCATGCATTTCAGCTCTTATGGCTGGGAATGCTGTATCAAAGATACAGAGCAGGGTAAGATGGGTCACATATTCGTTAAGTTGCCTTGGTGATGGGGAACTAAAAATACAATAAATACACAAACCCACTGTGGGACAAATAAAGGATCATCTTAATCTTGAAAGCATTATTTCAGGATGTGTCAAAAGTGTCAAAATAATGAACTCTCAAGTAAGGGGTAAATCTGTAGCACTGGAAAGCCTGACCCTGCCACTGTGGGGTGGCTACGGCTGTAAAGTGCCAAACTGTCACATTGCCTAGTGCGTGCATGAATGATGGTCGTGCTCGGAGGGGCCAATGGCAAAAACTGGTTGCCTTGCTTCTGCCAATCTGTCCCATGGCAGCTGTGGCTACTGCCACTGTAGTAGTTTATCAAGTGATTGCAGGACAAATTGTTAACTATAGGGGCTAAAACACAGCATGCCACACACTTCAAATGGCTGCTGTTTGTGTTGGTCTTTCACATAAAATGCCAATAAAATATCTTTGTTTGTGGTTAAAGTATGATAACATGTAGAAAAGTTTAGGGATACTCTCACAGCCCAAATTGAAAAATAAAAAGTTAAAATATAAATTCTGCTGTAGGTGTGCTGTACAATTTAATGAAATTCCACCTAAAATTAATGAGAGAATGTGGGGAATAAAGGTAAAAAGCCCTTATGCATGCTTCTATTTTAAAACTTTCTAAAACCAAAACCACATCCTTGGCACACAGGCAGCCCCTGAGGCACGGCGAGCTGCTCCTCCACCTCTTATTTACAGCCCACAAGAACGGCAGTGGCTCTGGGTCTTTTTTGACCATTTGTTTGGTTGGAAAAATACCAAACTAATCAGAGCTCTCTGAGATTGCATTTCCACGCTCTGTTGCCAAATGCCAAACTAAACTGGTCGGAAGCCACAGCGTTAGTGTATACAGAGGAAAATGAAAATAGAACACCAAATAACATTGAATAAAGAAACAAACCGTCGATAGCTGAAGCTGTCCAGTGAAAACATGACCTCCCCTTCCAAAAACCTCATACCCACTCACACAAACATGATCGCCTAAACGCCCTCCAAGTGACTATTAAGGTCCAGCATATTATCAAAATATAGTTAGCCTCTCAGTTTCTGATCTATAGCCCTGTTTCCACTTGCTGCTTGGTCCTATTCATCTCAACTCGACTCTACTCTACCCTGACAGGGGGCATTTCCACCGGCTCTGTTTTACCGGAACCAGGTATTTTTAAAAAGGAATGTAATAGAGTAAAAATATCAGGTCAAAAGCAACCAGAGTAGAGCCGATTAGAGTAGAGTAGGGCCGAGTAAGGCTCCTGGAAATGGGGCTAATGTCTAATTTAAACAGGCACAGAACAAATCCTTCCTGACCTTTACGAGAACATCATATCATTACTTTTCATCTCATCTCACCAAACCATCACATAAAGCTAATCAAAGAGAAGCCTATTTAATGCAGGGAATGAAAGAGCCACTGAGAACATGCTGCTCCTGGCTCTTTTGTGTCTTGTACCTGTCTGGTTCTCCTGCAGCGTTCTGACAGCTCTGTGTGCTGTCAATGTGCCAACAGAGGCTTTCAGTGTGGATAATGCACAATGCATTGGCTTATGGGAAAGCTAATTGTTTGAATATTATTACATTAGCAGCTCGTAGGTTTTATCTTTTAATGTGTTTATTGTTGTTTTTCCTTTTTTTTTTTTTTTTACAGCTGGATGTGATATGCATGAATAGAACAAAAGAGCCCCCCAAAACACACTGCATACAAAGCTCATTACCACTTAATATTATGAGGTTGGATAAATGGATATTGTGTGGTGTGAAATAAAAGACCACACACCAGAGGATACAACACATAATAATAACAGGATTTACTGTCTGCTGTGGGGCAGCTTAGAAACTTATCGTAAATCGGCTGATAATTAGAGAGAGAGAAAAAATTGAAACAAAAAGCTTTCCAGTTAAAATAATCTCCAGTAATGCTCTTGATGCCTCCCGTAAATGTGTTTTATGGCTTAGATTCCAAGTTGTTCTTTATGTATTGGATGTATCTTTTCAAATATATTACCAATTTTTTCCCTGTTCCAACATAAATAATGGATATGCGTACCAAAATAAATGATAGATACATTTTAATAAGCGTCAAAATTCAAACTATAGCCTGCTTGTTTAGCTCTAGCATACTGAGACTGCAATGACTGCTCACATATGCGTCAGCTTTACCCAAACTGACTCAAAATAACTTTTACGAGGGAATTTCTTCACTCAAATCGCTATATTGAGAAGCTAAACTTACCACCAAACCGTTTTGTGCGGAAAACACTGTGTTTCAGTATTGCTCACATCCCCCAACCACACAACAACAACAAAAACATACAATAATGGAGCTGTGGGAAATGACTTAAACCTTTTGAGATGAATATGAGATACAAAAAACATTTACCAAACCCTTAAAATATGTCTGCATCATGCTTTATTTCATCCACCACCTGTTGCTTCACTCAAAGTTATTACGTAACCTTCATGTCTGGGTTTTGTCTCTCCGGTAACCTGAATGACTGCTCCCATTTTATTACGCTTTTCATAAAGGAGGAGCTGCAGCGGAACGAAGCGAGGACGGACATATTAAAGTTTGGCCGTGTTCCAAATATGACCCACTTTTTTTGGATCATATAAGCCTTTAAAGCGCAGCAATCTCTCACAGTTGATTGAATTACAGAATTTCTCGACCTTGGAGAAAAAGGTTATAAAAGTACTTACATGACAAACAAAGTTGTTCAAATATTGACACATTTTTGAGTGACGCTGGACAAACAAGCAAACCGTAAGATGATTAAAGGCCATTGGGTCAGATGTCTGTGTCGTAGACTGTAAGAGGAGTCTCCTATGACTTGGTATAGAGTTTATGTTCTCTTCACGCTACGGCTGCTCATCACTTTGGGTCTATATTTTCAAGAGACACAATTTTCTTTACTATCAAAAATGCTCATATTAAAATAGTGCAGCAAATACGACCACGCAATAACGTTTCTCAGTATTCCAAATTGAAAATATTAAAGCTGGGCGTACAGCACTTGTTTCATAACTTTAACTTTGTTCCAACAGAAAGATTCATGTAATAGTAGCATTTTGTGAACAAATCAGACCACAACATGCTGTCTATATTTTACAGGAAACCATGATATCTTGGATGTACTTGTAAGAAACAGGCCTGTGAATCACCATTGAACGGTTTAATCTGGAGAGACTACAAAGATAAGACGCGTTTCAAAGATTTATTGATTGCAAGTATTAGTTTGGTGTACAGGCCCCGGCTGTGGCCTTGCTCTGAGAGAATCTGTGCTTCATGCAGATCATGACACTAGTGGTGGCAATAGGACAAGGTGGATGTTAGGGTATGAAGAAATCCTGAGGCGGAGATGGTTGCGGCTTGAAAGGCTGTGCGGCGTCCAGCTTTTAAGCGCTGGCTTGATTAGCACGGCTGATTAGTTGATGAAGCTGATGTGAGGCTGAGGAAGGCGTGGGCCCGGAGCAATGACGCAGGTAGTCTATCAATTTGAACTCTTGCTTAAGCTTCATTTTTGTCTAAAAGCTGAGCAATTTTCACTTTAAAAAAATAAAAAATTCCTTGCTTGCCCTTCTTTCAATTATCCCTCCATCTATCCATACATTTCTTTCACTTTATCTGTTGCCGGGTCACAGGGGCAGCAGTCTGAGCAGATGCCCAGACTCCTATCCTCACTCATATACTGTATGTAGCTCTTTTTTTGCAGCATTCACCCATAAATGTTTATACTTAATATAATTTTATTTTTATTACATTTCTGCTTCTCCCCAGTTGGTCTATGACTCAATCCAGCACAGATATAGTACAATAATGAACCTTCACTTTGACCAGGTCAATAAACCTCTTCAGCACAATGGAAAAATCGTTCTCTTGTCAGAAACACTTAAAAAATACAATAGAAAACAGAGATTGTCAGGAGCAGAGCAGGCAGCAGAGAGAGAGCAAACTCTTGGCTTTCACTTACAACTAAAATCGAACTTTCCCTTCTCTGCCCGAAAAGCAAGAATTGTGTTATGAATGAAATCTTTCTCCCATGTACGACACACAAGGAAATGTTTGAACAACCTTGTCTGACATGCGTGTTTTTGCAGCTGCCTTATTTGTGCAATACCCTAACAAATCCAGTTACAGTGAGCTATTCCCAAGTGAAACATCTCAGTCTACTCCAGTGGCTTACTTTCACGGAGAAATGCAGAACCAGACAGGGAAAAAATTCGAAAGCACAAAGATCTCACTGTCTCAAATAAATTGAAGTCTGGCTGGCAAATGGAAAAAGGATTCAAGTCTCTCAATTCAGAGACAAGCAGTGGGAGGCAGCCAGAGCAGCCAGATGGCAGGAGGCATGGAGAAGGTATGTAGGTATGAATTTAATTACTTCCAGACACGAGGGTGGGCAAGGGGTGTGAGGTGTGTGGGGGAGCTGGACAAATAATAGCCAAAGAGACTGTAGGAGATGAAAATTGTGTGTTTAGACTGCACTGTAGAAGAGTGTATTACAATTACAATCAGAGCCAACAACGCCTCATTGCTGTGGTCCAGGAGAGGGAATGCTGTGAACAAGAAAGGCTACTGATGTATTCGAGATTCTCAGATGATTACATAATTTATAAGTTGATAATGATTGAGAGGTTGGGAGTGTTGTGTTGTTCTATGACTTCTGCATTCTCACTTGTGTTGGCAGATTTTTTAACAGTAGGAACTCAATTTCAGAGTATTGCTTCATGCAAGGACCAACTTCCATTCAAAAGAAGGATTTTGTTTTGGTTCTCAATCATATGGAAAAAGTTCTAAAAATCATGAATATATTGGAATGGTCTGCCTCTGCACCTTAGATGAGTCTTTTGTGGTTTTTGAATCAGCTTTTGAAACTCTTTTCAACTTTTCCAATTACAATCATTACTGTGTCATTGTTGCGGTTTTGACTATTATGTTGCCTCATCCAGAAATACTGCATTATTCTTAAAGTGATCTAAAAAACTCCCATATAGACACAGTGCTTGCCCAGCTCTGCATTTATCTAACTGTCACAGCTCAAAGTCACTTGGATTGTCATGTCTGCCTTTCCTGCACCCAGCAATCCTCTTTTTGCATGCATGTCAAAATGTTTCACAATTGTTGAGAACTGACTTCTGACCCTTACAAATAAGGGCCTGTCGCCTCCAGACATTTTGATTTGTGCTGTTCACTAAAGAAACATAATACCCAAATTATCTTTTTTTATTTCTTCTTTAAATGTTCTGCATAGAGTTAAGGTGACTAACACTAAATAGTTTTGAGAGCTTTTGTTTTGTCACACCCGTCTTTTAGTCAACCATCGTCTATGGTCAACTAAGCCCTGATTGACAGAAATAGAAACACAATCAAAATTAGCGTTTATTCAACCTCTTAAAAGACACAACCCATTTTGATTAATTAAACTTGAATAATACTCTGTAAAATTGAGACAGTGATAACGTCATGGCATGGATAGCATCATCGCTTTGTAATGTCACCCTGAACGACAGCTCTGAAAATTAGGTCATTTTTTCCCTCCTCTCTCTCTTTTTCTCTCTCCTCCTTACAATTTCTCCTGGCATTTCCCTACATTACACTCTCAAACTGAAGCAGATATTTTGGGACCACCCCTCCTTCTCTGTCTCTCGCTCTAATGTCATTTGCAGGAGAACGGAGGAGTAAATATTTTTGCACAGTGTGACACCCATTAAGCTCTTAACTGGAGCAGCAGTGAACCAGGCATTGCCTACAGTTTGTGTTTTGTCTTTGGCTGAATTTTGATTACATTCTGCAGAGCGCTGATCCAAACAAAGAGGGAGGCTCATGTAGGGAGAATAATTCCTTCCTTGTTCCTCAATCCATCTACGAAAAGAGACTCATTACACATGGCACAAAGGCGCTTATGGATTTGGGTAACGGAAACTATCTTTAGACGCATTAACCCAAAACGTGTGTCATAATCCACACCAATTAGCTAATTATTAAATAGAGTAGGAGAAGAACAATGAGAGAATACTTTCATAGTCATATCCCACAGCGACATTGTACTCATGTCAACTTTAGAATCTACTTTGAATGTATTTGTTTTATGCTCTAGCTTTAATTCAATTTTAATTTAGGAAGTGTCCATGTCTGTTTTTTATATAAATATGAAGTTAGCCATATGAACACAGCTCAGTATGTGGTAAGGAAATTTATTGGCTGGCCATTTTTCAACACTGATGCAATAGACCCCATGCACCAGGGGTTTGAGGCCTAGCGTACATCGACAGAGTAACCGGAGACAACTAGTTGTAAGGCGGCTTTTGGCAACTGAGAGTAGATGATCAGTTGCCGAAATTGGTCGATATGCGCGCTCTTACAACTGGAGATAAACAGTCGATCTCCGGATTCAGTCAGTTGCCCGTGTTCTACTTTTCGGCAACGAGTTATCCTCAGATCCGGAGATATCACCCGATGTGCGCGCTCCAACAACATGTGTTGAGAGTGTTATCATGTGACGTATTGCGCGCCCTCTACAGTTTATGCCAGAAAACAAGGCAAGTTTATTTATATAGCACAATTCATACACAAGGCAATTCAAAGTGCTGAACAAAACAAGAAAGCATTAAAATCATAAATAATCACAGAACATTAAAAAGAAAGATAAAAATTAGTGCTGTCCAAAATATCGCGTTATTAACGCGTTAACGCAAATCAATATTAACGGCGTCATTTTTTTTATCGCCATTAATTTTTTTTATAATTATTAAAAAAAAAAAAATTTTTTATTTTTTTTATTTTTTTTTTTTACTTTTTATTGCAGACAAACACATAGACAGAAAAAAATAGACACAAAGAAAAGGACTAGTTAAGATACATTGTAGACAGAGATTACAAACAATATGTAGTTGGAGATACAGGGGGCCAAAGAAGAAACCCAGAAGGGCACATACTGTAGGAGGGGGGGGACATGAAGTGGGAGATGGGGGGGAGGGGTTAATAAAAAAGGCAATACAAGCAAACAGTATACAGTCATAGATATACCGAAAGTAAACAGAGAAACAGCATAGAGTATTTACATGAACAAATTTACAAAAAAATTGTTTATCATCATCATAATGACACCATGATGTTTCTATACAGTCTATGGTCTATACCCACACATACACACACACACCCACACCCATAAACACACACACTCCACACACACATTGAAGGGGCTTTTTGTTACCAATTATTTATTTTGTCATCCATTTATTGATGATTTTGCATCAAATGTTAGTGTGTAATATAACACTACACATTGTTTTCAATAAAAAAAGCAATTGCACACAGCACGCAAATGGGTGACTAATTTGCGATTAATCGCGAGTTAACTATGAAATTCATGCGATTAATCGCGATTAAATATTTTAATCGTTGGACAGCACTAATAAAAATATAAAATCCCTCAGTTGTATGCACAGCTAAACAGAACTGTCTTTAACCTGGTTTTAAACATTGTCATTGAGGAGGCCTGTCTCACATCTTCAGGAAGACTGTTCCAGATTTTAGCAGCATGAATCTGAAAAGCAGCCTCCCCATGTTTAGTTCTGACTCTGGGCACTAACAGGAGTCCAGTCCCTGTGCTCCTCAGAGTCCGGGCTGGTTCATATGGGACTAACATGTCACTAATATATTTTGGTGCGAGGCCATGGAGAGACTTGTACACAAGCAGAGCTGTTTTAAAGTCTATTCTCTGAGCCACAGGAAGCCAGTGCAGAGACCTGAGGACTGGACTAATGTGGTCGTACTTCCTGGTTCTAGTCAGGACTCGAGCTGCTGCATTTTAAATGTACTGCAGCTGTTTTACAGCCTGTTTGGACAGACCTGTGAGCAGGCCATTGCAGTAGTCTAACCTACTGGAGACAAATGCATGGATAAGTAGGTTAGACTACTGCAGACATCTCCAGGTCTGCTTAAACACACTGTAGTTGACGGCCAGTTTCTGTCGATGTACGCGCTGTTATTCCCAAGACTGGCCTGCTACTAGGAGTTGCCCATTTTCGCCAGATTGTCGATGTGTGCGACGGATATAGTCAGTTGCTAGTCCGATGTACGCTAGGCATGAGAGTTCAAATGCCTTGTATTGTCTTTATATTTAATAAAGGTGTATACCAAACATTGAAATGCGCATGTCTGTAAGCTGAGAAGCATTGCTTCCTTCCTCACACCTTAACCTGATTTATTGAAAGGATCTGATGGTCGGGCTGCTACAGTCTGATATGTAAGCCAGAAATATTCCAGCTCCCACCCATTTCCTTTAATTCACAAGCACTTCACTGCAGGGAAGTCAAAGAGGACTAAAAAGTGTTACATGACTTCCCAGTCTAATCCCTGATGTGTTCCACTGATTAGAACCTGGACAAGAGTTCAAAACCCCCATCTCATACACACCATTTAGTAAAACATAATTCATGCCTTTAGGCCAGTAATCAAATGCTTGGCTTGCTGCAAACCTACGAGACATTACACCCAGGCAAAATGGCCAAACTAATTTCCTAGTGAGATCCGGTATTTGTTTGCCTTGGCTGTTGGAGCCTTTGTAAATGTGAATTAGATGTGATTTGGTTCTAGATATCCTTGCATTTGGATCCTTTTGAACCTCAACATATCAACCCAGCAACTACAAAAAATCTAGCACATTATTCTCCTAACAATATGTGGCAAATAGCAATATGGCAGGATAGCTGATTCAATTGTGAGCTTTTAGCTGTGCCATGTGAGTCTGGATCTTTTCTCAGTTATTCAAACGGAGTATCAAGGCCAGGCAGCGGGTTGTTGCCAGTCTTATGTGCACGTACTGTATGTCAACTGTGGGTCCACCAAGTCTGGCACACGAATGAACATAATGAACGTGCAAATGTTATACCAAATGACTCTGGGGTCCACTAACTGCTCACAGAGATGGCCTGCCCTATCTGGGGAAACCATTAACTCCAAATATGTGCCTACTTCAACTTTGAGTTGTAGTCGGAGTGGGTTTTGAAAACATGAGAGCAGGCGCCATGTTATTTTGGTTCCCCTTTATAGCTTTATGGTCTCACAGTGATTGCAAAGTGTGATTTTTATTATCATTAGTCATTTTTTCCATTTGTTTGGTCACTTTGATTGATGCGAAGGGACCAAACAATGCTATCCTGTGACAAGACCAAGATACAGTACACTACAGTACACTACAGTACTTACAAACCGAACTAGCTCAAAAGAAGTAATTTTTGTTTACATTTGGCTCCACTTGAATACAATCGGCAGGTTTTTATGTTGTAATGATACACTTAACCAAGAGCTGAAAACTCAGCTGATAGACGTTATTGTTTTTAAAGAACTCTGGTAAATCCAGTCTCTTTTGACAATAAACGTGTGTCCCATCTCTGCAAGTACTTGAAGGAGTCAAACTAATAAGTTCATAACCTCTGTCCTGTGTATTTCCCTATATTTCCTCAGGTTGTGCCACACTGCTGTTCACATAAACACGCCGGAAAGTAGAAATGTGTTTTTTGTCATCAGCTTTTGAGATCAATAGCTGATAGATAGCTGGAATCACTGCTAAAAAAAAGAATTAAATCAAAGTGGAGCAATTAAACAACTGAAAACATGAATCTACATACAGTTAGATTGATTACACAAGTTGACAGCCAAAAAATGGTCAGGGGTTTCTCAACTGATTTAGACTAATTTTGGTGTTCTGAGTCCGAATATCACATGCATTTTGCTCTATCAGGTCAACTTTTTGAGATACAGCCATAGTGTTACGGATTACGTACGGCTACGTTATTATGAATTCTGCTTATCAAATTTGATGGAGTAAATAAAAATTGAATGACTTTGGATACGTTCACTTTTATTTCTTGAGGAAAACGGAAAAAACGTCAAGGGTTTCTCAGCTGAGGATCCGCAGAAATTTGTTTTTTACGCAAAATCAATTTAAAAAAATATTTCTGTAGCAAAAAATCCTGACCTGATTGAGCAAAACCAAGGTCATTTTCGGACACAGAGCATCAGAATTAGTGTAATTCAGCTGGAAAACCCTGGACTATTTTCAATTTTACCCAGTGTTATAGCTGAGAGTTCCTTACAATCTTATTCACAAAAATCCCCATTGGAAAACCTTATTAATGAAATGTCTTTTGCCTTGAGCTAAACTAACACACCAGAACCATTAACTCCTAATGCAAATGCTCCAAACCATTCCCCACATGTATGATTCTGTAAGTGTGCATACATTTGACTAAGAAAATTAAACACAGCTATTTAATGATGTCTCAAAGGGAAAATCCCATCCTGGACCTTCAGACGAGGTCTATGAGGAGTGCAGATGCAAGCTCTACTGAAAATAAACAGAAAGGAGACCAGAGACTCAATCAGCTCTGTACATGTTTAGTGCGGCCCAAACGGCGGCTGATGAACTTACTATATTGAAGTTCAAAAGCACTGTGAGGCTGTGCTTTAAGAGAAGTTACAATTGGAAACATCCTTAAACATTAGAGATACTTTGAAAGTCCATATCCATATTGTTCCTTTGTACCAGCTAAAGCCTGTTTCCCATTTAAACCAACAACATTATATAAAACTTTGCAAACCTTTCATTTGAAACATACTGCATCCAACCAAAACAATATGGAAGTGATCCGCATGCTGTAAATCTTAAACTTGTAGCCACAGTGACGCAGGAAATCTATTGAACACAATGTGCACAGTTCAAGTTTGATTGAATGATGGCAAGTTGACGAGAAAAATAGCTGACACCTTTTGCTAATGACGTCTGGATTCAAAGTGAACTGATAATCAATGACATCTACCACACTGTTCTTACTTCTTTATGGCCATAGGTGACATGCACAAACTGGATATGCCTTAGTTCAGAGGAATGAAGGTTTGGTAGAATATACTATTAAATATCAAAACAAAAGTCCTGCTCTAGGAATATAATAATAGGAAAGTGTTCATGGGCAAAGTTTTGCTCCTTCTTGCTTATTTTGCTCTGTAAACTGTGTCACTCTCACCATTATGTTGCTCTCGAGAGGCACAAGCAAAAGAAGATCATTGCTGCTCCTGATTGGCTCTTTTGTTGCTGGGTTGTTGCTATAAATTTCCCTCCAGATTCCTGCCCCGGGGAGTCTGTTGTACGAGTGGGTGACGTCAGCACACACACACAAACATAACTTTATATAATCCATAAGCCATGCCTCCACTGAAACAAACCAGAGAAAAGCCTGACCATGATTTTAA